>CANTUT010001209.1:112500-201339 GCA_947687605.1 Reutealis trisperma
AACTGCCCCTTTCTAGCTGAGGTGGATACATTACCCCTATCCATCGGGTTAAGACTATGTGCACAGGTTCCGATGATTATCTGCATCGGCACGAGGATTCTGCATAAAGGGTTAAAGGTACCATAGCTAGAGCTAATGGTAATCACAATTAATAATATCACATAAGGCAACAATAATATGTATCTTAATAACATTAGTTGCTAAACTTTCAAACAAAAGATACAATAATAGTGTAGTTCCAGAAAGAATATAAGTTAGGGTATTAATCATAAGAAATTCTCATTGGATAAACAAACCAGTTTGGACCAAATGTCCTTTGGCAACCCAATCTTATAAAAAAAAATCATATAATAATATTTAGAATAGAAAGAACTTGGGTTTCAAAGATCACAAAGGCTTACATAACATGATATCACATATTTACAACATAACAAAATGTTACTTGCACTTGTAACATGAACATAGTGTTTACTCACACTTGAAGAATGAATACGATGTTTACTCACTTTGGGGTTCCTTTGCTCCTAGTAAACGTAGTCCCTTTGCCCTAAAAGTGTACTCATCCCTTGCACATAATACATTGACTTAAAAAGTCTTGCATACTTAGGCCTTATAGGCTCATATGAAAACACATTGCAATTACATTAATACCTTTCTAAGGTCATCACAATATTATTACCTCAATATCAATTTACTTTAACAATCATCTTAATACGCTTTACCCTTCCATACATGTCAACTTAACAATTAACCTTTCAAGTATCATGCTTAACTCTTATGATCCTTTTTATTCAATTGTCACTTCATCAACTCAAACCCATGTATTTATTATCAAGTCATCATAACATCTAGTTCCATATTTCCCAATCATATTTGTATTCTAATCACAATATAAGGTTAAGATACCTTAAGTATACCAAAATGCATTTAAGCTTATCTAGGATCATACCTTCAGTTAACATGTAATTTTATCATTTATTATACATACATACATGTCAATAATCATCAAAACACATCACATAAAAATTATAAACATTGGAACAAAAATATTTATATAGGCCGAATGCATCACCAAAGTAAAAACTAAATTCTTTTTCTTTTCGCACTTTCTATCTATTTCAAAAATATGTAAAAACATGGTTTGAACCAAGATTTTTCATGTAAACACAACAAAAATCATTTTAGAATTTTAATTCCTATGAATCGGCCACACTTGGTGTTGTTTATATATAAAAATTCAACTTTTGAATTATAGAGCATAAAACCATGAGTTTTCTTTTTTTGGTATTTTCCAGTCATCGTAGAAATATGCAGAAATATTATTTAATCTAATATTTTTCATCAAAAAAAATAAAAAATCAGTTTAGAAAACAACAATACACAAATCACCCCCCTAGTAATGTTTATTCATAAAAATTGTGATTTTAAGTTATAGAATTTACCTTTTGGAGAAATTCCGCAGAAAGAATTGTGTTTTCGGTAGAAAATATATTTTCTCTCCCAAAAACTCACCCAAACAGAATTAAATCTATAAAAATTAGTAATCAACTAGTTCAAAATAAATTTTCCATAATTTATTTCATAGAAATCAGTTTAGAAATTGAAAGAGAAGAAATAGTTATGATTACAGTCAAGAAATCGCAAAACAGAAAGGTGTTTTCTTAATTTTGGTATAGAGGAATATTTTGAGAGGATTTTTCTGCCAAGATACAGAAAAATTAAGGTGATGGCTGTTGGAACTCTATTCTGGCCGACATTTAGAATATATACTAGGGTTTGGGTGAAATTTCCACTAATACCCTTAATGAACTAGGTTAGGAGGATTTTAGTGTAGTGAGCTTTTGGGTATTTGGGCTTTTTATTTAAATTTTGGGCTGATTATAATTAAAATAAAAAGAATATTTTTCTTATTATTTCTATAATATTTGTCCCAAAAATATTTATCTTAAAATTATTTTAAAATACTCATAAAATCATTTTATGCTTAAAAATTGTCTTTATGCATGAAAATTCATTTTATTTAAAATAATTTCCTTTATGCAAATGCACTTCATGGAAATCATTTATTTCACAATAGAAACTCATATTATGCATATTAAAATTAATTTAATATGCTACATGCTCATCAATCACTTAGATCACTAATTTTTACAAAAGCACACAATTAACCTTAATAGTTTTAAATCAAGCAATTTATCACAAAAAATCCTAGGATGGGTGTGGGTTGTTACATTATGATTTATTACTGTTACATAGATGTACTATTCATGTATGGATATATGGCATGTGATGGTTCTAATTTGTTATGTATGGATGCAAGTGGTCACCAAGATAAAATTCATTACCTCGAGTAAACGAGGTTAAGATCCTATGCTATCTGGTTGTTCCTGATATTTAAGTTTCTAGCTAGAACAATAAGATTCACTAGAAAGAGTTTCTAGTAGGAATCTAATATCATTAAGAATTAGAACCGAGATAAGGACATAGAATCGAGACACATTAGGATTTGACATAAACCATTACTCTAGCTGAGATTGGGATCTTTAATGAAGGGATTCTAGTGCATGACGATTTATGATCGATGGTCCATGTGATGTTTAAAGTTATCAACTATAAACATTCATTTCTAATTAGGTAGTTATGATATGAAATGCTAGCTGTCCCTCATGACTTATGGGACTAAGTGTGAAGTGGGGATTTCACATTAGTAGAGAAAAATGTTTTCTCATTCCCATTGCTAATTAGACATGAAGCTAAAAGTCACACTCTCTATAGTGATCACCTTCCAAGTGTAAAAGGTTTGCCATAATAATTAATTAAAGTATTTAATTAATTGATTAGTGGTAAAATAATTAAACATGTAATTAAATTTACAAAGACCCTAGCATGTCTTGATGTTTAATCTATGAGGGTTTCTATTCAATTAAATCTTAATTTGTATATGATGCAAATGAGTAAGATTAAATTGAAAATTGATTTGGACTAAATCAAAGACTTAATTTTAAGCCTAGTGAAAACCCTTAACGCATGAGATGTGCCTAAGCCCATATGTGATATGGTTAAGAGGCAATTTAGGGGTTAGAGAAAATTTACTATTCATGGGCCCATATGATGGGTTTAGGGGTTAGAGAATTTTCTACTAAGGTTAAAATTGTAGTTACATCTTTTGGCTAGTGAAAATGTCCATTTTACCTCTAAAGGATAAAATGGTCATTTCACTATTTGAAGAAGCAAAGTCAACTTTGCCTTTACACTAAATGAAAAGCTAAAAGGATATTTAACTCTTTGTGAAGACTTAAGTGTTAAGTCTTTGAATGATATAAAAGCCTTAGCTTTTATGTTGCAAATTGAGTGAACACCATTTTAGATTTGAAGCATTTCTAGAGAGAGAAGTTAAGAGAGAAAGAAATATGAAGAAAGTGTTTTTTCAATTTTTCTTTTGATCTTAAATTCTTTTCTTTGTTCTTTGTGAAAGAACTAATACTTGCAAATTGAAAATGTGTTTAGTCCAAAACAAACCAAAAAGAAACCTTAAATTCCTAAAGATTTTTAAGGAAATTCTTGAATCAAATTGGGCATCCAAGAGAGGATTCAAGAACACCAAATAAATCAAGAGGAAACTTAGAGGTGAGTTAGGTGTGGATGATCTAGAGGCTTCACACTTGGGAAGCTCTTAGATAAAGAAAGAAGGAGCCTACAAGAGGTAATATGATTACTCTTCCTTCTTCTTTATATGCATATGTGTTTTACGCACAAATTAATTGATTGCTTGAATCAGTTTTGGTCCAAAATTGGGTGAAGTGAAATTTTAAATTGTTTGAAATTTCACCTCACCACCTTCCTTCCACTGCATTTGGCTCCATCATTCCTTCATTGGTCTTTAATCAAAATGGTAATCCTATTTATTTGGCAAATCCTATACTTCCAAATAGGAAATAAAAATCCTATTGGGGTGAATTTCTAGTAGGTGATTGAGTTTTTATTAGATTATCACAAATTCCTCATATAAATATTGTCGTTATTGGAATTTTGATATCTAACAAGTGAACAACACTTGTTCATCACAACTCTTTATGAGTTTTAATCAATATGGATCCTAGTGTTTCTAACCTTAGATACGCATTATCATTGTTGGCTTTTCACGTTAGTCAAGTCAAACCCATTAGACCAACAAGTGTAATGATTTGAACATCATATTTCTCAGATACTCATTGTCATTATTGACATACAATGCATCCTATACTCGGAAACATCATATGCTTAACAACAATTTCAAGAAAACATTCAAACCAAATATATCATCCTTATGTATCCATAACCGATGACATGAGTGTTTGAATTTTTTCCTGAATTATTGCTCCAATGGAGAACCATGACTCAATATTTTCTTTGGAAGATTTTCGGGCTTTATTGATTAGTCTCACTTTGCATATTATCCATTTTAAACATACATCACATGCATTTATATATATCATATATATATATATTTCATAAACTGGCCTATGTCCAAGAAGGCTATGCAGGAGGAGAAAGCCAAGTCCACTGCTATAGAATTCAAACTCATTAGCCAAGTCACTACTATTAGTTTTGAGCTAGAAAAGGAAAGGAAGGAGATTTAGAACTTAGAGGGGGAGAACTATCGCTTATCCAAGGAACTCTAGAAAGAGGAGGAGGATTAGGTAAAGGATGTTAAAAGAGTAGCCAGCAATCTTCTCACTTATCAAGATAAAGTGCTAGCTAAAGTTTGGAAGAAATTTCTCGATCTAGACTTCGACTTCATAGAGGAGATCTACCCCGATGAGGAGGAGTAGGAAAATGTGATCAAAGATTCCTCCTTAAATGAAATGTTCCTCCTCCTTCACTCGCTAAAGATATTGTTCCTTCTCCTCCTATGGCAAAATTGACCTTGCAGCTGGCAATCCCAGAGACAACAATCATTGTACTAAAAATGAGCCTCCTCTTTCCATTGTTGAATATGGCATTGACCCTATAGGAAGTAGGAACAATGTAACAAAGTAATCACAAGCTCACCCTTTGTAATTTTTGATTAATTAAATGAAGAAAAACTTATAGTCTTTTGATTTTTCATGCTAATCTTGATTTTCTTTGTAAGCCTCTGTGAAATAGAATATTCTAAACCTTTAAGGAGTCTAAAAAAAATTTGCAGTTCACCCATTCCCTTACTTGTGAGGCGAGCTTTGTTATTAGTGACTTAGATATTTTTATAAATAAAAGGTCTTAGGCAAACCAAAATTCACCTATCTTTTTTGTATGTTGTAATTTATTCCTAAGCTTGGTGGTTGTTAATAAGAAGTTTTAAGCAAGCTTATAGCTCACCTATTCCTTTATCATTTTAAGGGAGCCTAGGAAGTCTTGGTGAAATTTATAGTTTACCTATCCCTTAGCATTTACTTAAGGGTCTTGTGCAAGTCTATAATCTATCTATCCCTTAACTTTTACTATTGGAGATAAGTTATAAGGAGTCTTAGGCAAACTACTAATTAGCATATCCCTTGGTGTAACTTTCCTTTTATTATTAACAAATCCTTTGATGTGTAACATGCAAAACTTGATCATTCAAAATTGGAGAACTTTAGATCTAAAGTTCACCCAAGTGGAGGATTTATTACTAACACATTGAAATATATTAGTAAGTTGAAAAATTTTCATGTCTTTAAATAATGAAAAGTAACCAAAATTACAAAAATGAAGAAGTTAAAGTAGATATGACTAATCTATTCATTAATAATAGGTTCTCAAGTTGTTTGAGTTCTATGTTTGAGGGAGAACTGTGCCCTAACAATCTGCTAACTTATACGCCCTAAGTCTAATGACCTCTACGATTTGTAAGGGCCCTCCTAGTTGGGTTGCAATTTGCCTACTTTGCATTTCCTCTGATGATTTTTGTTTTCATGAGGACCATATCACCCTTTTTAAAGTTTCTTTTTTTAACCCGGGGATTGTGGTACCAAGCTACTCTTTGTTTATATGTTGTCATCTTATCATAAGCCAAATCTCTTTTTTCCTCTAGTAAATCCAAATTAAGCCTGAATTCTGACTCCTAATCAATTTCCCCAGCTTGACTTGTTCAAAAGCTAAGTAAATTGATCTCTATAGAGACAACTACTTATGAACCATAGGTGAGGGAGAATAGGGTGTCTCCTGTAGATTCTTTAGGAGTGTTAGGTAACTTAATAACACATTATAAAGCTCATTTGTCTAGTTTCCCTTCCGATCATCCAGTGTTTTTTTTTTACCCTATAAGGGATGATTCGATTAACTACTTCAATCTACCCATTAGACTGAGCATAAGCTACCGAAGTGAACTTTAGATCAATCTAAAAATCCATGTAAAAAGATCTAAACTTTATCTAATCCAACTACTTTCCATTATCTTAGATTATGATATCTAGAATACTGAACATGTGTATTACAGACTTAAATAAATAGTGAGTTACATTCTTCTAAATGACTCTTGCTAATGGTTAGCCTTAATCCACTATATGAAGTGGTCAATGGCAACCATAAGGAATTTAGCTAAGTGAACCGAGGGCAAGAATGGACCTAACATATCTACTTCCCACTACTAGAAAGGCTAGTTGCACCTAATGGGGGTGAGCTCTCTAAAGGGAAGTCTAGGGACTGTTGTATACTTTTGACACTGAACATATCGCCTAACTATTTCCTCTGCATCCCTCTTTATTCTAGGCCAATAATATTCAATAATGCTTTCTTTGTGATACTAATACTTGCTTTATGGGCTCCATAAATCCCTTCATATATCTTTATTAGAACATAGTCCCCATCTTTAATTTGGGTGCACTTTAACCACGGATGAGTCTTAGATCATCTATGGAGATCTCCTTCATACTAGCTATATGTCCTTGCCTACTTAACTATCCTTTGAGCTTCTGACTTCTTTTTTGGTAACACCCCTTCCACCAAATATTAGATAATGGGCTCCATCTAGCTCCCTTCCTATTTTACCGATATTATTAAAATTGTCTCAATTGTGGGAGACTTGTATTGCTATAAGGATATTTTCAAAATTTTCATTCTCCTTATTGTCACTAACACGGCTATCTAATCAACCCTTTCATTCTCTACCCTAAGAATCTACTCAATCTCCTACCTTCCTCCTAGTTGTTTGCCTTTTAAGAGAGCATAATTGGCAAGCTCAATTTATCTTTTTAGGAATGCATCCTTTACAGTATAATTGCCATTATTTTGATTAACAACTAGCTACAAGTCGCTAAATATTATTAGGTGTTCCATCTTAATCTCTTAAGTTAGAGAAAGGCCTATTAGTAGTGATTTATACTTAGTTGTATTGTTGGAAATTGATAAATCCAATCTTACAACATACTCAATGAGTATCTTATGGGGACCTTTCAATATTATCCCAATACCTAGCTTTTGAGCCTACCGCTCCATCAACAAACATCTCCAAACACTTCTTTTTCTATCTTATGCCTTCCTCCTTCAATAGGTGTAAACTTAGCCATAAAATCTACTAAGATTTGCCCTTCCATAGCCAACATTGGTTCATATATGTCATGATCTAATAATTTTTATGAGTCATAATGGTTTTAAAGCATAAGAAGATGTAAGGTCACCTAACCCGTAGAACCCACTTAACTTATTATCAAAATACTTTTGTTATTATTATGACTTATCCCAAGATTAGAAACTGCATTATCTTATCATATCATCATTTCCTATTTACTTATAGTTTTAAATAGTTGTACACATTATTCATTTATCAAAGGAATCATTTATACTTGCATGTCATTTACCATTTACCTTATCAAACCATATTTCACTTTTATTTTTTTATACCATATTACTATTGATGTGTTCTATGTTTTTAATTCTTTGTTAATCTTATCATCATTTATATACCACTTTACATAATTATAAAATACAATACAATTCACTTTAAAAATTGCCCAATATTATTCTAATACTAAAATCCTCGATGACCATAGACTTCTAGATTGTAGATCCTCAAATTTGTACAATCAAAATGTAAATATATAGAATAGCAAGGTAAATTTCCAAGTGAAAGTACAAGACATGGAATTTACCTTGCTTACTCATCCATTAGTCCTAACAAAAAATTCAACAACTTCAAAGTGATGGTAATAAAGAGATGTTAATTAAAATTGCCAATAAAGAATGCCAATCTTTCTTTAGTAATGGGAGCAACATGTTTAGCAGAAATTAATCAATTTTTGGAAGAGGTGTGCCTCTTAAATGTAAATTAGTAATTCAGTAAATCATTAGAATGGTGACTTTTACCTTGCTCACTCACACATATCATCAAGCACAAAACTGATAAGGTCTTATGTAAAATTTTTTTGGGTACTCTCGCCATACCTGTAAACTTATACCGAGTGAACAAGGTTTGATGTATTACCCCATATCATAAGAGAATTTTTGCTTCTTTTCAGTGTCCATGGAAAGAGCATGTATATAACCAATGAAGGAATTCAGTGGAATAAATAACAATGAACAGATAGATTCTTATCAATGGTCACATTATCAACTCAATATGAAGTTGGCTCATGATGGCCAAATACCATAAAGGAAGATAATAATGTTCAATGGCTCAATAATCAACAAGGAAATTCACGCTCAATATAGAAATGTGATACATTTCAATAGAAGATGATTCAAACAATGGCTGCTCATTTATGACACAAATCATATTGCATTATTAAGTGCTCACCTTTACTCTTTTGCTCATATTAACATTTTACAATAGTGTTCCTTGAAACCCTGGGCAATATCCTTACTTTTGTCTTTAAGTTCTACAATCATACCATTTTAATTACACTTTAATCAATACTTTGTGTAACAACCCATATCCGGGCTAGGAGTTTTATGACAAATTGCTTGATTTTAGGGTTATTGTGACAAAGTGTGTGCTTTTATGAAATTTCAAGTGCTATGTGAGTTATGAGCGAGTGGCATGCTAAACTAGTTTTAATATGCATAACATGAATTTTGGATATGAAATAGTTGATTTATGTGAAGTGCAAAAGCATAAAATGATTTATTGCATATAAAGTGAATTTTCATACACAAAGCGATTTTTAAGCATAAAATAATTTTTACGAGCATTTTTAAAATATTTTTAATTAAATATTTTTAGGGGGATTTCAATGAAAATAAGAAGCAAAATATTTTATTTTTAATTATTTATAAATAACCCATAAATTAGTTAAAATCCCAACTCACCAAAAGCCCAATACACCAAAACACTCCTAACTTAGCTCATTAATGGCAAACTTGTAATTTTGCACCAAAATCCTAATAATGACCTAAAATTTGGCCACTTGAGTTGTGGCAACCACCATTCTATTTTTTCATCAAATTTTTATAGAAAAATTCTCTCAAAAATTCCCTCTCAATTGAAATTCACAAGGTGCCCCCAAACCTTGTGATTTTTTTATCATCTTCATAAGTTTTTCTCTTTTTTCAAGCTACTATTTGATTTTATAAAATTAATTATGAGTAATCCATATAGGGCTATGTATTTACTATTTTTCTTCTTCTTAAATTTGGCCCAGGTTGTTTTTGTTAAAGGAGAAACCAATTTCCAACCGTAACCACAACTCTTTTTTCACAAATCCATCAAAGGTGAACTCTAAAACCTAAAAGTTGAAAATTTCATGCATATGTATACTAGGGGGTGATTTGTGTGTCTTTGATTTCTAAACTGATTTTTGTTATGTTTCTATGAAAAATATTAGCTTAAATCATGCGTTTACATATTACTATAATGATCGAAAAGTGCGAAAAGCAATAAAATCCATAGTTTTCCATGGTTAGGAGGATTCAGCCAACCTTGGGATTTTGATCCCAAGGCCTATAATTTTTGTATGATACATTTAATGATTGGTAATATGTATATATGAATGATACATGATTTAATTACATGTTGGTTGAAGGAGTAGCTCTAGGAAACACCTACGATGTTTTGGCCTACCTAGGGTTTCCAAACCCTAACTGTGATGTTTGATTAATTTGTGCACATGATTAAGTGATGTGTGAATTAGATTGTATGATGTGTTAATTGTGAATTAATGACCTTAAATTGACTACAAGATTGATGGTATGATTTGGTCAAATGAGACAAGTAAGACACTTTTAAGGTTTACTTGTTAAGTTGATATATGTGAAAAGTATTAAGTGTACCAAGTTGAAAGTTAAATTGAATTGATATTAAGATTATGATTAATTGTGTTTGGCCTTAGAAAAGTCTTAGTATGATTTATTATGTGATTTCATATGAGCCTAAGAAGGCAAAGTATGCAAGACTTAAAAGTCAACATGTTATGTGCAAGTGATGAGTGTACTTCTAAGTGACACTCCAAGTATATATGAATGATATATATGCATGGGGTAGTTATGGGATAGGATAGCATGATGCTAAGCAAATGCTAAGTATTGAATTATAATGTTATGTTAGAGCTTGAGGATTATTAGAGGTGCAAGGGTTATAGGCATTAGGAGCTAAGGAACCATAAGATGAGTAAATATTATGTTCATGTTACAAGTACAAGTTATCATGATATGTAAACCTTTGAGATTGTTGAAACGCAAGTTCTTTTCTATCTTTAATTTTAACAATATGATTTCTTTGTTAAGCTTAGGTTGCCAAAAGACAATTGGTCCAAAACTATTATTGATTATTCAATGATAAGAAAGAACCTTTATGATTGTTACCTTACTTTACATTCTTTCTGGAACCGCACTATTGTTTATCTTTTGTTCAATAAGCTAAAATTCTATTACTACCATTTTACATGTGATTTTATTCTTCAATGCTATTATTACCTCTCATTTATGTTATAAGTAGACAAGGTAGTAGCCTTCACTCTATATTTATGTTACAAGCAGACAAGATAGTAGGCTTCACTCTATATTTATGTTATGAGCAGCAACCTTTATTCTATATGATACAAGTTATAAGTTTAATATCTATGAACCTTGCTAAATTGCAAACCAAGTATGAATCATGGACTATGAGCTATGAACCCTTTCTAAGGGATATGTGTTATTGTGTAAGCTATATTGTTTGCTCATTGAGATCATCTATCTCACCCTTTTTCTTGTGTGATTTTCAGATGAGCATTATGAGGAGGCAAGGTGATAGCTCAAACAATCTACTCCTCTTGGGCAATTTCCTTGTCTAAGTCTAATTACGTATTATGATATGCAGAGTCGCTCCTACATGCTCTGGGATTTCTTGTTTGAGAGTTTATTTTGGAACATTATTTATTTGGAGATTAATTTAGAGTCTTAATCAATCTTTTCTTAAGGATTGTATTCAAAGTTTATTAAACTATTCATCCACTAGTCAAAGATTTCCTTTATTACTAGTTATTCAAGTTAATGCATGAGGTTTTGGTATGATCCTAGGCAGTGTTTATATGTGTATGAGAGGGTTCTACGGGCGTGGTTAACCTTATGTCTCCCTATGTTTAAAGACCGTCATATCTCCAAAAATTGGAATGTGACACTTTGTTACATTATTAAGTTTTAATTTCTCATTTTCCAAACTTAAGTTAAAGCTCTATTTTCAATTTATTATAAGACCTTAACCAGTTAAAAATCTTGAAATTAAATTTTAGGCAACCTCAAAAATATTTCAAATATACCATTTCCAATTTATAACACCATCTTGACCTTGCAAGGTTGATTCTATAATATTTTTTTATTTACTAATTCAAATGACTAGATTCCTCCTTCAAACCAAACTAAAATATATCCATATTTCAATTCAAAATATACACTACTCAATTTATAGTGAATTCCCTTATCTTGTCTTGTTTCTATACAAGGACAAACCAAACACAACCCATATTCCAAAATATATCTTAAAATATTTTTGTCCAAATGAAAAACTAATTTACCACAAGTTAGAAAACTTATAATGAACATTTTTCATATTTTACACCTTTTCTAATTTAGTCTCTAAGGTCCTCAAAGTGGATGCAAAATTCCATACTACCATGTGTTAAGACAGCATGAGTAGTTTGTCTTAAAGTAACCAATTTCCATATCAAATCATAATATTTTAATTTGCAATTTTTCTCCATACCAAATTTCATGAAAAACCAAGATTATTTATCCCTTCAATTAAATCAATTACAATAGCTTAATTACTTATGCCTTAGTTTATACCATTTTCTTACTGCTTATACCCCTCATTCAATTTGACATATTAAACAATCTTAAAATAACTTAAAATTTTTATGGAATATAGAAGATATGTAATTCTACAAATTTTATTTTACTTTTGCTAACTGTCTATCTAAGGCCATGAAATAATTATCATAATCTTTTGCTCTTTAAATTCCTTTTCACAGCAAAAACCCAATTTGTCTCATAAACTGTAGAATTTAGGAAAAACTATCAATTTCTCATCCAAACTCCAAATTGACCATATATTCATCTAATTAACACTTTAAATCAATCAATTAAAATCAAATCACTTTAGTTCGACAAACCCCAACTTTGCCATACTTGAGGAAATTTGGGAAAACCTATAATTTTTCAATCAATTCTCAAATTGATCTTTGAAATATGAAATTGGCATATTAGAAAAGCTATAACATCTTTCAAAATAAATACTTCTATGACTTTTCTTCTTTAGGCCAATCCATATAGATAAAAGTATTAGAAAATTTTTGCAACCTAGACATTAAACTAATATCTAAGATCAAGAAAGGAAGAAGTAAGCACCAATTCTTATCTTGAAAGCTTCAATTTGATACTTGAAGTAGGGGGCCAAAATTTAGAGAGTGTTTCTTCTTTGGAGATGTGTTTTGGAGTTGTTTTGGCAAAAATTATAAGGGTACATAAAATTTTGTTTATACAGATATGAATGAATGGCTAGGATTTCATCTCCAAATCAATGGTGGTGATTTTATCAAAATGAAAGGTTAAGTAATTTCTAATGGATGGCTATAATCTAGTCCAAGTGTGTGGTGAATTAAATATGCAAGTTGCATATTTTTTATTCGGTCAACTTTGTAGAGATTGATGACATCATATAGTCAAATGTGATGATATCATATAGTCAATTTTGGTGGCTCTCACCAAATTGGTGACTATTAATTTTATTTACAATTAATTAACCTTTGATAATTATCTTTAGTTCATGATAATTTAAATTTTCACTCTAATGGGCCTTGAATGGGCTAGCCGTGTTTGGACTTTGGCCTCAAAGTCCAAAAGCCCATTAACAAATCAATTTATGCACATTCCATATTTAGTGCCTTTCTTAAAATTTTCTTTTCTTTCCTTTCACTTTAGCATCTTAATTCCCATTCTCTAACATCCTTTATGAATCTCACAAATCCTTATATTGACTCTATTCAACTCATCACATTCACATATAGCCAATTTAAAATTGTAACTAGGCAAATAATCCAAGTAATATTACTATGATTCTTTTAGTTTCATTTCACCTCATCACTATGTTTACTATTGAAAATCATACTCTGTGGCATTAATACTAATTCTAATATATGATGAAAACCTTGGTTATTACATTCTACCCTCCTTTAAAAAAAAATTTGACCTCGAATTTTTAAAATAAACTTTTTGATTCCATTGAAACATTTATAGGTAATTTGGACCATCCTTCTTTCACTCTAATATTAATCATATCCTTTAGTACATAGCAAAGTGTTTAACTCTTATATAGCATAAAACCTAAACTTAGTATATTTATTAATACAAAGTTGGGTATTACATTCTTATCCTCTTATAAAAAAATTCATCCTCAAATTTTTCTCGTACGTTATATAGTTATAGCTTACCAAGCTATTTTCAATAAGCATATAACTTATAAACTATTTTCATTTTAATCTCAAATACCTACTGTCATTTCTAATTGAGCATTCACAGCTAACTAATCCTATCCTTAAGTTACTTTAATCCTTGTCAATAACTTCAAATAATGCTTTCAAGTATAAATTCTCGTAATGTTCTCATATATATTTGTGATATACTCATTTACATATACTTATATATACATCATAGTCATATTGAATTCTATATCATTTACACTATAATAACACACACCACCCCAAGAGTTTTCATGATCAATTTGTTTGACTTAGAACTATTAAGGCTAAGTGTGTGCTCTTATGGGAATTTATGTGCTATGTGATTGATGAGTATGTGAAATATTAAATTAATTTTAATATTCCTAATATGAGTTATTATTATGAAATAAATGATTTATATGAAGTGCATTAGCATGAGATAATTTATTTTTCATAAAATGAATTTTCATGTAAAAAGGCGATTTTTAAGCATAAAATAATTTTATGAGAATTTTTAAAAATATTTTTAAATAAATATTTTGGGAAGAATTTTAATAAAAATGATAAGAAAAATATTTTATTTTTAATTATCTATAATCAGCCTAAAATTAATTAAAAAGTCCAAATACCCAAAAGCCCACTATGCCAAAACACTCCTAACCTAACTCGTTAAGGGTAAACTTGGAAATTGCACCCCAAACCCTACTATTTAATGTAAAATTCGGCCAGCCCTTCATTCAAGCAGCCACCATTCTGTTATTTCATTATTTTGGTAGAAAAGTTCTCTTAAAATTATTATTTCTATCGAAATTCACAAAATACTTTCAAACTTTGTGATTTCGCGACCGTTTCATAAGTTTTTCCTTTTCTTTCAATTTGCTATTTGATTTTTATGAAACTAATCATGGAAAAATTATTTTGAACTGAATTTTTACTGATTTTTACTAATAAAATTTGTCCTAGGTGACTTCTTGAGAGATAAATCAATTTTTCTACCGAAAACACCAACCTCTCTATGCGATTTCGCTAAAGGTAAATTTTGTAACTCAAAATTGAAATTTTCATGCATAAACATTACCAAGGGGGAGAAATTTTTACATGCTTCTATTATAAACTGATTTTTGATGTGTTTAGATGAAAAATATTAGATTAAATCATATTTTTGCATATTACTGTAATGACCAAAAAGTTTCAGAAAACAAGGAAATTCAAGGTTTTCATCCTAGAACATGAAATTTGGAAAATTCTATGATTATATATATATATATGGATGCCGAATTGTGTGTTTATGAATTCTAAGTTGAGATTTGTTATGTGTGGATGGAAAATAATAATTTAAATTATGTGTTTATATATTACTGTAGTGATCAGAAAACACTGGAAAGCTAAAAAACTCATGATTTTCACCCTAAATCCTAAACTTGGAATTTTGTTGCATAAGAAACAACTATGGCTGCCAAATTGTGTATATTAATGTTCTAAACTGATATTTGTTAAGATTGAACAAAAAAAATAATAGTTTAAATCACGTATTTACATATTACTGTAATGATCAGAAAGTACCAGAAACAAGAAAGGTTTATGGTTTTCATCCTAACATCTAAAGTTGGAAATTTTTCATGCATATGGATTTATATATGTGCCAATTCCTATGGATTAATATTCTAAAATGATTTTTGATTGTGTTCACATGAAAAATCTTAGTTCAAACCAACATACTACTGTAATAGATGAAAAGTGCGAAAGTAAGAAAAATTCAGTTTTTCTCTTAATGGGGTATTCGGCCTATAATGGAATTTTTATCCCAATATCTATAAATTATATGATGTATTTTGTTGATTATTGACATGTATGTATGAATGATAAATGGTTAAATTGCATGTTGATTAAAGGAATGACCATGGATAAGCTTAGAGGCAATTTGGTATACTTAAGATATCTTAACCTTATGTTGTGATTAATATGTGAATGTGATTAGATAATATGGAAGTAGGCGGAATGATGAGTTAATAATGAATTAATGGTCTTGAATTTATGAAGAGATTGATTGAAGGAATTGGTCATAAGAGATAAGCATGATACTTGAAGGTTATTTGTTAAGTTGACATATATGAAACTGTTAAGTGTACTAAGATAATTGTTAAAGTAAATTGATATTAAGACAATGATATTGTGTTCACCTTAGAAAGGTATTGACATGAATTATATTGTGTTTTCATATTGGCCTTTAAAGGCTAAGTGTATAAGACTTTTAAAGTCAACATGTTATGTGCAAATGATGAAGTGCACCTATATGTGCAATTCTAAGTGTATGTGAATGTTATATGTGCATGGGATAGTTATGGGATAGGATAGCATTATGATTAAATAAATACTAATTATTGAATTAAATATTATTTTAGAGCTTGAGGAGCTTTAGAGGTTCAAAAGGGCTAGGTATACTAGGAGCAAAGGAACCACAAGTTGAGTAAACACTATGTTCATGCTACAAGTATGAGTAAACATTGTGTTCATGGTACAAGTGTGAGTAAACACTGTGTTCATGCTACAAGTGTGAGTAAACACTATGTTCATGATATAAGTGTGAGTAAATATTATGTTCAATTTACAAGTACAAGTTATCATGTTATGTGAACCTTTCTTGAAATCTTTCCTACTTTTAATTATGACTAAATGATTTCTTTGTAAGCTTGGGTTGCCAAGAACATTTAGTCCAAAGCCATTTTTGATTACCCAACTACAATAAAGAACCTTTGTGATTATTATCATAACTTATATTCTTTCTGGAACTACACTGTCATTTATCTTTTGTTTGATAAGTTAAACATTTATTATTATTATTCCACATGTGATTGCATTTCTTTAATGCTATTTTATGAGTGATTATCATTAGCTCTAGCTATGGTACCATAACCCTTTATATGCAGAAATCCTTGTACCAATGTGAGTAATCATCAGCTATGTGATCCTCGTACCGATGCGACTAATCATCGGCTATGTGATCCTCCTGATATGAGTAATCACTGGCTATGTGATCCTCATACCAATGCAAGTAATCGTGGGTTATATGTTCGAGTGATTATGGCAATAGCCTTCACTCTATGTGTTCAAGTGATTATGGCAATAGCCTTCACTCTATGTGTTCGAGTGATTATGGTAGCAGCCTTCACTTTATGTGTTATGTGTTATAAGTGTGATTTTTGCGAACCTTTCTAAATTGCAAACTATGAATTATGAACTATAAGTTATGAGTGTTTTACTAAACTATTCTTTTGCATATTGAGGTTTCTTATATAAGTTAATGCATTGGGTTTGTTACGATCCTATGTATGAATTGTATATGTATAAATGGGTTCTACGGGTGTGGGTGACTTTATGTCTTGCCATGTTCTAGGACCATCATATCTACAAAAATGGGATTTGACAAAGTTGGTATCAGAGCTGTAGTTTTTAAAGTCTAATTTAGACTTGTCTATTTATTGAGTTAATTAAGTATAATCCTAGAGCATAGGAATTTTCATGTCATGTCATTTGCAATATATCACTAGTTTAGTTTCACGAGATCCTAATAAGTTATAGAACCTTTTGTTATTGTTTTCTTGTGTGCCTTATGATTCTTTTACTAGATGACCAAGAAGATTACCCCTACTCAAGGACTATAACCTAGAGCACCACGTGTGGCATGTAAAAGGACATGGCAAGGGATGTTCAGGAAGGTTGTGCCTGTGATCCAACTCAAGAAAAGGAAGACCCCTACGATGTGAATGATGTTAATTGATTGCTTAATGACTTAGTGTGGATTAATTCTTTTTGCCTATGACATGATTCACTTTTACATTATAGGAGAATTCTTCATGCTATGAGATATATGTTACATGATTATGGTATATGATATATGCTATGTGATAAGTGATATGTGACATGTGCCTTGTAATGTGATATGATAAGTACTTATGTTAAATGCATGCTAAGTAGGATATTTTGGTAATGGGGTTGAGTGGATTAGAAAGAGAAGTGAACTAAGTTTTGATCCAACCTAGATTAATGACTGATAAGTATAATGTTATGAGGTATGAAATGCTTGCATGTTACAATGGTATGATATATGAATTTTGTGGAGTTATTAAATGATAATTATGGTTGGTGCCATAAGAAGAGAAATGATATTTAGTAATAATCAGTAGGAGAATGAAACAAATTAGTTACATTATATACAAATAAATTGGTATTGTGAGATAGGTGAAGTATATGTTTAAGGATTGTGAAGTAGACACTGATGGATGGAAACTTCCTAGGGAGTTGTTAGAATTTGGTGTCCTAGAATTCGATATGATCTTAGGAATAGATTAGCAATATGAGTATGGAGTTTGTTCTGACTATAGAGAAAAGCAAGTAGAATTTCAAATTAAGGATGGGAAGAGATTTGTGTATCAAGGAGATACTTATGATTAAGGTCCACTAACGTAATCATGGAATGAATAAGTATACTTAGGAAGCCAAGGAAGGAATGCGGCAGAAGCATTCCTAGTTTTTGAGAACATGTGAGTAAGTATTTAAATTTTAGGGCAAATTTCTTTTTAAGAAGGGGAGATATAAAAGGATTCTTAAACTTCTAATGATGATAAAAGAATAAGTATGATGCTACACAGTTTTGAAAATTTAATAGTTTTGAATACACCTAAAAGGGATTTGAGTCCTCTGGATGAGAGATGTTTTAAGATGTTAGATACAATAATGTTCAATTGAGGTTACTGGAAAACTTGGTAGTGATCTTTAATACGAAAAGAATTTTTAGTAAGATAACCTAGAATGGCATAGATTTGGAAAGATATAAGAGTTGCATAGAGATTTCATTTAATGGCAATGGTATCTAAAGGTTTATTATTTTAATATAGGTAAGTTAAATGATTATGAATGTGAAGTATAATAAGATGTAAGTGGAAAACCTAAAGTGAGATGATATTATGAGCTAAATGTATAAAAATTTTAAGGCATTAGGTAATTAAGTCATGATAATGATATATATATTATACAAAAAGAGAGTAAGTCTGAAATAGTTATAAGAAGTCTACTCAGGATTATAAATTAATAGACTGCAAGTTTGTTTGGGATATGATATACATAGGAATGTTTGTTAAGTTTAAATATGTTTTAATTGATAAATGATGGGAGTGTAGAAATCATAATGTTAACAAGGTATTAAATACGAAAATATCTATTGAGATTATAATAGATTAAGTAAAAATTATTAATATGGAAAAAGGATTGTCGAATATCAATTAGAGTTATTAATTTGGAATTATTTATTGGATTCTTATATGACTAATGTGATAAATAATGAATGGAAGTGGTGATTAAGATATTAGTATAGATGTTAATAATAATAGAGATATAAGGAAAAGAAATGCTTAGGGTTACATTAGATTGAAGATGAAATTAAAGGTTCTATTACTATTGTTCAAGGTTAGGGGATAGACCATTATTAAGGATTAGTTTAAGATTTATTTGAACAAGAGATTAACATAGGTGTAGCTTAAGCTGAAGGTTTATCAGTGTGATTTTGATAGATTGTGAGTATGTGCCTTACTATATTCAATAGGTTAATTATAGTTAGATATTGTGTTTAAGTGACATAGCATAAGCGTGGTGGAGAAGTTAAGTAAAGTGTATTGTGTTGTTAGATTTGAAAATTCGAGGATAAATTTTTTTAAGGGGGGAGAATATAACAACCCATACCCACCCAGAGAGTTTTCATGACCAATTTGTTTGACTTAGAACTATTAAGGCTAAGTGTGTGCTCTTATGGAAATTTATATGCTATATGATTGATGAGTATATGGCATATTAAATTAATTTTAATATGCCTAATATGAGTTATTATTCTGAAATAAATGATTTATATGAAGTGCATTAGAATGAAATAATTTATTTTTTATAAAATGAATTGTCATGCAAAAAGGCGATTTTAAGCATAAAATAATTTTATGATCATTTTTAAAAATATTTTTAAATAAATATTTTGGGGGGAATTTTAATAAAAATAATAAGAAAAGTATTTTATTTTTAATTACCTATAATTAGCCTAAAATTAATTAAAAAGCCCAAATACCCAAAAGCCCAAATACCCAAAAGCCCACTATACCAAAACACTCCTAACCTAGCTCATTAAAGGTAAACTTGGAAATTGCATCCTAAACTCTAGTATTTAATATAAAATTTGGCCAGCCCTTCATTCCAATAGCCACCATTCTATTATTTTATTATTTTAACAAAAAGAATTCTCTCTAAATTATTCTCTCCACTAAAATTCACAAAATACTTTCAAACTTTGCGATTTCGCAACCGTTTCATAAGTTTTTCCTTTTCTTTCAATTTGCTATTTGATTTTTAAAGTCAATTTCTATGATTATATATATATATATGGCTGCCAAATTGTGTGTTTATGAATTCTAAATTGCGATTTGTTGTGTTTGGATGGGAAATAATGATTTAAATCATGTATTTATATATTACTGTAATGATCGAAAAACACCAGAAAGCTAGAAAACTCATTATTTTCACCCTAAACCCTAAACTTGGAATTTTGTTGCATAAGAAACATCTATGGTTGCCAAATTGTGTATATTAATGTTCTAAACTGATAATTTTTGAGATGGAATAAAAAAATAATGGTTTAAAATACGTGTTTACATATTACTGTAATGACCGGAAAGTACCAAAAAAAAAAGAAAAATTTATGGTTTTCACCCTAACATCTAAAGTTGGAAAATTTTCATGCATATGGATTTATATATGTGCCGATTCCTATGGAATAATATTCTAAAATGATTTTTGATTGTGTTTACATGAAAAATCTTAGTTCAAACTATGTTTCTACATATTATTGTAATAGACAAAAAGTGCAAAAAGTAAGAAAAATTCAGTTTTTCTCTTAATAGGGTATTCAGCCTACAATGGAATTTTTATCCCAATGTCTATAAATTTTATATGATGTATTTTGTTAGTTATTGACATGTATGTATGAATGATAAATGGTTAAATTGTATGTTGATTTGAGGAATGACCCTAGACAAGCATAGAGGCAATTTGGTATACTTAAGGTATCTTAACATTATTTTATGATTAATATATGAATGTGATTGGATAATATGGAAGTAGTTGAATGATGAGTTAATAATGAATTAATGATCTTGAATTTATGAAGAGATTGATTGAAGGAATTGGTCATAAGAGATAAGCATGATACTTGAAAGGTTATTTGTTAAATTGACATATATGGAAGTGTTAAGTGTACTAAGATAATTGTTAAAGTAAATTGATATTAAGATAATATTATTGTATTCACCTTAGAAAGGTATTGACATGAATTATAATGTGTTTTCATATGGGCCTTTAAAGGCTAAGTGTATAAGACTTTTAAAGTCAATATGTCATGTGCCAGTGATGAAGTGTACCTATATGTGCAACTCTAAGTGTATGTGAATGTTATATGTACATGGGGTAGTTATGGGATAGGATAGCATCATGATTAAATAAATACTAAGTATTGAATTAAATATTATTTTAGAGCTTGAGGAGCTTTAGAGGTTCAAAAGGGCTATATATACTTGGAGCAAAGGAACCACAAGGTGAGAAAAAACACTGTGTTCATGCTACAAGTGTGAGTAAACACTGTGTTCATGCTACAAGTGTGAGTAAACACTGTGTTCATGCTACAAGTGTGAGTAAACACTGTGTTCATGGTACAAGTGTGAGTAAATATTATGTTTAAGTTACAAGTATAAGTTATCATGTTATGTGAACCTTTCTTAAAGCCCAAGTTCTTTCCTACTTTTAATTATGACTAAGTGATTTCTTTGTAAGCTTGGGTTACCAAAGGACATTTGGTCCATAGCCATTTTTGATTACTCAACTATAATAAAGAACCTTTGTGATTATTGCCCTAACTTATATTCTTTCTGGAACTACATTGTTATTTATCTTTTGTTTGATAAGTTAAACATCTATTGTTATTGTGCCACATGTGATTGCATTTCTTTAATACTATTTTATAAGTGATTACCATTAGCTCTAGCTATGGCACCATAATCCTTTATATGCAGAAATCCTTGTACCGATGTGAGTAATCATCGGCTATGTGTTCGAGTGATTATGGCAATAGCCTTCACTCTATGTGTTTGAGTGTTTATGGCAATAGCCTTCACTCTATGTGTTATGTGTTATAAGTGTGATTTTTGCGAACCTTTCTAAATTGCAAACTATGAATCATGAACTATAAGTTATGAGCTATGAGCCCTTTCTAAGGGATATGTGTTATTGTATAAGCCCTATTGTTTACTCATTGAGATCATCTATCTCACCCCATTTTCTTGTGTGGTTCCAGGTGAGCAATATGAAGAGGCAAGGTGATGGCTCAAGCATTCTACTTCGCTTGGGGGTTCCTTGTCAAAGTCTTTAATAATACTATGTTATGAAGAGATATTCGTAGATGCTCTGGGAGTTTATTTTGGGATATTAATTATTGATGGTTTGTCTTAAAACTTTAAATGTTATTTTTCTTATGAGATGTTTCCCAAGTGTTTTACTAAACTATTCTTTCACATATTAAGGTTTCTTATATTATTGGTTATATAAGTTAATGCATTGGATTTGGTATGATCTTAGGCATGAATTACATATGTAAAAGTGGATTCTATAGGCATGGTTGACCTTATGTCTCCCCATGTTCTATATTCATATCTAATTATTCCTTACTATTTCTATTGCATATACTATACATTTATATATATTTTGCTTATCATTTTCGAAGTAAACATTTCATACCTAAAGTCAATCTTTCAATTTTTGTAATTATTCTTCTTAATCTTTACATGAATCTCACATCATAAGCATACTTAATCTATATATGATGACATATGTCATATCATCATCAAACATATGTTTCTTTCTCTAGCTAATAATAAACACTTTTCTTGGTTTTCTAATTTCTAATACTTATCTTGCTTCTTATACATAATCATGTTTCGATCTTTACTTATGACTTATTAATTTTTACTATTCTCACTTCTCTTAACTATTCATATATACAAGTAATCATATGTTAGCACATGACATTTTTGTTCTTAGACTTAAATAAATGCAATAATCAATGTAACCTTAAATATCTTATTAACAACTAATATCATATTCCATTTGTAAATAATAATCCTTAAATAATATGAGCTTCAAAATAATCTCTTCAACTTCTAATGTCACCTCAAACCATTTATAATCATAAACATATCTTTCTCATAAATTCAGTAGCATTGACATCAAATCTTAATATTTGAATCATAATTTTCATCTCGCCAATATTCTATGAATATTGTCATATAATAAATAATGTCTTAATTCTTATTAATCTTTAATTGAATAATTTCATAACTACAGTCTCTATATAATTATATCTTACTTTAATCCTTTCTCATACATCAAACTTCAGTTCATTAGATATTCCATGATTCATACTCAATTAATATTTCAAACCAATACTCATATCATTAACTTTATTATCTTACTGTCATCATAATAATTCCAAGAAATAATTTTAGCTATTTCAAAATCATAAAAATATATTTTTTATCATGAATATATCAGTACTATATACATTTTCAATTACTAAACATAAAAATCTATCAATACGATCTATCTTTTCATTTCTAAAAATACTATTCATTGGTATTTCACAATTCCTATTTTCCTTTAATGTTACATCATCCATTTTTGCATAATTTCTTTTAACCATACTCATCTCATCCACCTTCATTACTTCATATCAATTCTACATACAAATATTACTTAGCACATATTTTAAATTTCAACACACATATCTACTTGTACTTATAGACTTGTAATTGTTAAAATATATATGACATTCCCAATATTATTTAGTAGTTTAATCTTAATGCATAATTATGTGCCCAATTTAATAGCATTTCCATAAGTCATAATACATATCAATTTACATTTTGCACATGAAACATCAATTTTCCAATATCAAACAACTATTAACATAATAAGTCACTTTTATATTTATTAGACAGGTTTTACATATAAGCTTTTCACTTTTATTTTTACAAAATTATGATTTTTGCTAGATATTTACTAAAACCCATACTAATCTTTCTTACGTTTCTCCTACCATATAGTGTTCTTTTGTGTACTAACTTATCACTGTTCACATACTCATAACTATTACTCCATTGCTATATTATAATACTACACTACATATCATATTATATACACTAATTACTATAATCGCCCTACTCTACATTGTCTCCTTCTTGATCCTTACTATCACCATTTTCACTCTCTTCTACTCTAGGTAAAATAGATCACATCACAGCAGGAAGTATTTGATGTCACATAGGACACCTTCCTATAGGATGATCAGTACGAAGGCAGACTTCACATTTAGAGAGATTTAAACTTGAATTCATGAAATTGAATAAGGAATTAAGCTTGGAAATGAGAATATGTATAAATATAGCATAATTAATATACCTCCATTGTGAGTTGAAATAATAATAAAACAAGTATAGGATAAATAAGTTATGATTGGTAACATTATTAGTTATTAATTGATATGTAATTAAAATAACATGGATGTAGAATCTCAAGGCAAGGGCAAGGACATTGATTAAGACCATGAAGGACACTATTTTAATCAAGAGTGAGCATTAATAAGAGCAAAGGAGTGCAAAGGGAGTATTTAATAATATGATGTAATTGTGCCATATTATCTGCAACCATTGTTTGAATTACCATCCATTGACATGTACCTTGAAGTGATGTTGAATATGTGTTGCCCATTAATTGTTGAACCTTTGGAATTCCATGTTCTCCTTGTATGATATTTGGCAATTATAGGCCTCCTACATTAGTCTTATATTATGCCCAATGATGAGAAGTATTGATAAACCAAACTATTTTTCATTGAATTCCTAATATAGACCCTATATATGTCTTTTATTGATACCCAATATTAAGTAGAAATCCTCTTTAGTATGAGGAAATACATCAGACCTTGTGCACTTTATACAAGCCTACAGGTAGGCCAAGAGTATCCAACCTCTTTTAGGGAGAAACGCCTAACAGCAAGACCTGATCAGTCTTGCATAGTGTGATGCATGTGAGTGAGCAAGGCTTACACCAACACTCTTTAATATTCATGTGTGGGAAGCTTTCCACTTATAAGATATTATCATTTCTGCTAAAATGTATTCTTAATTTAAAATGACCAACTTGATTAACATCATCCATTGCCATGTTGAAACTATCCAAGTAATAACTTCTTGAATTACCCTTAAGTTATATTGTATTATTTTATATTCACTAAGCTTGTCTCGTTCCATAATTGTTTAAAATTTTCAAGTTAGAGTGACTTATTAGCAAGGTAAATTTAAGCTGTCTTTTTGCTTAGGAATTGCTCTGCTAAATTTTCATGTTTTGGGTTTTGCTATATTACTATAAGGACAATCAATCTAGAGCTCCTAGGTGTTTGAAGGTTTAAGTACTAAAATGTATAGAACTAAAAAGTATTGTAATCTAATCTAATAGTTGAAATTGATGTATATTCATTTACAGTAGTAAGTAAGAAATGTATGGATGGTTTATTAATATTTAAAATGGAAACTTTAAACAATGGTTATGAAATGGCATCAATGTGTACTAGTTATAAGTAATCAGATAAAGTAATAATGGAAAATGGCAAGGAGTAAATGGGTTCTGATCTTGGGATAAGGTACAATAAGGCTTATGCTAAATTATGACAATTTCAAAGGGATTTTATGGGTTTAGGTGACCTTAAATCTCCTTAAGCTCTAAGATCGTCATAGCCTAAATTTAGGTCATGACAAACATATAAAAAGAAATAATGATAAGTATTTTCATCCTAAACCTAGCAGCTGATGACATGGCATATATCAAAATTACTGAAATACACAGCTCCGAGTTTGACTTTAAATAGCAAGCTAGCTTATTCATGTTAGCCTTCATTAGTTACATGCATTTAATGACAATGGATTTTCAAAGTTAAAGCATGTTAAGAATATTTAATGCTTGCATATTTCCAAAGTAATGACTAAAGAAAACTTATCCTAGGCATGGTTCCAATGACATGTTAGCTCAATGAATAGGATGATCAGTGATATAAAGGAAGATGCAAACATGGTGATAGTAGTATGTGCCTTAGGAGCGTTATAATAATTATGTAATAGTAGATTTTAATCCCCAATAGCACAATAATATATTCATAATGTGAAAAGGGTTTCATATTATTGAATATATTCCTTAAGTATTTGTAAGAGGATCTATTATCAAGTGTTGAGAATATGGGAGACAGATCACTCTTGTACAAATATTTTAAATATGTTCATGGTCATAGGATTAATCACTGGGCATCATTAATTCTGAAAGACCATCACCTCTGTTTGTTTTCTATAATCAATATGTGATACAGATGATTTAGAGGCAGTAAATCTCATACTACTTGACATGTGATGTTGATACAAACATGTAGATATTCAAAGGATGAATAGTCAAATTGTGACATTTGATGATAATAATATGGGGTTTTACTACTTGTCAATTATTTATCATATAGGTTATAATTGTGCATATAATCCTTTGACTTGAGGGATACTATATCTCATATATAGGAAGTTAGGATTTATTACTACTTACATAGACGTGCTATTCGTATACGGATATATGGCAAGTGATAGTTCTAATTTGTTATGTATAGAGATAAGTGGTCACCAAGACAGAATTCATTACCTTGAGTAAATGAGGTTAAGATCCTATGCTATTTAGTTATTCTTGATACTAAAGTTTTTGGCCAGAACAATAAGATTCAATAGAAAGAGTTTCTAGTAGGAATCTAATCTCATCAAGAATTAGAACTGAGATAAGGACATAGAATCAAGGCACATTAGGGTTTGACTAAAACCATTACCCTAGCTGAGATTGGGATCTTTAATGAAGGGATTCTAGTACATGATGATTTATGATCGATGGTCCATGTGATGTTTAAAGTTATCAACTATAAACATTCATTTCTAATAAGGTAGTTGTGATATGGAATGCTATTTGTCCCTCACAACTTATGGGACTAAGTGTGAAATAGGGATTTCACATTAGTAGAGAAAAATGTTTTCTCATTCCCATTGCTAATTAGACATGAACCTAGAAAGTCACACACCCAATAGTGATCACTTTCCAAGCGTAAAAGGTTTACCATAATAATTAATTTAAGTGATTAATTAATTGATTAGTGTTAAAATGATTAAACATGTAATTAAATTTACAAGGACCCTAGCATGTCCTGATGTTTAATCTATAAAGGTTTCTATTCAATTAAATCTTAATTTGTATATGATGCAAATGAGAAAGATTAAATTGAAAATTGATTTGGACTAAATCAAAGACTTAATTTTAAACTTAGTAAAAACCCTTAACGCATAACATGTGGCCTAAGCCCATATGCGATATGAAAAAGGCAATTTAGGGGTTAGAAAAAATTCACTATTCATGAGCTCATGTGATGGGTTTAGGGATTAGAGAATTTTCTACTAAGGTTAAAATTGTAATTACATTTTTTAGCTAATGGAAATGTCCATTTTACCCTTAGAGGATAAAATGGTCATTTCACCGTTTGAAGAAGCAAAGTCCAACTTTGCCCCTTCACCAAATGGTGAGCTAAAAGAATATGTAAGGGCATTTAAGTCTTTGAGAAGACTTAAGAGTTAAGTCTTAAAGGAAATGAGTATAAAAGGGTTTATGTTCATTTTTCTTCGTAAGTGCTTGAACATCATTTTTCATTTGAAGCTTAAAGAGAGAAGTTGAGAGAGAGAAAGAAAAGGAAGAAAATGTTTCTTCATTTTTATTTTGATCTTCAATTCTCTTCTTTGTTCTTTGTGAAAGAAAAAATGATTGCAAATTGAAAATGTGTTTAGTCCAAAACAAACTAAAGAGAAACCTTAAACTTTCTAAAGATTTTGAGGGAAATCTTGAATCAAATTAGTCAACCAAGAGAGGATTCAAGAACACAAAAGAAATTAAGAGGAAACTTGGAAGTGAACTAAGTGTGGATGATCTAGAGGCTTCACACTTGGGAAGCTCTTTGATAAAGAAAGAAGGAACCTACAAGAGGTAATATGATTACTCTTCCTTCTTATTTATATGCATATGTGTTTTACACACAAATTAATTGATTTCTTGAATGAATTTTGGACCAAAATGGGTGAAGTGAAATTTTAAAATGTTTCAAATTTCACCTCACCACCTTCCTTCTACTGCGTTTGGCTCCACCATTCCTTCACATGGTTGATGTTAAACAATTTGAAACTCAATTAGCCACATTTAGACATTTTAGGGACAATGAAAACATGGTTTATGTTAATCAAAATATAGAAGCAGTGATGGATGATGAAAACATGGGTGATTTGATCAAAGTGTAAGAGCAATAAAGGATGACTTATTAGGATAAAGCAAAGATGACAGCTTGTTCAATGAACAATCACATGATGAAGTTAACTATTAAAATTATAGTTTTGGAGATGGTTGTAATGATGAAGTGTCGCGACCCATTTATTAAGCCGTGACGTTCCTAGGGCATCGGGAGACATAAAGTCACCTAAACCCATAGAACCCCATTTAACTTGTAATCCTTTACCATTCATTATGTAGGACCTTATCCCAAGATCATAACCTGATTACCTTTCTTGTTACCTATTGCCTGCTTATCAATTCCTAGTTAACTTATAGTACCATTTACAAACACAACTTGTAAAATTCCTAAAATTTCATTACATATCAATAGCCAAATGTACATTATTTCATACATTATTGTAATAGTAATTACAATATAATTTACAACACATGTAAACCTGGTAATGTTTTTGTGCTAAACATTCCACTACCATGGAGCTCTAAAATAGTAGTCTTCATAGTCAAGAATCACAACACTTGAATTTAGTAGAGCAAATTCCAAGCAAAAGAATATAGTTTGAAATTTACGTTGCTGACTTGTCGACCTTACCTGAAAAATTTAAACCACTAAAGAATGAGACAAAGCTCAATGAGTATATAATAATATAATATATATGGTGAGTACGAGGACTATTTTCAGAAAGGGCTTTTTATAACAATGGAACGTTTTCAATCAATATTATCATTAAATGGAATAATATCTTTAGCAGAAATATCATTTTCTTAGGAGCAGGATGCTTCCCACACATAAATTTAAGAGTGGAAATTCAAGAGTGCCAGCCTAAGCCTTGTTCACTCATATGTATCATATTACGTAAGACTGATAAGGTCTTACAGATAGGCATTCTCCCCAATAGAGGTTGGGTATTCTCATCCTATTCGTAGGCTTACACCAAGTGCACCAGGTCTGATGTATTACCTCAAATCAGAAGGGGATTTCTACTTATCAAAAGGCATTTAATAGGAAAGTTCATATAAGGAATTCAATGATCACATTATGAATTCAACATGATAGATTCACAATAGTCAATTGTCATCAAGAAGCATCATATCAAATGGCTAAATATCCAATAGGCAATTCAAGTTCATCAAGGAATTAGGATGCTTTAACAATTATGGTTTGAATAATAAAGGTTCAATCCTTGTCTTTAGACTCTACACATTTGCATTTCAATTACACATCAATCATTTTCTCATTATAACATTTGTTTAATTTATTTTAACTTGTTAACATTTCTATCTTGTTCATTAAAGCACAACTTATCACTTTAAGGTCAAGATACACAATACATATACTTATTACTAATTTTAACATTTTCCTTAGTAGTTCCCCAAATGGCCATAGCTATTCATTTATGGAAGGATAATTCCTTTCCTCTAAATTTCACATTTCAACTTTGAGTAACATCAATTTAAACAATTTCTAATATTCAATGGAGTTAATACTATTCCCACCATCAATTCCATAAATGAATCTAGTTCATTAATCTTAGGAAAAATCATTTCTATTGATTGAATTTCAAAATTAACATTATACAAATCATATGACACCATTCTTAAGCTTGATTTTCCTTTCAATTTCATGAATCCAAGTTCAATTCTCAAAATCTCTAAATTTTTCGTAAACCCTATAATTTGGGAAAAACTATTAATTCCTCATCCAATCTTCAAATCGATCATAGAATTATGAAATTAACATAACATAAAATCTATATGATCATTCAATTGCCAATATCTAGCATTAGAACATCAAGTTCCCCTTTTAAGCTATATTATGCCTCTAATAAGTTCAAGTCTTGAACCAAGTTTCTAAAGTTCATTCAACACTTCTCAATCATTATTCTTCATCTAAAGTAACCATAGATGTATTCAATTAGAACTTAGAACATCTCCTTGATCATTTCCTAGTATTGGGTGAAATTTACATTTAGTGTAGAAGAGATTTTATATAACTAAGATACTAAAATCAATCTTAAAACATAGATATAAGAAGATGAATATGATTCCTTACCTTGGTTAGCTTTAGTTTGCTAAAGTTCTTGTTGCTTTTAGTGTAAAGAGAATTTCCTTTTGTGATTGTGGAATTTTGGTGTAGTGATAGGCAAAATGATAATCATGACATAAATTTTGCATATGCATATACAATAGGTTGGATGGTGGAGATTTGATCAAGCTTAATCCAATGGCTAAGATTTAACCTTGATGGATGGCTATGATTTGATCAAGTTGGAGGGCTAGGATTTTCTCTACAATGGTGATGATCATTATTATATGTGTAACAACCCATAACCACCCTAAGAATTTTCGTGATAATTTTCTTAACATAGAACTATTAAGACTAAATATGTGCTTTTATGGAAATTTATGTGCTATGTGATTGATGAGTATGTGATATATTAAATTAATGTTAATATACATAACACGAGTTATTATTGTGACATAAATAATTTATATGAATTGCATTAGCATAAAATAATTTATGTTACATAAAATGAATTTTCATGCAAAAGGGCGATTTTTAAGCATAAAATAATTTTTTAAGTATTTTAAAATAGTTTTTTTAAATTAATGTTTTGGGGAAAATTTTAAAGAAAATAATAAGAAAATATTTTATTTTTAATTACTTATAATTAGCCCCAAAATTAATTAAAAAGCCTAAATACCTAAAAGCCCATTACACTAAAATACTCCTAACCGAGCTCATTGAGGGTAATCTTGGAAATTGCCCAAAACCCTGCATATTCAACAAGAAAATTCAGCTAGCCCTAGCTTCCAGCAGCCACCATTCTATTATTTCATTATTTTGGTAGAAAAATTCTCTCAAAATTATTCTCTCTACCTAAATTCATAAAAAACCTTCAAACTTTGAGATTTCTTGATTGTATTCGTAAGTTTTTCTCTCCTTTCAATTTATTACTTGATTCCTATGGAACTAACCATGAGAAAATTATTTTGAACTAAATATTTTCTAATTTTTATTGATTAAATTTAGCCTAGGTGAGTTTTTGGGAGAGAAAGTGATTTTTCTACCGAAAACACCAACCTCTCTACGGAATTTCTCCAAAGGTAAATCCTACAACTCAAAATTAAAATTTTCATGCATAAACTCAAGGGGGGCTACTGATTTTTACATGCTTGTGTTCTAAATGGATTTTTGATGTGTTTAAATGAAAAATATCGAATTAAATATGATGCGTGTTTTGCCACACCAGGAGTTTTACATTTATAATAGCTTGATGACTATTTCTACCCTGGCTCTAGGCAAGTGCACCTATCATTTAGGTAGTATAGCAGTAACGAGGTCGATCCATAGAGACACCGACATAAGTACTAGTTCAAACTTAAACTATTGTTTAGTTAAACCAACTTCAAGATTAATTAAACTAAAATATTTAAAACTAATCTATGAAAGCAATAAAGGATAGATGACAAAAAATCAATAGTGAAGTTCATATAGATATGGAATTCCCCTAGCCTCTCATGCATGTCAAGAACAATGGTATGAATCATTTAAACAATGGATTGAATTGGACTCTCACTAAATTAGACATAAACCTTTCTCAAGTGATTAAATCCCTAACTTCCTAAGTATTGTAGGGGAATCTCTTCCCAACCTATAATCAAATAAGAGTAGCATTAAATTCAAGAGATTAACATCCAAAGAAGTCTTGTAGGTCTATCTCTAGCACCCCAATCAATTCTCAATTCCCATGAGTAATCTATCTATATCAGGGTATCTTTACTCATCCAATATAGAAATAATATCTAATCAACAAACTGGTAATTGTCAATCAGAATAAATATCATAAATCATGAGAATAAAACAATCCAAAGATAAATTGATTCAAAACAAATTATTCAGTTCATATAATTAAGAACTAGGGTTCTTTTTTATCTAGATGAATAACATATTAGTTCATAGTAGAGAATTGAAATAAAAAATACAAGAGAAGATAAAGGAAACACAAACAATCTATGGATGATGAGAAATCCCTGCTTCGATCTTCATTCCTCTTCAAAATCTACAGCATATTGGATCTTCACCATGAAAATTCTACACAAAATTCTATCTCACCTCTTTGTGAGGGTGGCTACTGAAAACCCAAGAAAGAGCTTCCTCTTATGATGTAAATTATGTCCTTTTATATTTCTTTGAGGCTTATTAGGGTTTGGATAGGTGTCAAGCATGGGTTGGCCAATTTTTGTCATGTCAGCACAGCTAGGATAGATGCCAAGATAAAATATTTGGATTGCATGCCAATTTTGGATTAGAAAATGAAGGAATTAGAAATTCTTGTTTGCTTGATAATTGTAGCTCTTTCTCTTCTATTTCCAGTGGTACCTAAATCAGCTCAATCTAACCTACGTAGCTCAAGTTATGCTCAAAATACTGTAAGGTGTTCAAAGTAGTCAGGCCTTGGTAGTATTTTAGATGACCTAAGTTGCTTTTTACATGGCCATGTAAAACCCCATATTGGTCATGTAAAAATTTGAAATTTGGCTGAGAGTTTTATTTTTTTTTACATGGCCTTACTCTTATTTTACACAGCCGTGTAAAACTGAAGTTAGGCCATGTAAAACCTAGCAAAGTGGTAGAATGTTGTATTTTGTCCCTTTAACACCTCCAATTGACACCAAATCACACCTTAATGTTCCATGGCATCTTAGTTCATAAAATTCTACAAAGAACTAAAAAAAAAGCTAAACAAATGGATCAAACTCAATTTAATACATAAAAACATGTTAGAATAAGGGAAAAACGTAGACATTTAAGTGTTTATCAAATTCCCCCACACTTGAGTTTTTGCATGTCCTCAATTAAATTAAATAGTAACAATAGTAAGAAATAAAACTCACCCCCTCTAGTTAAAGAAATTCAAAAAGATTTATAACAACTTGAAATCAGCAAGGCTTAAACATGGTAGCGAAATCAAGAAATCTCTAAAATAAATCTCAAAAATCTGAAACCTAAATTCTAAAGTTACAAGTTTGAGCAAATAATTCCACAGAGATAAAAGTTCAAGCAAAGCATATTTATAAGGATTTTTCCCTTAGGTGCCTGACTACTCACTTGACTTTTCATTGATTATGCATTTCAATTCATGTTTTTCTTTTTAATTAACGAAGGAACCCACTTGTTTGAACCATCATTCTAGCCTTTTTATGCGAATGTAAACACTTATGGTGCCGATCTCTGATTACTCAACTAGAATCACACATTCAAATGGCTTCTAGTACTATTCATAATCTCAACCACTTTTGTTTAAAAGAGTCAAGAACAATGAAATATGTAAATATTTTCAAAGCTCATTTGCACAATCTCTTTAATTTTTTTTTTCAAGAAGGACAGTCAAGCTACCTAAGGTATTAAGCATCTCTACTAAACTAGAACAAAAGTAACAGTGGAGTAAAATAAGCTCAAAAAGTGTAACTAAAGTTTCAAATTTTAGGCAAAAAGATTTACAAAAATTGAATTTCCTAATCATGACCACCACATTTAATCTGCACTGCAATAAGTCATTGTCATAGCAAAATTAGACCAATTTGTCACTAGAGAGAGTTAATTTCAAACCACAACTCAATTCACTTGATCTTAATTCAATAAAAGATTAAGGCACAATTAAATACCTCTCCCCCACACTTAAGTAACACATTGTCCCCAATGTGTTATAAATAATTATAATGAAAAAGTAGAAGAGAGAATGTATTGCCCTGAATGATGTTCACATAAATCTTTGTGCAGTGTTTCTTCCACTTAGAGTTTTCCATGATCATTGTTTCTGCACATAGAAAAATTGAACTAAAACAAAGATAAGATCCATTTAATTTAAAACAAAAATAAAAACAAAATAAAATAGAAAGAAAATAAAATGAAAAGAGAAATAATAAACATAAAAACAAAAAAAAAATCAATGGGTTACCTCCCATTCAGCGCTTCTTTAACGTCATATTAGCTGGACATTAGCATTGTTCATCCTCTTCCAAGGAACTAGAGGATTCCTTATGTTGGACACCTCCGTAGATTAAGATAAAAAAAAAATTATGCAAAGGGTGTGGCCTTTGCATAGCCTTTTTTACAGCAATGAAAATTATTTTTGGTTTTCCATTTTGTGCAAACTTGAGCTTGCGAGTTATAGAACCATCATTGAAGAGCTTTACCTATTGGCTTAGTATGGGGAATTTTGGTTAGGATGCCAAGAGATGGAACATGATGTGTTCATCATCTACCTCATGTAAATCTTTGATGTTCCATCCAAATCCACTAACTATCTGCTCTAACACCTCCACAAAATGAATCTCCGTCTCCAGAGAAAAGTTAGAGACTATAAATACTGGCCAAATACTTGAGTCTCCCACAAATTAGCATTGTGAGAAGGGTGGCATTGGGTTTAGATTTTGTGTGGTGGGTTGTGGTATTGCTGGAATTTGGGTCATGTTAAGGGTGGATGTTTGAACTATAGGTGGATTATTGTCAGTCTCCTCAAAAGGTAAAAGGGTTGGAATGATAGGGGAGTATAGTTTTTAGCATTCATAGCTTCCCCCTCTATGCTCTCATATAACTGCTGTCATCAAAAGAGATTTCTTTGACACTTGAATCCATTTTACCCATGTCACATTGTTCAATTTGGGATTGCACATCTAAACAATCATCTTCATTAAGTTCTTTGTGCAAAATTTCCAAATTGGCCTCATCATTCTCGTTTTCCTCATTTTTATCATCCCAAAACCAATTGATGGTAGTGCTCTTTTGTTGCTCTTTCGGAATGGCTTTGGTATAGTTGGGCAAATTGCCTTTAGGTCTTTCACTTAGTAATTTCAAAATTTGCCTAGCAAAATTTTCTAGATTGCGAAAAGAGTTCTGCTGGTATTCTAGAGTTGTCTCTGTGCTCTGAAATTTTTTTCTCTATAGTTTCCACTAATTTTATACACATCTTTTCCAACCTACGCTCCTCTTACGCATGCTTGTCATCCTTTAATGTAGTGTCCACTGCAAATTGAGTTAGGAAGCCAACTCATAATGTATCATCACTTTTGTCCACTTCCTTGACCTAATTCTCTATAGATTCAATGAATCTTTCTAATGCAAGCTCAAAGGATGACCTCTCTTTTGGTGCTTCCCATATATATTCCTCTGGAAAATCAATTTGATATATGTATCCATAATAGTGACACTGATTTTCCTAGTATACCCATTCTTCATTTAGGCAATAACTCCACTGATGATAATTTCATTCAGCCATAAAGAATTTTCTTATTATCTAAAACACAAAAACTCTAAAGAAAAAAAAACATAAAATAGAACAAACAAATAAAAACAGATGAAAACAAATAAACATGAAAATAAAACTAGATCGATAATCTCCTTCATATTGCTAATATTGTATATAAGTGTCCCCAGCAACGGCACCAAAAACTTGATGTGTGTTTTGCCACACTAGGAGTTTTACATTTATAATAGCTCGACGACTAATTCTACCTTGGCTCTAGGCAAGTGCACCTATCATTTAGGTAGTATAGTAGTAACGAGGTTGATCCACAGAGACACTGACAAAAGTACTAGTTCAAACTTAAACTATTGTCTAATTAAACCAACTTCAAGATTAATTAAACTAAAATGTTTAAAACTAATCTATGAAAGCAATAAAGGATAGATGACACAAAATCAATAGTGAAGTTCATCTAGATATGGAATTCCCCTAGCCTCTCATGCATGTCAAGAACAATGGTATGAATCATTCAAACAATGGATTGAATTGGACTCTCACTAAATTAGATAAACCTTTCTCAAGTGATTAAATCCCTAACTTCCTAAGTATTATAGGAGAATCTCTTCTCAACCTATAATTAAATAGGAGGAGCATTAAATTCAAGAGATTAACATCCAAAAAAGTCTTGTAGGTCTATCTCTAGCACCCCAATCAACCCTTAATTCCCATAAGTGATCTATCTATATAAGGGTATCTTTACTCATCCAATATAGAAACAATATCTAATCAATAAACTAGTAATTGTCAATCAAAATAAATATCATAAATCATGTGAATAAAATAATCCAAAGATAAATTGATTCAAAACAAATTATTCAGTTCATACAATTAAGAACTGGGGTTCTTCTTTATCTAGATGAATAACATATTAGTGCATAGCAGAGAATTGAAATAAAGAATATAAAAGAAGATAAAGGAAACTCAAATAATCCATGGATGATGAGAAATCCCTGCTTTGATCTTCATTCCTCTTTAAAATCTGCAGCATATTGGATGTTCACCAAGAAAATTCTGCACAAAACTCTATCTCACCTCTTTATGAGGTGGCTACTGAAAACCTAGGAAAGAGCTTCCTCTTCTAATGTAAATTATGTCCTTTTATATTTCTTTAAGGCTCATTAGGGATTAGATAAGTGTCAAGCATGGGTTGGCCAATTTTTGCCATGTCAACACAGTTAGGCTAGATGCCAAGATACAATATCTAGATTGCATCCCAATTTTGGATAAGAAAATGAAGGAATTAGAAATTCTTGTCCTCTTGCCAATTTATCTCTTTCTCTTAGATTTCCAATGGTACCTAAAACAGCTCAATCCAGCATACATAGCTCAATTTATGCTCAAAATACTACAAGGTGTTCAAAGATATTAGACCTCAGTAGCATTTTACACGACCTAAGTTGCACTTTACATGGCCGTGTAAAACCCGATACTGGTCGTGTAAAAATCTAAAATTTGGCTGAGAGTTTTATTTTTTTACACGGCCTCACTCTCATTTTACACGGCCATGTAAAACTGAGGTTAGGCCATGTAAAACCTAGCAAAGTGGTGGAATGTTGTATTTTGTCCTTCTAATGCCACCAATCGACACCAAATCACACTTATAACACATAGAGAGTGAAGGATGTTGCTCTATCACTTGAACACATAGAGGAGAGGTGGCCTTAAACCAAATTTCAACACCTATCACATAAAAAGCGTGAAGTTGATCATGCCCTACAGCTAGAACCGCTCCTTTCTAGCTGAGGTCAATACACTACCCCTATCCATCAAATTAAGACCATGCATAAAGGGTTAAAGGTACCATAGCTAGAGCTAATGGTAATCATATATGATAATAACATTTAAGGCAATAATAACATGTGTCTCAATAGCAATAGTAGTTCAACTTTTTTGGACAAAAGACACAAGAATAGTATAATTCCAGAAAGAATATAAGTTAGGGCAATAATCGCAAGAATTTATTATTGGATAAACAAAATGGTTTTTAGACCAATTGTCCTTTGGCAACCCAAGCCTGACAAGGAGATCATAGAGTACATTTAAAATAGAAACTAACTTAGGTTTCAAGAATATCAAGGCTTACATAACATGATATCACATACTTGTAACATAACATAATGTTACTCACACTTACAACATGAATACAGTGTTTACTCACCTTGTGATTCCTTGTCTCCTAGTACATGTAGCCCTTTTGAACCTTTAAAGCTCCTCAAGCTCTAACATAATATTTAATTCAATTAGTACTTATTTAATCATAATGCTATCCTATCCCATAACTACCCCATGCACATAGAGCATTCATATATACTTAGAGTTGCACATATAAGTGCACCTCATCACTTGCACATACACGTTGACTTTAAAAGTCTTGTACACTTAGCCTTTATAGGCCCATATAAAAATCTCATTATAATTCATGTCAATACCTTTCTAATGTCAACACAATATCATTATCTTAATATCAATTCACTTTAACAATCATCTTAGTACACTTAACACTTCCATAAATGTCAACTTAACAAATAACCCTTTAAGTGTCAAGCTTATCTTTTATGATCAATTCATTCAAACAATCTCCTCATCAATTCAAGATCATTAATTTATTATCAAATCATCATTCAACTTGCTTCCATATTATCCAATCACATTCATATATTAATCACAACCTAAGATTAAGATACCTTAAGTTTACCAAATTGCCTCTTAAGCTTGTCTAGGGTCATTCCTTCAACCAACATGAATTTAATTATTTATCATTATTCATATATGTTAATAATCAAAAAAATAAACCCCATAAAAATTATATACATTGGGATAAGAATCCCAATGTAGGCCGAATGCTCCATTAAAGGAAAAACTGAATTTTCTTACTTTTTGCACTTTCCATTTATTACTGTAATATATAGAAATATGGTTTGAACCAAGATTTTTCATGTAATAAAAAAAAATCATTTTAGAATATAAACATGTAGGAATTAGCCCATACATACATTCATATGCATGAAACTCCTAACTTTAAGTTTTAGAATGAACAACTATGAGTTTTCTTGTTTCCGGTACTTTCCGGTCATTACAGCAATATGTAAACATATGGTTTAAATCATTATTTTTCATTCAATCACAACAAATATTAGCTTAGAACATCAATATGTATAAATTGGTAGCCATGGATGTCTTTCATACATGAAAATTTCAAATTTAGGGTTTAGGAAGAAAATCATGGGTTTTCAAGCTTTCTGGTGTTTTCCGGTCATTATAGTAATATATAAACACATGATTTAAGTTATTATTTTTCATCTAAACAAAACAAATATCAGTTTAGAATATCAATTACCACAATTCGGCAACTGTACGCACATGAAATCATGGAATTTTCTAACTTCTAAGTTCTAGCACAAAAACCTTGAATTTCCTTATTTTTCGAAAACTTTTTGGCCATTACAGTAATATATAGAAATATGATTTAATCCAATATTTTTCATCAAAACACATCAAAAATTAGTTTAGAATAGAAGCATGCAAAAATTGCCCCCGGTAATGTTTATGCATGAAAATTTTAATTTTGAGTTACAGAATTCACCTTTGGAGAAATCACGTAGAAAGATTTGTGTTTTCAGTAGAGAATTATTATAGGAAATTAAAAATAAAATATTTTTCTTATTATTTTCTGTAATATTTCCCTAAAAAATTTATTTTAAAATTATTTTAAAATACTCATAAAATTATTTTATGCTTAAAAATTGCCTTTATGCATGAAAATTCATTTTATTTAAAATAAATTATTTTATGCTAATGCACTTCATGTAAATCATTTATTGCACAATAATAACTCATATTATGCATATTAAAATTAATTTAACATGCCACATACTCATCGATCACATAGCACATAAATTTTCCATAAAGCACACACTTCGCCTTACTAGTTCTAAATCAAGCAAATTGTCATGAAAACTTTCTAGTGTAGGTGTGGGTTGTTACATTCTCTTCCCCTTAAAAGAAATTCATCCTCAAATTTAAATTCTTACCTAACTAGTCTTGAAAATCTGAAGATACTTCTGCTGCATCTCCTCCTCGGCTACCAAAGTGCACTCATCTACCCTATGATTTTGCCATTGGACCTTAATAATGGGTATCTCCTTCTTTCTTAACCTCTTCACTTATTGATCCACTATGGCTATTGGTGATTCCTCATAGGATAGCTACTCATCTAATGTAAAGTTTGGAGGTGATAGGACATGAGATGGATCTGACACATACTTTTTTAACATAGAGATGTGAAACATAGGATGCACATGTGCCATAGATGGGGGCAGGGCAAGTCTATAAGATACTTCCCCAACCTTATGCAAGATTTCAAAAGGACCAACAAAATGAGGTGATAACTTGCACTTCTTGCCAAACCTCATACCACCTTTCATTGGAGAGACTTTCAAGAAAACATGATCTTCCACGGCAAAGTGTACGTCCTTCCTTTTCAGGTCTGCATAGCTCTTTTGTCCACTAAAAGCTATTTTTAGTTGATCTTGAATCAAGGGTACCTTCTTGGTAGTCTCCTTAAGCAATTCTGGCATTTCCATATATTTGTCTTTAGGCTTAACCCAACAAACTAGAGAATGGCATTTCCTCCCATACAAAGCTTCATATGGTGCCTAGCCGATGGACGAATGGTAGCTATTATTATAGGCGAATTCAATCAAAGGTAAGTACATGTCCCATCCTTAGCATATCCTCTAGTGTTTGAATTGTCCTTTAAGACTATTCATCCATTTGGGGGTGAAATGCAGTACTAAAATCAAGTTATGTTCCTAAGGCTTCTTGCAACTTCTGTCGGAACCTGGAGGTAAATTGAGTCCCTCGATCTAAGATGATGGAAATCAGCACTCCATGTAATTTCACAATCTCATCCATATAAATTGTGCATACTGAGTTATGGAATAGGTGGTTTTAACTCCTAGAAAATGAGCAGACTTTGTCAGTCGGTCCACTATGACCCATACAAAGTTATATCCCTTAGAGGTTCTAGGTAAGCCAACTATAAAGTCCATAGTGATGCACTCCCACTTCCTTTTAAGTACTCAAATTTCTTATAGCAATCCTGAGGGTCATTGATGCTCATACTTGACTTGCTGGTAAGTCAGGCAAGATGCTATAAACTTAGCCACATCCTTCTTTAGTCCAGACCACTAATAGTTAGCTTTCACATCATGGTACATCTTGGTAGTTCTAGGATGAGCATAGTAAGGTGTTTGATGAGCCTTCTTTAGTATCTTTTCCCTTAATCCTTCCACATCAGGCATGCATACTTTATTTCTGCACTTTAAAACTCCATTAACCACTTCAAACTCAGAGTTCTTCCCTTCTTTCATCTCATCCTTTAGCTTAACCATGTATAGATCCTTATCTTGTGAAGCTTTTATCTCTTCCATTAGCCTAGACTTCACTTGGAAATAAGCCACTAAAACTCTTGATCTTCTAATCTCTAGCCTCAATCCTTGGTTAAACAAGTCATTTAATTCCTTCACGATCGGCCTCTTCTATACATTCATATGTGCTAGGCTTCCCATCGATTTTCAACTCAAGGCATCCGCTACCACGTTTGCCTTCCTGAGATGATAGAGAATCTAATAGTCATAGTCCTTCAATAGTTCAATCCATCTCCTCTGCCTCAGGTTAAGGTCTTTTTGGCTCAAGATATACTAAAGACTCTTATAATCCATATAGATCTCACACTTTGCTCCCATACATGTAATGTCTCCAGATCTTTAGAGCGAACACTACGACAGCTAATTCCAAATCATGAGTAGGGTAATTCACTTCATGCCTCTTCAATTGTCGTGATGCATAGGTGATGACTTTACCATTTTGCATCAAGACACATCCAAGTCCTACTCTCGAAGCATCACAATAGATAGTGAACCCTTCTTCTCCTTCCGATAATGCTAAAACTAGAGCTGATATCAAACACTTCTCGAGCTTCTGAAAGCTCTCCTTACAAGACTCTTCCCAATTGAACTTCACTTACTTTCTGGTCAACTTGGTCAATGGGGCTTCTATCTTAGAGAAGTCCTATACAAATCTGCGATAATGCCCAGCCATGCCTAAGAAACTCTGTACTTTCAAAATCGTTGTGGGACTTAGCCAATTTGATACTACTTCAACTTTCTTAGGATCAACTTGAATCCCTTCCTTACTTACTACATGTCCCAAAAAGTTGACAGACTCCATCCAAAACTCACACTTAGATAACTTAGCGTAGAGCTGGTGATCATGTAACGTTTAAAGCATGATCCTCAAATATTCTTTATATTCTTCTTTACTCTTAGAGTAAATTAGGATGCCATCAATGAACAGGATCGCAAACTTGTCAAGAAACAACCTAAATACTTGATTCATCAAGTCCATGAAAGTAGCAAAAGCATTTGTCAAACCGAATGGAAAAACTGTGAACTTATAATGTCTGTATCTAGTATAGAATGCAGTCTTGCAAATGTCTTCATCATGGATCTTTAGTTGATAATAGCCAAACCTTAAGTCTACCTTAGAGAAGTGACTAGCTCCTTGCAATTGATCAAAAAGATCGTCGATCCTCGACAAAGGATACCTATTCTTCACAGTGACTTTGTTAAGCTAGCGATAATCAATGCACATCCGAAACGAGCCATCCTTATTCTTTACGAATAGCACTGGAGTGCCCCATAATGAGCTAGTCAGTCGGATAAAACCTTTGTCAAGTAGATCATGCAGCTGTGTCTTTAATTCTTTCAACTCCATTGGTGCCATATGATATGGCAGTATTGATATAGGTTGCATGCATACTAGATAGCAGTTCAATGTTGAACTCAATCTCATGATCAGGTGGTATTCCAAATAGGTCTTTTAGAAAGACATCCATGAATTTCTCCACCACTGTTATGCTTTGGTCTTGAACTGCAGCCTCCTTATCAGTATCGATTATATGGGCTAGGTACGCTTGGCACCTTTTCCTTAACATCCTTCTTGATCCCAAAGCTGATATCAAATTCGAAGGATTCTCAATCCTATCTCCTTGATACATGAACTCCTTTCCATTCTTTTCTTGAAACTCAACAAGCTTTTCTCTACAGTGGATACCAGCCCCATGCTCATATAACCAATCCATCCTTAATATTACCTCAAATTCTAATACATCCAATTCTAGCAATTTTACAGGAAGTTTTTGTCCATTAATATCTACCTCACATCCCTTAAACACATGTTTTTCTTTGATCACTTCCCCTAAAGGAGTTGATACTAGTAAAGGTTCACTCATCAATTCCTTATCCCTACCAAGACTCTTAGCAAAACATGGTGATACAAAAGAATGTGTAGCACTAGAATCAATCAAACATCTTGCACTAGAATTTTGGATGGGAATGATACCTATGATAGTTATGTGCGAAGTGCGGGCCTCTTGCTGATTTAAGGAGAAGACTCAACCTTTGCCCTTATTCTCTATTTCTGGTGCATTCCTAACTGCTGGCCCCTTATCCTTGGTTTTTTGCCTTTGCGATTAGAATGGTCTAGATTATGGATGTGCTATGGTCTTATTCCCTTGACTCTTCATATGAGGGCAGTCCTTAATGAAGTGTCCCATTTGCCCACACTTAAGGCACATACCAGAATCTTTTCAACAAATTCTAGGATGCTTCTTTCCACATTTGTTGTAAGTGGGGACTTCCTGCTTAGATTGACCATTCTACTATCCGGATGATGAAAATTCCTTCCTTAAGCCTCTTCTTCCTCCATGTTGTCCTCCATGATTTTTGTTCCTATGCTTCCCCTTCTAGTCCCATTCAACTCATTCGACTCTCTCTGCCTTGTACCTCTTCTCTATTATCTTGGTCTTATCTATCATTTTGGCCAAGGTTGGAAATTTCATTGCCACCATCGAATTGAATAGAGGTATGATCAGTCCTCTTAGGAAGCGATTGATGCGGTAGCTTTGGTAGGAACGATGTTGACAGCAAATCGACTAAGTCGATTAAACTCCTTAGCATAATCCGACACTGACATCCCTGGCTTTTGCTTCAGTTATTTAAACTACAATGCTCTATCTTACCTTTTGCCTTAAGGCAAGAATTGATCCATCATTTCTTGTTTGAACTTTGCCCACGTAGGTGGGTCTACCCTATAAAGTCGCTCTTTGATGTTTCTCTTATACCAGTACCAAGCTTCCTTCTTAACTTAGAGTCTTACTAACTCGATCACTTAAGCATCTGAGCAAGATAATCAATGGACTAGCTTATCCATCTTATCTAAGAATTCATGTGGGTCATCACCCTCCTCACTATAGAAGGTAAATGGCTATAGCTTCTTGAACTTTAAAATAGTTATCCCTTCATCAGGTAACCACTTCCTCTCTCTCCAAGTAGGTGCCACTACCGTAGGTGGTGGAACTCTATTTCTTTCTTGTGTTGGTGGTGTTTCCCACATTAAGATCACAACATATCCAATTCCTTACACAAGTCTCTCATTTCCTCACACATGGCATGCACCTCTTGTGAAGATGCTTGCTCACTAGAGCCCACAGTCGATGCCCTCGAGTTTGATTTTTCTCTTGACCATACAGGTACAGAGGCGGCATTCGATGCAGTGTCCAATATAGCATTAACACTTGCAATGACAGGTTGGGAAGTTATGTGAACCTTCTTTTTGGGAGTCATTCTACTTATCACAATGAGGGAATTTAGTACTAATCCCTTATTCTAACCCCTTTAACCCCACCATTATACTAGTATAAGCATCATGCATTTATCACATCACATCACTAAGCACATGTCATATATATATATATATATATCACATATCATATATCACAATCAAATAGCATATACCTCATAATATGGAAATAATCTCCTATCATGATAAGCCAATCATATCATAGTAAATAAAGAAATCACTTCCTACTAAGCAACTAGGTAGTCAAAGGAAAAATATCACTCATATCATATAAAGCACTATGTCGTTACGTCGATCATCACTAACTACTCAGCCTAGCTCTCGTGTGTCCACCACCAGGGTAATCAAGAGTGACATGGCCACTACTGCCACATCGATAAAAGAGGAGATCTCCATCCTATCAGTGATTAGTCAAAGACAAAGACCTCGCTGGCAAGTAGTCTCCTCCATACTGATCAATCCCTACCTTGAGCTGCTCCATATCCTCTCTCAAGGCGTGAACAAAAAGCCTAAGACATCAGTTTTCCTCCTTTAAGTATGAGTAGTCATCCTCCAATTTTTGGATCTTACTATAAACCCAATCAAGATCCAGGCAGTCCTCAGGGTCCTCCTCTTCATCAGGGGTTTCCTCTTTCACAGGGCGAATCATAAATATGACTCTCTCAAACATCTTCAGCCAAGTCCTCTTGTAGGTCACACACAGGGTGCTCTGGATCGCAATCCTCAAGCAAGGGTAATCTTCTTGGTCATCTATCAAAAGAATCATAAGGCAAATAAATAATAAAAAGGATTACTAAAACCTACTAGGATTTCATAGAACTATGCTAGCGATAGACTGCAAATAACATGACAGGAATTCCTATGCTCCAGGATTATACTTATTCAACTCGATACATAAACAAGTCTAAACTAGACTTTTAAAAAACTATGGCTCTGATACCAACTTTGTCATATCCCAACTTTAGATATATGACGGTCCTAGAATAAGGGGAGACATAAGGTCACCCACGCCCATATAACCCACTTACATATATACAATTCATGCGTAGGATTGTACCAAACCTTATACAATAACTCATTTAAAATAATATATGAAAACCTTTAGTTGCAAAAGACAGTAATTAGACACTTCACATATAATCCCTAAGGAAATAATATTCATAATCCACTCCAAACCTTAATAAATAACATCTCAAAATAAACATCAAAGTAGATATTCCCAAAGCATCTAACGACAACCCTATATAGCATAGTATTATTATTATAGACTTTGATAAGGAATCCCCAAGTGAAGTAGAATGCTTGAGCCATTGCCTTGCCTCCTCACATTTGCTCACCTGAAACTACACAATGAAAAAAAAGGGGTAAGATAGATTATCTCAATGAGTAAATGATAAAGCACATATGTTAACATATATTTCTTTGAAAAGGAAACTCATAACTTATACACATAGTTCATGATTTATAATTCATGAATCAGGTTGCAATTTAGCAAGGTTTTCAATTTAACAAGTTTGCAAAAATCACACTTATAACATATAAAGAGTGAAAGCTATTGCTCTATCACTTGAAAACACATAGAGGAAAGGTGGCCTTAAACCAAATTCCAACTCCTATCACATAGAAGGCGTGAAGCTGATCAGGCCCCATGGCTAGAACTACCCTTTTCTAGCTGAGGTGGATACACTACCCCTATCTATTAGGTTAAGACCATGTGCACAGGATTCGATGATTACCTGCATCGGCACGAGGACTTCTACATAAAGGGTTAAAGGTACCATAGCTAGAGCTAATGGAAATCACATATGACAATAGCATTTAAGGCAATAATAACATGTATCTTAATAACAATAGCAGTTCAACCTTTTAAACAAAAGATATAAGAATAGTATAGTTCTAAAAAGAATATAAGTTAGGGCAATAATCGCAAGAATTTATCATTGGATAAACAAAATGGTTTTTAGACTAATTGTCCTTTAGCAACCTAAGCCTGACAAAGAGATCATAGAATACATTTGAAATAGAAAATAACTTGGGTTTTAAGAATATCAAGTCTTTCATAATATGATATCACATACTTGTAACATACATAATGTTACTCACACTTGCAGCATGAATACAGTGTTTACTCACCTTATGGTTCCTTCGCTCTTAGTACACGTAGCCCTTTTGAACCTCTAAATCTCCTCAAGCTCTAACATAATATTTAATTCAATACTTAGTATTTATTTAATCATGATGCTATCCTATCCCATAACTACCCCATGCACATATAGCATTCATATATACTTCGAGTTGCAAATATAAGTGCACCTCATCACTTGCATATACATGTTGACTTTAAAAGTCTTGCACACTTAGCCTTTATAGGCCCATACAAAAATCACATTACAATTCATGTCAATACCTTTCTAAGGTCAACACAATATCATTATCTTAATATCAATTCACTTTAACAATCATCTTAGTACACTTAACACTTCCATATATGTCAACTTAACATATAACCCTTTAAGTGTCAAGTTTATCTCTTATGACAAATTCATTCAAACAATCTCTTTATCAATTCAAGATCACTAATTCATTATCAAATCATCATACAACTTACTTCCATATTATCCAATCACATTCACATATTAATCACAACCTTAGGTTAAGATACCGTAAGTATACCAAATTGCCTCTTAGGCTTGTCTAGGGTCATTCCTTCAACCAACATGCAATTTAACTATTTATCATTCATTCATACATGTAAATAATCAACAAAATACATCCCATAAAAATTATAGACATTGGGATAAGAATCCCATTGTAGGCCTAATGCTCCATTAAAGGAAACTGAATTTTCTTACTTTTTGCACTTTCTGTCTATTACTGTAATATGTAGAAACATGGTTTGAACCAAGATTTTTCATGTAATCAAAACAAAAATCATTTTAGAATAAAAAAATGTTGGAATCAACCCATATATACATTCATATGCATAAAAATTCCCAACTTTAAGTTTTAGAATGAACAACCATGAGTTTTCTTGTTTCTGGTACTTTCCAGTCATTACAGTAATATGTAAACATATATTTTAAATCATTATTTTTCATTCAATCATAACAAATATCAATTTAGAATATTAATATGTACAAATCAGCAGCCATGGATGTCTTTCATGCATGAAAATTCCAAATTTAGGTTTTAGGAAGAAAATCATAGATTTTCAAGTTTTTCGGTGTTTTCCGATCCTTACAGTAATATATAAATACATGATTTAAATTATTATTTTTTATCTAAACAAAACAAATATTAGTTTAGAACATCAATCACCATAATTCAGCAGTCATATGCACATGAAACCATGGAATTTTCCAACTTCTAAGTTCTAGCACAAAAATCTTGAATTTCCTTGTTTTCGAAAACTTTTCAGTCATTACAGTAATATGTAGAAATATGATTTAATCTAATTTTTTTTATCAAAACACATCAAAAATTAGTTTAGAATAGAAGCATGTAAAAATCACCCCCCCACCCCTCCTCGGTAATGTTTATGCATTAAAATTTTAATTTTGAGTCACAGGATTCACTTTTGAAGAAATCACGTAAAAAGATTTGTGTTTTCGGTAGAGAATTAGAGTTCTCTTTCAAAAACTCACCCAAACTGAATTAGATCTATAAAATCAGTAAATTCCCAATTCAAATAAATTTTATCATAATTTAATTTACATAAATCAGTTAAGGAATTGAAAGAGAAAAAAAACTTACGATTACGGTCAAGAAATCGCAAAGTTAAAAGGTGTTTTCTTAATTTCGGTAAAAAGAATTGTTTTGAGAGAATTTTTCTATCAAAATATAGAAAAATAGAGTGGTGGCTTCTGGAACACTAGGGCTGGCGGAAAATTTGGTATTTAAATGTAGAGTTTTGGACAATTTCCAAGATTACCCTTAATGAGCTAGTTTAGGAAGGTTTTTGGGTTGTGGGCTTTTAGGTATTTGGCCTTTTTATTTAATTTAGGGCTGATTATAGGAAATTAAAAATAAAATATATTTCTTATTATTTTCTATAATATTTTTCCCAAAACATTTACTTAAAAATTATTTTAAAATACTCATAAAATTATTTTATGCTTAAAAATTACATTTATACATGAAAATTCATTTTATTTAAAATAAATTATTTTATGCACTTCATATAAATCATTTATTGCACAATAATAACTCATATTATGCATATTAAAATTAATTTAACATGCCACATACTCATCAATCACATAGCACATAAATTTTCCATAAAGCACACACTTCGCCTTACTAGTTCTAAATCAAGCAAATTGTCACGAAAATTTTCTGAGGTAGGTGTGGGTTGTTACAATACTGCATTTGGTCATTGTTGGGATTTTTATCCCAATGTCTATAATTTTTATATAGTGTATTTTAATGATTATTGACATGTATGAATGAATGATAAATGGTTAAATTGCACGTTGGTTGAAGGAATGACTCTAGTTAAGGCTAGAGGCAATTTGATATACTTAAGGTATCTTAACCTTATGTTATGATTAGAATGTAAATGTGATTGGGTAATATGGAAATAGGTCTCATGATGAATTAATAATGAATTAATGATCTTGAATTAATGAAGAGATTGATTGAATGAATGGGTATTAAGAGATGAGCCTAACACTTGAAAGGCTATTAATAAGTTGACATATATGGGAATGTTAAGTGTACTAAGATTATTGTTAAAGTGAATTAATATTGAGATCATGATATTTTTTTTGACTTGAGAAAAGTATTGGTATGAATTATAATGTGTTTCCATGTGAGCCTATGAAGGCTAAATGGGCAAGACTTTTAAAGTCAATATGTTGTGTGCAAGTGAAGAGTGCACATCTATGTGGAACTCTAAGTGTATACAAATGTTATATGTGTATGGGATAGCTATGGGATAGGATAGCATGATGATTAAAAATATACTAAGTATTGAATTAAATATTATATTAGAGCTTGAGAAGTTTTAGAGGTTCAAGGGTTACGAGGAGCGAAGGAACCATAAGGTGAGTAAATGTTATGTTATTGATATAAGTATGAGCTATCATGATTAAGTTAATGGGAACTTTTGAGATTCTTGAAACCCAAGTTCACTTCCATTTTAAATTTGATTATGTGATTTATTTGTTAAGCTTGGGTTGACAAAGGACAATTGGTCCAAAACCAATAATGTTTCTGTAATGATATGAAAAACCTTTTGTAATTGTACCTTACCTACTTTCTTTATGGAACTACACTATTATCATATCTTTTGTTCAAAAAGTTAAACTGTAATTGTTATTGTGGTACATGTTATTATTGCCTTAAGTGTTATCATTATATGTGAATACCATTTGCTCTAGCTATGGTACCTTTAACCCTTTATGCAGAAATCCTCATGCCGATTTAGATAATCATCAGAACCTATGCACATGGTCTTAACTCGATGGATAGGGGTAGTGTATCTACCTCAACTAGAAGGGGCAGTTCTAGCCATGGAGCCTAATCAATTTCACGACTTTATAAGTTATTGGGTTGGAAGTTAGAATTTTGGTATGAGGCCACCTCTCCCTTTAATGAATGAGCTAACATAGTCATTTACTCATATTGGGTAATAAGTGTTATAAATGTGATTTCTGCAAACTTGCTAAAGTGAAAATCTTGCTAAATTGAAAGTGTGAAACCATGATTTGTAAATCATGAACTATGTGTTATACGCAATGGGCTTTCTTTACAAATGGATATATGATATCGCTTATGCTATATTGTTTACTCATTGAAATCATCTATCTTACCCCTTTCTTTTGTGTGGTTCTAGGTGAGCAATATGAGAAGCCAAGGTGATGGCTCGAGCATTCTACTTCACTTGGGGGATTCCTTATCGAAGTCTTTAATTATACTATGTTATAAAGAGTTACTTGTAGATGCGCCGGGAGTTTATTTTGGGATATTAATCATTGATGATTTATTTTAAGACTTTAAATGTTATTTCCCTTATAAGATGTTTTCAATGTATTTTGTTAAACTATTCTTCCGCATATTGAAGTTTCCTATAATATTGGATATTTAAGTTAGTACATGGGCTTTGGTATGATCCTAGGCATGATTTGTAAAACTGTAAGTGGGTTCTATGGGTGTGGGTGACCTTATGTCTCCCTATATTCTTAAACCGTCATGTCTCTAAAATTAGGATGTGACAATATGGCTTCGAAAGACCAAAATGAATGTAGACTTGGGTGTGGGTGAAGTGAGAATTCAAGTTGGAAAAGGAATTGACTTAGTAAAAAATGGAGACTAGCTTTCCCAACATCTAAATCAACCTTAGTTAACCATTCTTAACTCTAGTTAAAAGCTTAGGTTTATCCATTTATGGGCCTTATGGGCTGGCCATTCAATTAAAGTCATAAATTAGCTCTGTCCATTTCACAAATGGACTTGGGCCATTTAAGGTTTAGTCCAAAGCTCAAAATCAATTCTTTTAACTCATCCATAGTTTTAATTAATTAAATCCTTCTTATTTATATCATATATAAATTAGGATTTAATTAATAAGAAATCATTGTTAGATTTAAACTTCAAGACATGCTAGGGTCTTTGTAAATTTAATTATAAGTTCAATCCTTTTACCACTAATCAATTAATTAAACACTTTAATTAATTATTATGGTAAACCTTTTATCCTTGAAGGGTGAACACTTTTGGGAGTGTGACTTTCTAAGTTCATGTCTAATTAGCAATGGGATTGAGAAAATAATTTTCTCTACTAATGTGAAATCCCTATATCACCCTTAATCCCATAAGTCATGAGTGACGCCTAGCATAGCATATCATGACTACCTAATTAGAATGAATATGAGTGTTTAATCACTTATTCATTTCATGGACCATTGATCATAATTAATGTACACTAAAATCCCTTCATTACAAAATCCCAATCTTAGCTAGGGTCATGGATCTGTCAAACCGTAATATGGTTCGGTCATATGTTTATATCTTGATTCTAATTCTTGATAAAATTGATTCCTACTAGAAACCCTTTTTAGTGAATCTTTACTACCTTGGCCAAGGATTTGATTATCAAGAATAATTAGATCACATAGGATTTCTTCCTTGTTTATTCAAGTTAATGAATTCTCTTTTGGCGATCACTTACCTCTATTCATAACTAGTTAAAACTATCACATACTATATACCAATGCTTGAATAGCATTGTATGTAAGTAGTAATAAATTCCAACTACTGATGAATGAGATATAGTGCCCCTCAAGTTAAAGGACTATATGTACAATTATGACCTAAATGATGATTTATTAACTCACAATAAAACTCCATGTCATCATCATCTAACATCACAGTTTGATCATTCATCATATGAATATCCACATGTTTATATCAACATTTGTGAAACAGTATGATGCTCACTGTCTCTATAATCATAAGTATCATATACTGATTATAGATTATAAATAAAGGTGATGAACTTCTAAAATTAATGATGCCTTGTCATTAATCCTATGACCATGAATATTTTAAAGTATTTGTTTAAGAGCAATCTGCCATCCATATTCTCAACACTTGAGAATAGATCCTCTTTTGAAAAATACTTATGGACTTCAAATATATATTTAATACGATGGAACAATTTCATTTATAAACATATATTTTATTGCCATTTAGGGATAATGTTTTACATTTACATAACTTATACATTGCTCTAGGGCATACCCTCTGACAATGATTTTCTCCAACCCTAAAGCCCATATGATGGATTTAGGGGTTAGAGAAAGGTAACCAAGGTCAAAATAGTCTTTTAACTACTTAAGGCTTAATGGAAGTTATCATAAACCATAAAGGGTAAATTGGTCTTTTTCATTTAAGCTTAAAGCATAAAGTAGATTAAATATCTCCTTTGTCCCCTAATTACCAACATAGTTGTTGGCAATTAAAGAAATAATGATGTTGTGTATTAGGAATGTTTTTATGCACATCTTTTTATTTGAGAAGCCTAAGTAACTAAGTTTTGTGATAAGAGGAAGAGAAGATGAGTTCTTCAATTTTCTTGTTCTTCATTTCTTGTTCTTTGTTTTTTGTGAAGGAACAAAGGTTTCTTTTGTTGAAAAGATACATCCACAGCAATTAAAAGAAATCAAATCACCAATGATTTGTGTTAGAAGATCTTGTATTCAAATTGGGCTAAAAAGAGAGAGAATCAAGAACATTTAAACAAATCAAAGTGAGCCTTGGAGGTGAAGCTTAGTATGGACAATCTAGAGGCTTAACATTTGGGGAGCTTTTGGAGAGGAAAGAAGAATTGGAGTTCATATGCTTCAAGAGGTAATATGATTACCACTTAATCTTCTTTCTTTTTTATATGTTTTACACATCAATTAGATGATGGGATGAATGTTTATTGGACCCATTTGAGTTTAAGTGAAATTTTAAATTGTTTGAAATTTCACCCACCTTGTTACTTTCGCTTAATTTACCCCCAATATTCCTTCAACTAGATCACGAGTGGGGTAGTTCATTTCATATCGCCTTAGTTGCCTGAATGCATAAGCAATAAATTTTCCATTCTGCATTAGCACACATCCTAAACCACTTCTAGAGGTACCATAGTATATGGCAAAACCTTCATTCCTATCAAGTAATGCCAATACAGGAGCTATGATTAAACGATCTTTAAGTTTTTGGAAGCTCTTCTCACAAGTCTCATCCCACTCAAACTTGACTTGCTTTCTTGTAAACCTCGTTAGCAATGGTACTATTCTCGAAAAGTCCTTCATAAATCAGTGATAATAACTCACCATACCTAAGAAACTCCTCACTTTAGTAATATTTATAGGTCAAGGCCAATTCGTTACCGTTTCTACTTTCTTAGGATCTACCTTAATTCCTTCTTTGCTCACTATATGGCTAAAAAAGTAAACATGCTCCATCTAGAAGTCACATTTAGAAAATTTAGCATAAAGCTTATGCTCCCTCAAAGTTTGCAACACCATTCTCAAGTGTTCCTGTAACAACCTACACCTATCCTAAGAGTTTCATGACAAGTTGCTTGATTTTAGAGCTACTATAACAAAATGTGTGCTTTCATGAAATTTCATGTGCTATGTGATTTATGACCAAGTGGCATGTTAGACTAGTTCTAATATGCATAATATGAATTTTTAATATGAAATAGGTGATTTATATCAAGTGCATATGCATCAAACAATTTAAATGCATATAAAGTGAATTTTCATGCACAAAGCAATTTTTAAACACAAAATAATTTCTATGAGCATTTTTTTAAATATTTTTGGGGAGAATTTAAAATATTTTATTTTTAATTATTTATAATCAGCCCATAAAATAGATTAAAGGTCCAACACACCAAAACACTCCTAACCTAGCTCATTAATAGCAAACTTGTAATTTTACACTAAAATCCAAATAATGACTTGAAATTCAACACCCTTGAGTTGTGGCAGTCACCATTCTATTTTTTCATCAGATTTTTACAAAAAAATTCTCTCAAAAATTCTCTCTCGACTGAAATTTACAAGGTGCCTCTAAACCTTGCGATTTTGTGATCGTCTTTGTAAGTTTTTCTCTTCTTTCAAGCTACTTTTTGATTTTTATGAAACTAATCATGAGTAATCCATATGGGGCTATGTATTTACTATTTTCCTTCTTGTTAAATTTGGTATGCATCATCTTTTTTTATGAGAAATCAATTTCCAACCCTAAACACAACTCTTTCTTCACAAATCCATCAAAGGTGAACCGTAAAACCTAAAAGTTGGAATTTTTATGCATATGAATAAGGGGGGCCAATTTATGTGATTGTGTCCTAAAATGATTTTTGTTATGTTTTTATGAAAAATATTGGTTTGAATCATGCATTTATATATTACTGTAATGATCAGAAAGTGTGAAAAGTAAGAAAATCCATGATTTTTCCCTAGTATATGGTTCGGCCTACCTTGGGATTTTGATCCCAAGGCCTATAATTTATGTGTGATACATTTTAATGATTGTTAATATATATATATATATATATATATATATATATATATATATATATATATATATATATATATATATATATATATATATATATATATATATATATATATATATATATATATAAATGATACATAATTTAGTAGCATATTTGTTGAAGGAGAAGCTCAAGGAAAGACCTAGAGTGTTTCGGCCTACCTAGGGTTCCCAAAACCTTAATTGATATGTTTGATTAATATGTGTACATGATTAAGTGACATGTGAATTAGACTTTATAATGTGTTAATTAAGAATTGATGACCTTAAATTGACTATGAGATTGATTGTATGATTTGGTCAAAGGAGATGAGTAAGATTCTTTAAGGGTTTACTTGTTAAGTTGATATATATGGTAAGTATAAAGTGTACCAAGTTAGAAGTTAAATTGAATTGATATTAAGATCATGATTTATTGTGTTTGACTTTAAAAAATTCTTAATGAGTTAATATATGATTTTTTGTGAGCCTAAGAAGGCAAAGTATGCAAGACTTAAAAGTCAATATGTTATGTGCAAGTGATGAGTGCACTTTCAAGTGCAACTCTAAGTAAATGTGAATGATATATGTGCATGGGATAGTTATAAGATAGGATAGCATGATGTTAAGAAAATGCTAAGTATTGAATTATAATGTTATGTTAGAGTTTGAAGATTATTAAAGGTGCAAGGGCTATAAGTATTAGGAGTTAAGGAACCACAAGGTGAGTAAACATTATGTTCATGTTACAAGTACAAGTTATCATAATATGTGAACCTTTAAGATTCTTGAAACCTAAGTTCTTTTCTATTTTCAATTATAATTATATGAATTCTTTGTTAAGCTTAAGTTACCAAAGGACAATTGGTCTGAAACTATTGTTTATCATTCGTTGACAAGAAAGAACCTTTGTGAATGTTGCCTTACCCTACATTCTTTCTGGAACTATACTGTTGTTTATCTTTTGTTCAATAAGGTAAACTTCTATTGCTACCATTTTACATGTGATTTTATTTTTCAATGCTATTGTTACCTCTCCTTTATGTTACAAGTGGACAAGGCAGTAGCCTTCACTCTATACAATGGTGATGATCATCATGTGGTGTTGGGACTAGAACTCTCAGGTTCAGATTGGTTGATCTTGAAAATAATTTTAGGAGTCACCACACTAATTTATTTTTAAATGGGAAAATTAAGGAAAAACTAATTGACTCCAATTCATTAATTTTCAATTAATTTAGCCAAGGATAAAATCACTAGCCTAGAACCAAGTTGAGCTCGAGGACTACATTTTTTGCTTTAAATAATAATAATTTGGCTTTTAAGTTTAATTTGACTTAAAACTTTGTTTCGTGATTTGTGATTATAAGATAATAACTAAAATGCATGAGCATGACATGATTATGAAATGTATGAAAAAATTTAAGAAATAAACATCCATGAAAAAATTTAAGAAATAAACATCCACAAGCCAAGGAGAGTGTTTCCTCTAGTCTTTATGTATTCTAGAGGAACCACAGAATCGCTCCTTGACTCCAAAACAATTAAATCAACTGAATACACTAATTACATTGGAAAATAAAAGGAGAAAGGAGATTGCTTGGGATTTAGATTTAGATTTTCCATTTGGATTTAAATTCCAAACTTGCCTATGTATCCTATTGAATGGGAATCAAAATCCACGTAATTCATTTCATGATTAAGTAAAGGGGGTTTAGGGGTTGATTGGATTGATTGATTTGATTTAGGTTTGTGGGTGAGAGGAAAAGGCTAATATCTTTGCTTTTGGGAGGGGGGGAGGGGGGGTATAGGATTTAATCGGACCGAAGTTTCATTTTGTCGGGACTGGGTGATTACATTGATTGGGGGATTAATTAATTAATTAATTAAAATGATTAATTAAATAATTAATGTGAAGAAATAGATAGATAAATTAATTAATTAATTCAGATGAAGGGTGGATTTAAAAAAAAGATTAATTAATTAATTAAAAAGACTAATTAATTAATTGAGTGATTAATTTTAATTTAAAAAAAAAGAGTTTTAGTTAATTAAAAAGATTAATTAACTTGGTTAGGGTGAGATAATTAATTAACTAAAAAGATTAATTAATTAATTAGAGAGTGGTTGAAGGGAGAAGAAGAGAGGAATTTGAAGATAGCAATCTACTCAGATTCAAGAGTTGAGGAAAATTGTAATACCCAAGGATTTTATAGCCCATTCTAATTACTAATAATATTAGATAATTAAATTTTTGAATGTTAGTATAGTACAAAAATGATAAGGAATTGGTAGGAATCTTGTGACTTAATATACAATGTTTGCCTATTTTATGATTATATATTGACTAATTGTGCTCTAATGAATTGAATAGAATTGATATGATAACTAGTGCTGTATATAATGAAGTTTGAGAACATAAATTTGAAAGTTATATTGAAAGAAATGAAAGGAAGTTAAAAGAAAAATTTCTAAGTATGTTAATAGCCTTATGGGCTTGTTAATAGGCTTGGAACATCATAGGCCCAAGCCTAATAGGAGGTGGCTGGCCCATAGGCCCAAGAGTGAGTGAACACCAAATATTATAAGCTACAATTGTTGTCCCAAGACAATAGAAAATGATGTTGAAGAGAGAGTCACAAAATTTAACCAAGCTAGCCACAAAAATTGATCAAGTCAAAATCTTAATCCAAGTTGAACTCTCATCTTCTCTACACATGAGTCTAGGTGCATTTTTAGCATTCCCATGCCATCATGATGAACATCACAATTGTAGAGAAAATCCTAGCTATCTAACTTGATCAAATCATAGACATCCATTGTGATTAAATCTTGACCATTGAATAAAGCTTGATCAAATCCTTACTATCCAACCCGTTATATAAATATAAATATAAATATATATATATATATATATATATATATATATATATATATATATATATATATATATATATATATATATATATATATATATATATATATATATATATATATATATATATATATATATATATATATATAAGCAAATTATCTTATGAACATCATTTTGCCTATCTCTACACTAAAGTTTTATAATAACAAAAGAAATCCTCTCTACACCAATAGTAATAAGAACCTTAGCAAACCAAAGTTATCCAAGGTAAGGAATCTTGTACATCTTTCTCTTTCTATGTTCTAAGTATAATTTTAGCATTTTAGTTGCACAAAATTTCTTCTACACCATATATGTAAGTTCAACCATAAGGGGTATGCATACATAAGATATAGTTTTGGATGTTCTTAGATGAAATATAGAGATTTGGCTAGAGAATTAAAGGATTAATGTGAAGATAGATAAAGAAAACATGAAAATACCAAAGTATCACTAAAGAGGGAATTCAGCCAATGTTAGTAAATGATCAAGGAAGTGTTCTAAATTCTAATTGAATATATCTATCGTTATTTTAGATGAAGAAAAATGATTTAGAAGTGTTGAAATGAATTTTGGGAACTTGATTCAAGACTTGGAAATCTTAGTGGCATAAACTTAGTTAAAAGAGGAACTTAGTGTTCTAATGCTAGATTTTGATAATTGAATGATCATATATGTTTTATGTTATCTTAATTTCACATTTCTACAACTAATTTGAAAATTTGATGAGGAATTATAGGTTTTCCCCAAATTTGACCTAAGTGCGACAAGTTGCAGTTCATATGAATAAGAATGAATTAACTCAAAATAATTGGTGAGAATTGATTACCTTGGTGCTAATTTGATAAATCTATGGTTAATTTGAGATTTAAAAGGGAAATTGATTGTATTCCCCAAATTCTAGTGTTTATGGAACAATTTAGGAATTTTGAGATTTAAACTTGAATTCATGAAATTGAAAAAGGAATTTAGCTTAGAAGTAATTAGAAATAAGAATAAGTATGAATATGACACTATTAATAAATCCCTATTGTAAGTTGAAATAATAAAATAAATGTAAGATAGTTAAGTTATAATTAGTAACATCATTAGTTACTAATTGATATATAATTAAAATGATATGGGCAAGGCAAGGACAAGGAAATTGCTCAAGATCATGATAGACATTAAGTTAACCAAGAGTGAACATTAATAGGAGCAAAGGAGTTCAAAGTAAGTACTTAATAATATAATGTAATTATGCCTTATTTCTTACAACCATTGCTTGAATTACCATCCCTTGACATGTACTTGAAATGACAATTAATATGTGGTTGCCCATTGATTGTTGAGCCTTTGGAAATCCATATCTTTCTTATATGATATTTAACCATGATGAACTTCTTACATTGGTCCTATGTTATGCTCAATGATGAGAATGATTAACATGCCAAACTATTTTCCATTGAATTCTTATTATAGACCTTGGATATGTTTTTCATTGATACTCATGATTGAGCAGAAATCCTCTCTAGTGTGAGGAAATACATCAGACTTTGTGCACTTGGTATAAGATTATGGGTAGGGTAAGAGTTCCCAATCTCTGTTAGGGGAAATGCCTAACTGCAAGGCCCAATCTGTCTTGCATAGTATGATGCATGTGAGTGAGCAAGGTAAATTTTGAGCTATGCTTCTCTGCTTGGGACTTGCTCTGCTAGAATGCTCTGTTTTATGTTTTGCTTATGTCATCCTGAGGATAATCGATCTAGAGCTCTATGGTACCTGAAAGCTTAGTATTAAAATTTAATGTGTTTGGACATATTGTAAACAAATGATAATAGTTGTTATATATACATATTTATGATAAGAATGTATGGATAGTATTTATTAATACTTAAGAATGGTATGCTAATCAATAGTTATGAAATGGTATTAAAGTGCATTGACTATAAATGAATGGTTAAAGTAATAATGGAAATGATAAAAAGTAAATGGGGTTTCGCAATAAGTTATAAAATGGAATATACTAAATGATAATAAGTTCAATGGGTTTTTACAGATTTAGGTGACTTTATGTCTCCCTAAGCTTTAGGACTATCACAGTTTAGAAATTGGGTCATGACAAAAATGGAAGAATAGAGGGGAGTATTTATAAGGAAAAATGGGAGAAGGTAGTTTAGGGATTAAAAAAGTGAAAAGACCTAAAAGGGTAAGGCTAAAAAGGGTTAAAATTAGGCTGAAAAAGGCAAAATGGATATTTTGGTGCAAAAAGGGGGACCATCAATGCAGATATGCGTGAAACCTAGTATAAATCTGCGCCAATCTCTGCATGTATCAATGCCATACTAACACAGCTACCATACAAGCCTCTGCATAGATCCACACTAGCCTAGTGCGATTTAGCTCTGTTTTCTTTTTTTTTTGAGATTGGTTATTAGTTTAGATGTCTAGGTAGCAATGTAATTGAAGGCTAAAAAATTTTCTTTCAGCGGTGTTGTCCCTGAACCCATTGCCCACTAACCAGCTAGCAGGACAGCTGTAATGGGTCTAGGTAGCGCATTAAACTTAGCAGATGCCAAGGTGATGCTAGATGATAATGGTACAAAATTAAGGGTTCACAGTTGCCTCCCAAATCAGAATTGTCTTGTCTTTTAGGCAATTTTGATGATAGTGAACCCAAGAGTTGGGATGGTATAAGGAACCAAAGTGATGTCTGGGTCAGTGCCTGGACATGTTTGGGTGAGAGAAATGGTTGAGAAAGGAATATGGTAAAAAGAACGATAGGGATATTTAAGCAATCATTCCAAAACATTTATAGATGGAAAATATGGCCGATAAATGGAAGCGAGAAAATGGACCAAAGGGATATCTAGGTTGGTAGCTAGATATTTTTGGGTGAATTGATGGATTCAGGTAAAATATATGAAAAGTGGAACCATATAGATGTCTATGTGATCATTTCTAGACAGTTATGGGTGGAATTGATGGATTTGGATAAAAGAGATGGAAAAGGAACCACATGGATGTCTAGGTGACTGTTTCTAGACATTTATGGGTGAAATTGATGAATTTGGATAAAAGAGATAGAAAAAAGAATCCCATTAATGTCTAGGTGATCATTTCTAGACATTTATAGGTGGAATTGGTGGATTTGGATAAAAGAGATGGAAAAAAAAAAAACCAAAATGATGTCATTATCTAGAAATTTTTGGGTGAAGGATGTGGTTGACTTGAAGATGAACAATGATGGAAAAGGGAACCATATTGACTTCTAAGTAAGAATTTAGATGTTTCTAGGTAGAGGACATGATTAATTCAAAAATAAAGGGAGATGCAAAGGGAATCATAAGGATATTTTGGTGATTGTTTCTAGACATTTATAGGTGGAAATTGATGGGTTTGGATAAAAGGGTATCGGTCAGCTTTGAAAAGATGTCGATCAACTTCGAGGGGACCAATCAGCTTCAGTAGGGGTTAATTAACTTCAACGTGGCACTAGTCAGCTTCAACAAATGTCAATTTTGAGGAGGCACTAGTCTGCCTTAAGAGATGTCGATCAACTTTGAGAAAGCACTAGTCAACTTCAAGAGATGTTGGTTAGCTTCGAGAAGGTATTGGTCAGCTTCGAGGAGGAATTGGTCAGCTTCATAAGATGTCTATCATCTTCAAGGAGGCACTGGTTAGCCTCAAGAGATGTCAGTTCACTTTAAGGAGGCACTAGTCAAGTTAGGAGATGTCGGTCAGCTTTAAGGAGGCACTGGTCAATGAGGCACTGGTCAGCTTCAAGAGATGTCAGTCAACTTTGAAGAAGTAATAATCAACTTTTAAGAGGCTATTAGCTCAGCTTATGCATGATTGTGCATGCTGCAAATAGTTGTATATGCATGTATGTTTATGCATAGATGATGCATGTTTATATATGCATGTTTCAGGATTCATAGACCTTTTATTTACTTTTATTTAACTTCTATGCCATGCATGATTTATGATGATGCCTGTAATGGATGACTACATGGATGCGAGAGGGTGGATTCACATATTTGCTTTATAGATGTAGTTTTTTTCATGTGACTTTTGCGTCCATGGAGCCATGCATTTGTGGACTGAGAAACTTGACAAGGTTGAGAAACTCAACTTGGGTTTATATGGAATGGTTATCATGGTGGCATTATGAAGAGTTCAAATGGATTGAGATTTTTCTGAGGCCTTGCTTCAAGTTTTGGGATCTAGTGGCCTGCATTTTCTATTTTGGTACTGCTGAGAAGGAGCCGTGCCTATTCTTAAGGAATTTAGTACTATGGCTTGGCTACCAACTGGAGGTAGCTGTGGTCATGCATATCTTGGATTTTTCAAGAGTTTTTTAGACTTGCCCCAGGATGTCGCAAGCCAGATGATGGTTGGCAATGGTCAGGTGAATTTGACCTCTATGATGGAGAAGTTCCATGATCTTGGTGACTAGGGCAATATGAGGTGGCGGAGACTCAAGATGAGGGCTTTGGTTTTCTATTTAAAAGTCAAATACTGATGCCAAAGTGGTAGGATTGGTATTATAGATGAAACTGAGGCATTTTGTGGTTAGACCTATGCTGGCGAAGACACTAATTGTCATAGCCCGACTTAGGGAGCTATGATGATCCTAGGACACGGGAAGACATAAGGTCACCCACACTCGTAGAATCCTTAACTTATGTAAAATTACTTATTAAATACCCATATCTTATTCAATTAAGTAACAACTTATAAAATTTGTGGAATAGGCCCATAAACTTCTTACAACTTAAAAATAGTTCTTATCAACCAAAGTTAAAGGAAAACATTTGAAAATAACTCAACAAAATAAAAGTCCAAATAATCCCAAACTTAAAACCACAAAACATCAATTTCCAATCAATTCTTAAGTACTTTGCTTATTACCCCCGGAGCACTAAACTGAAGTTTGCTATACAAATGGATGAAGAGAACTCTACTATCTTCTAGGCAAAGCAACCACTCAAGTGGAGGAACAAGCTTGAGTTTAGTTACCTTGATCAATCTTGCCATCCTAAAATAAACAATAACATATATATAGCAAGAGTTTAACTTATATTAGGACTCTTATGAAAGAGTCCTACTTAGTTTGAAAGACTTGGTTTAAGGTTCACAACGTCATTACAAGTCACAATATAGCTTAATAAGGGTTTTGGGTCCAAACAATCAACTTAAGAAATTGTCCTACTTAAGGTGGGACTCTTGAGCAAACATAGCTTACGAAATCAAAAACAATCAATGGTGTGAAATCATGAGGAAATCATTCAATCTCAAAGAAATCATTTCACATTTGCAAATAAATAAGAGTGTGCATTACAACTCACCTCAGACTCCTCTGCTGCTAATTAGCCAAGCTAAGTAGACTACAGGGCTTGAACCTTTTTAACCTCTACAGTATAAATCAAATAATTTATCATATTTATGCATATTCTTGCTTAACTTAAATGGTTGACTTGAACTAGGACTCCTAGTCTAACTATGAATCTTTGGTCAAACAAGGTCAACCTTTAATATTTTTCCTTATTTGACTTTTAATCTTGATGATTAATATTTTAATATTATTTCAATATGTTTATAATATATCTTAATTCATCTTTGGTCATAGTCAAATTTTCTACTTTGACTTCCTAAAGTCAACCTGACCCTAGTGGTACTCCCTGATAGAAGTCTTAATATTTGACTTGTTCATACTAATTGACTCAATAAATTTTTAATTTATTCATTTAATTTTATAATTATATCATTAATTTGATGTTTATATTTAATTTAATTGGAATCCTAATTCTTGGGTCTAAGGTTCATCCCTCTAAAGGTTTCAATTCGCCCATCTTTTAATTGCTTGTGTTCTTGCTACCAATTCCAAAATTTTGTTGTTTAATTATTTAATTAAGCTACTTAATTACATTATTTTAATTAAAACTAAGCTTAATCAACTTTAATTAGAAAATCCCCAAATTTAAATTATTCATGGATGTTCAAGAACATTTTTTTGAAATTCCATTTAGATTTCTCGATGATTCAAACTCAGATTTTATTTTCAATAATTTCTATATTCTATTGGCTCTAAATCTAACCAAATTTTACTTTAAAATTGAATTATAGCACTTAGGAATGAGGTTCCCCTTTTAGCTAAATGGATCATGCACAAAATTTATTTATTTATTATTTTTTTTTAATTTAACATGTTCTTCACTAGCAATCAAAACTTTGTTTGCAATTAATTTCATTTATGTTCCTAGGCATAATTCTTTTCTCAATTCAACAAATACACATTCCAATCTACTAACTAAACCAAACCAACACCACATTGCCATTGTCACATCCTAATTTCTGAGATATGACAGTCCTAGAATATGGGAAGACATAAGGTCACCCATGCTTGTAGAACCCACTTATACATATACAAATACTGCCTAGGATTGTATCAAAATCCCATACATTAACTTAAAAACTTTTTATATAGGAAAAACCTTAAGTTGTAGAAGCTAAAAAAAATATACTTTAATACAATCCATAAGAAAATAATAATAAGACTCTAAATAAAGTCACCAACATAATATTCCAAAATAAAGTTCCCATAATAACTCCTGGAGCATCTAAGGACTTAACATAGTTTGGTATTATTATAACTTTGACAAGAGAATTTCCCAAGCGAAGTAGGTAGCTTGGGCAATTACCTTGTCTCCTTATAATGCTCACCTAGAACCACATAAGGGAGAAGGGGTGCGATAGATGTCTCAATGAGTAAACAATAGGGCTTATACAATAACACATATCCCTTAGAAAGGGCTCATAGCTTATAACTCATAGTTCATGATTCATAGTTTGCAATTTAGTTCACAAAAATCAAACTTATAACACATAGCACATAGAGTGAAGGTCGTTGCCATAATCACTTGAACATATAGAGTGAAGGCTACTACCATAATCACTCAAACACATAGCTGATGATTACTCGCATCGGTATAAGGATTTCTGCATAAAAAGGGTATGGGTACCATACCTAGAGCTAATGGTAATCACTTATAAAAATACCATTGAAGAAATGCATCACATGTGGCATAATAACAATGGATGTTTAACTTATCAAACAAAAGATAAATAATAGTGTAGTTCCAAAAAGGATATAATTTAGGGCAATAATCACAAAGGTTCTTTATTATAATTGAGTAATCAAAAATGGTTTTAGACCAAATGTCCTTTGGCAATCCAAGCTTATAAGAAATCATATAGTCATAATTAAAAGTAGGAAAGAACTTGGGTTTCAAGATATCAAAGGTTCACAAAGTATGATAACTTGTACTTGTAACTTAAACATAATTTTTACTCACCTTATGGTTTATTTGCTCCTAACACTTGTAGCCCTAGAACCTCTAATACTCCTCAAGCTCTAACATAATAATTAATTCAATACTTAGTATTTATTTAATCATCATGTTATCCTATCCCATAACTACCCCATGCATATATAACACTCAATACATTTAGAGTTGCATATAGAAATGCCCTCATCACTTGCATATAACACATTAGCTTGTATAGTCTTACACACTTAGCCTTTGTAGGCCTATATGAGAACACATTATAATTCCTACCAAGACTTTTCTAAAGTCAAGCACAATATCATAATATTAATATCAATTCACTTTAACATTCAACTTAGTACATTTAGCACTCCTATACATGTCGACTTACAAGTAACCTTTCAAGTATCATGCTTATCTCTTATAACAAATTCATTCAATCAATATCTTTATCAATTCAAGATCATTAATTCATTATTAATCCATCATAAAAATCTATTTCCATATTACTTAATCACATTCACACATTGATCACAACATAGGGTTAAGATACCTTAAGTATACCTTAGGTGTCTCTAGACTTGTCTAGAGTCATTCCTTCAACCAACATGCAGTTTAATCATTTATCATTCATACATACATGTCAATAATCATTAAAATACATTACATAAAAATTATAGTTATTGGGATAAAAATCCCAACAATGGTCGAATGTCCTTATTCAGGAAAAACCTATATTCTCTTACTTTTCGCGCTTTCCTTTTATTATAGTAACATGCAAAAACATGGTTTCAATCAAGATTGTTCATGAAATCAAAATAAAAATCATTTTAGAACATGAATCCCTATGAATTGGCAACATAGATGTCCATATGCATGAAATTTTCCAACTTTAGGTTTTAGGATGAAAAACCATAAGTTTTTTTTATTTTCGGTACTTTCTGGTCATTACAGTAATATGCAAATACGTGATTGAAACCATTATTTTTCATTCAATCATAACAAATATTAGTTTAGAATTATAATATGTATAAATTGGCAGCCATACTTGTATGTACACATGAAATTGTCCAACTTTGAACTTATAGAACGAAAACTATGAATTTCTTTGTTTTCTCAAACTTTTCAGTCATTACAGTAATATGCAAAAAATATGATTTAATTCGATATTTTTCATCTAAGCATATCAAAAATCCATTTGAAATACAAACGTGTAAAAATCGCCCACCCTTGATGAGTTTATGCATGAAAATTTTAATTTTTGAGTTATAAGATTCACCTTTGAAGGATTCGCGTAAAAAGATTGGTGTTTTTAGCAGAGAAATTAATTTCTCTACCAAAAAATCACCTAAACTAAATTAAATTAGTAGAAATCAGTAAATACTCAGTTCAAAATAATTTTCTCATGATTAGTTTCATAGAAATCAAATAATGAATTAAAATGAGAGAAAAACTTATGAATACGGTCAAGAAATCGCAAGGTTTGAAGGTATTTTGTGAATTTTGGTTAGGAGAATAATTTTTAGAGAATTTTTCTACCAAAATAATGAAATAAATGAAATGGTGGCTGCTGGATAAAGGGCTGGCCGAAATTCAGCTCTTATATTTAGGGTTTTTGGGTAATTTCTAAGATTACCCTTATTGAACTAGGTGAGGAGTATTTTAGTGTAGTAGGCTTTTGAAAATTTGGCCTTTTTATTTGTTTTATGGGCTGATTATAGGTAATTAAAAAAATATTTTTCTTATTAATTTTTATTAAAATTCCCCCCAAAATATTTATTTAAAAATATTTTAACAATACTCATAAAAAAATTTTTATGCATAAAAATCGCTTTGTGTATGAAAATTTAATTTATATGAAATAAATTATTTCATGCTAATACACTTCATATAAATCATTTATTTCATAATAACAACTTATATTAGGCATATTAAAATTAATTTAACATGCCACATACTCATAAATCATATCACACATGAGTTTTCATAAAATCACTTATCTTATCACAAGAACTCTTAATTCAAGCAAATTGGTCATGAAAACTTATAGGGTGGGTGTAGGTTGTTACAACCATGATTTTTATACATATTAATTGCTGTAAAAAAAACTAAATTGAAAAAAAAATAATTGTTTCTTACCTTAATTCACACATAAAATTCCAATTCCTTCCACTAGCCTTGACCGAATCCTCCCAAGGCCAAACAAAAAGAATTTTTTTTTTTAGAATAGCTACTGCAATGATCAACTCATAAAAATTAAAAAAAAAAATATCTTGTGCAAATCTTGATTTTTGGTTGTTAAGTCTTAGAATTTTGTTGAGAGAAAAGGAAAAAGAAGAAGATTTTTTTTTTTTTAATCTTTTTGGAGAGTTGAGTGGTGTGTATAGCAGACAAAATAGGTTGGGGGGGGGGGGGGGGGGGGGGGGGGTAGGCAGCGGCAGCGGCTGCTGTACAGCTAATAACATTAGGGTTTTCTTTTTTTTTTTTTAAATTAACACTACATTTTAAAATACCAATTTTTAGGTTTTGGTGTAATTTTTCTATATTTCTGTTGAGAATTTAGAAAAGTGTTCAACTGGACTTTGGTTCCAAATATTCTTAACTTTCATTTGGTGTATTTATTTTACAACTTTGGTCAAATGACCAAAATACCCTTGATCAGTGACAGCTGTCAGGATTATTTTCGATATTTTCGTGGTAACTTTTCCATTTCTTATTCTTTTTCATTCAAATGAAAAGTATTGTGTATTATGTAATATCTAGGACCAATTTTTAGTATTTTCTTTATTTTAACTCAGATACTCCTAGTCCACTGTCATAGGGTCAAAAATGACCAAAATAACCCTATAGTCAAAATATCTCCTATTACTATCCTAACTTAGTCCTTACATTATTAAACATCCCAAAACACATTTTGAACATAAAATAAGTTACATCATATCATACTTAATTCACATTAGGTCCTATAATTACTATCTTTAGGTAGGGTGTTACACTAATAAGTCTCGATTGCTTTGTTCAGGATTTGGAGAGATGGATTGTCTCCCCAGTTATTCTTCAGCTGAGAAAAATTTAGCTATTCTTATCCTTTCTATTAGGGGTGCTTTGAGGGTGTCTAGTTGGGCTATTTTGCAAGTGTGACTGCTAGATCATTTTCAGGTAGTGGCCCTTGCTTTTTAATACCGCATGTGCCTTGTTGAGGCTTAATCAAAGATTAAACATAATGGTTGTCAGAGCTTACCCAAGAGGATATATTTCGGCACTGTCAATGGTAATAGATCATATCTTTCATGATCGAGGGCCATAAGTGTTGAGTAGTTTGCTTGTTGGGTTTGGCTTGGATGACCTTCTATTAAGGGATGAGAGTTTTGAGGTAGATGAAGCAGATTCAAGATATGCCCCAAGCTGTTCCCTTCTTGGAGTCTGCACAGATCACTACGTTCATTATCGAAGCCATTAGGATGGTTGGCTGAAAGAGTTATCATGTTGTTCATTCTAGGACCACAGAGAGGTATGATAGGTGGTTGATAAAGGTGGTTTGACAAGTTAAAAGAGAGTACCAAGCTATCCTACTAAGAGTAATAAAGGGTGACGAAGCTGAAGAGAGATAGGCTATAAGAGGAACTATTATTAGGGCAAGGACTATAGCACAAATAGAAGGGGTTACTCGATCTTTGAAGGAGACTCAGGGATCTACTAGAAGTGTGACACCACAAGTTACAGTAGTGACTTAAATAGCAATGACAATGATAAAGGAGACGTAGCTGTAGTGAGGATAGGATGACACTACAGTGGTGGTTTAGAGAAGGACTGCTATAGTTAGGGTAGAAATGGGTACTGCAGTTTCTAAAGTACAGAGGAGGATTTTTTGGAGCAATTTCAAAACTACTGGTACTCAAGAGAGGGTTTTTGATACTACTATGGTGACCAGTCTTGATTCTATTGGTACTTCAACTGTCACGACAAAAATAGCTATAAAGACCTAAAGGATGGAGGGGTAGGGGCGGGGGTGGCTACTATACAGCTAATTACATTAGGGTTTTCTTTTTATTTTTTTAAAATTAAAACTGCATTTTAAAATATCGATTTTTATGTTTCGATGTAATTTTTGTATGTTTCTGTTGAGAATTTAGAAAAGTGTTTAACTAGACTTTGGTTCCAAATATTCTTAACTTTCATTTGGTGTATTTATTTTATAACTTTAATCAAATGACCAAAATGCCCCTGATCAGTGGCAATTGTCAGGGTTATTTTCGATATTATCATGATAACTTTTTCGTTTCTTATTCTTTTTCTTTCAAACGAAAAGTATTGTGTTTTATATAATATTTGGGACCTATTTTTAGTATTTTCTAGATTTTAACTCAGATACCCCTAGTCCACTGTCATAGTGTCACATCCCAACTTTGGAGACATGACGGTCCTAGAACATGGGGAGACATAAGGTCACCCACGTCCATAGAACCCACTTATACTTATACAAATACTGCCTAGGATTGCACCAAAAAGCTCTTACATTAATTTAAATAAACCCTTTTTTTTTTTTGAAAACCTTAAGTTGTGGAAGCATAATTAAAATATACTTTAAACATAATCCATAAGGAAATAATATTTGGAATTCAATTAAAACCTCGAAGGATAACATTTCAAAATAAACATTCAAAAATGAATATTCCCGGAGCGTCTAAGGATAACTCTTCATGACATATTAAACTAATTTTCTTAGACAAGGAATTCCCCAAGAGAAGTAGGATGCTTGAGCCATCACCTTGCCTCCTCATAATGCTCACCTGGAACCACACAAGGAAAAAGGGTGAGATTGATGATCTCAATGAGTAAACAATGGGGGTTGTACAATAACAAATATCCCTTCGAAAGGGCTCATAACTCATAACTTATAGTTCATGATTCATAGTTTGCAATTTAGAAAGGTTCATAGAAATCACACTTATAACATATAGAGTGAAGGCTACTGCCATAATCACTCGAACACATAAAGTGAAGGCTACTGCCATAATCACTTGAACACATAACATATAGAGTGAAGGCTATTGCCATAATCACTCGAACACATAGCCGATAATTACTCATATCGACACAAGGATCACATAGCCGATGATTACTCGCATCGGTACGAGGATTTCTACATTAAAAAAAAAAGGTTAAAGGTACCATAGCAAGAGCTAATGGTAATCATATATAATAATAACATTTAAGCCATTAATAACATGTATCCTAATAGCAATAGCAGTTTATTATTTTGAACAAAAGATATAAGAATAGTATAGTTCCAGAAAGAATATAAGTTAGGGTGATAATCACAAGAAATTCACATTGGATAAACAAAATAGTTTTGGACCAAATGTCCTTTGGCAACCCAAATTTTACAAAGAAATCACTTAATTAAATTTTTGGATAAAAGGAACTTAGGTTTCAAAGATCGCAAAGGCTTACATAACAATATATCACATTCTTATAACACAACATAATGTTGTTCACACTTATAACATGAACATGGCGTTTACTCACCTTAGGGTTCCTTTGCTCCTAGTATACGTAGTCCCTTTGCACTTCTAAAGCTCTTCAAACGCTAACATAATATTTAATTTAATACTTAGTATTTATTTACTCATAGTGCTTCTATCCCACTCATGATGCTTCTATCCCATAACTATCCCATGCACATATAGCATACACATACACTTAGAGTTCACATATAGATGTACTCATCACTTGCACATAACACGTTGACTTTGAAAGTCTTGCACACTTACGCCTTATAGGCTCACATGTAAACACATTATAATCATGTCAATACCTTTCTAAGGTCATCACAATATTATTACCTCAATATCAATTTACTTTAATAATCATCTTAAAACACTTTACACTTCCATATATGTCAACTTAACAAATAACCTTTCAAGTGTCATGCTTAACTCTTATGATCCATTCATTCAATCAATCACTTCCTCAACTCAAGACCATTTATTCATTATCAAGTCATCATAACATCTAGTTTCATATTTCCCAATCACATTCATAGTCTAATCACAATATAAGGTTAAGATACCTTAAGTATACCAAAGTGCCTCTAGGCTTGTCTAGGGTCACACCTTCAACTAACATGAAATTTTATGATTTATTATACATACATACATGTCAATAATCATCAAAACACATTAACAATTATAAACATTGGAACAACAATATTAAGGTAGGCCGAATACATCACCAAAAGGAAAAATTAAATTCTCTTTCTTTTTGCACTTTCCGTCTATTTTAGAAATATGTAAAAACATGATTTGGACCAAGATTTTTCATGTAAACACAACAAAAATCATTTTAAAGTATTAATTCATGTGAATAGGCCACATGTAGTGTTGTTCATATATAAAAATTCAACTTTTGGGTTATAGGGTACAAAACCATGAGTTTTTTTGTTTTAGGTATTTTTCGGTCATTTTAGAAATATGTAAATAGGTTGTTTCAACCATTATTTTTCATTCAAACTCAGCAAATATCAGTTTAAAACATGTCCATGCATGATTCAACAGCCATAGATAGTATTTATACAAAAAAATCCAAATTTTAAGGCTTAGGTGAAAAATAGTTTTCGCGCTTTCTGCACTTTTCGTTCATTACAGCAATATGTAGACACATGATTCAAATCATTATTTTTTATCTAAACAAAAAAAAATATCATATTAGAATGCTTACTTACACAAGTCATAGCCACATATTAATTTAGTAATAAAATTTTCCAGCTTCTAAGTTCTAGCACAAAAACCTTGAATTCCTTTGTTTTTTGAAACTTTTTGGTCATCACAGAAATATGCAAAAATATTATTCATTCCAATATTTTCATCCAAACAAATCAAAAATCAGTTTAGAAACCATTGATGCACAAATCGACCCCCTCTAGTGATGTTTATGCATAAAAATTGTGATTTTAAGTTATAGAATTCACCTTTGGAGAAATCTTGCGGAAAGATTTGTGTTTTCGGTAGAAATTAGATTTTCTCTCCCAAAAACTCACCCAAACAGAAATAAATATATAAAAATCAGTAATCAACTAGTTCAAAATAATTTTTCCATAATTTATTTCATAGAAATCAGTTTAGAAATTAAAAGAGAAGAAAAACTTACAATTACGGTCAAGAAATTGCGAAATTGAAAGGTGTTTAATTTTTCCATAATTTATTTCATAGAAATCAGTTTAGAAATTAAAAGAGAAGAAAAACTTACAATTACGGTCAAGAAATCGCAAAATTAAAAAGTGTTTTCTTAATTTCGGTTGAGAGATTATTTTTTAGAGAATTTTTCTGTAAAAATATTAAAGAATAACAAAATGGTGGCTGTCTAACAAGGGCTGGCCGAAATTTTGCTTATATATTAGGGTTTTGGGTGAAATTTCTAAATTTACCCATAATGAGCTAGGTTATGAATGTTTTAGTGTAGTGGGCTTTTGGGTATTTGGGCTTTTTATTTAATTTAGGGGTTGATTATGGGTAATTAAAAATACAATATTTTTCCTATTATTTTCATTAAAATTTTCCCAAAAATATTTATTTAAAATTATTTTAAAAATACTCATAAAATTATTTTATACGTAAAAATCGCCTTTTTATATGAAAATTCATTTTACAAAAAATAAATTATTTCATGCTAATGTATTTTATTCAAATCATTTATTTCACAATAATAATTCATATTAGGCATATTAAATTAATTTAACATGCCCTAAACTCATAAATCACGTCACACATGAATTTTCATAAAATCAAATATTTTGTCACAATAACTCTAAATTCAAGAAATTTGTCACGAAAACTCCTAGGGTAGATGTGGGTTGTTACACATAGGGTCAAAATGACCAAAATATCCCTATAGTCAAAATATCTCCTATTACTATCCTAACTTAGTCCTTATATTATTAAACATCCCAAAACATATTTTGAATATAAAATAAGTTACATCATATCATACTTAATTCACGTTAGGTCCCATAATTGCTATCTTTAGGCAAGGTGTTACACTAATAATTCTCGATTGCTTTGCTCAGGATTTGGCAAGATGGATTGTCACCCAAGTTATTCTTCAGGTGAGAAAATTTTACCTATTCTTACCCTTTCTGTTAAGCATGCTTTGAGGGTGCCTAGTTGGGTTATTTTGCAAGTGTGGCTGCTAGATCATTTTCAGTTGGTGACCCTTGCTTTTTAACACCACATGTGCCTTGTTGAGGCTTGGTCAAAGATTGAACAGAATGGTTGTCAGAGCTTACCCAAGAGGATATATTTTGGCACTATCAATGGTAATAGATCATATCTTTCATGACCGAGGGCCATAGGTGTCGAGTAGTTTGCTTGTTGGGTTTGGCTTGGATGACCTTCTATTAAGGGATGAGAGTTTTAAGGCAGATGAAGCAGACTCAAGATGTGCCCCAAGTTGTTCCCTTCTTAGAGTCTACACAGATCACTGCTTTCATTACCGAAGCCATCAGGATGGTTAGCTAGAAGAGTTATCATGTTGTTCATTCTAGGACCACAGAGAGGTATGATAGGTGATTGATAAAGGTGATTTGGCCAGTTAAGAGAGAGCACCAAGCTGTCCTTCTAAGAGTAATAGAGGGTGGCGAAGTTGAAGAGAGATAGGCTATAAGAGGAGCTATTATTAGTAAGAGGACTATAGCACAAATAGAAAGGGTTACTCGATCTTTGAAGGAGACTCAGAGATCTACTAAAAGTGCAACACCACAGGTTACAGTAATGACTTAAATGGCAATGACAGTGATAAAGGAGACATAGCTGCAGTGAGAATAGGATGATACTACAGTGGTGGTTTAGAGAAGGGCTACTATAGTTAGGGTAGAAATGGTTACTATAGTTTCTAAACTATAGAGGAGGATTTTTTGGAGCAATTTCAAAACTACTGGTACTCAAGAAAGGGTTTTGATACTACTGTGGTGAGCAATTCTGATTCTATTGGTACTTCTACTATCACGACGGAAATAGCTATAAAGACCTAGAGGAGGGGGGGCGGGGGCAGGGGCGGCTACTGTACAACTAATAACATTAGGGTTTTCTTTTTTTTTTTTTAATTAACACTGCATTTTAAAATACTAATTTTTAAGTGTCGATGTAATTTTTCTATGTTTCTGTTGAGAATTTAGAAGAGTGTTCAACTAGACTTTAGTTCCAAATATTCTTAACTTTCATTTGGTGTATTTATTTTACAACTTTGGTCAAATGACCAAAATGCCCCTGATCAGTGGCAGCTATCAGGGTTATTTTCGATATTTTCATCGTAACTTTTCCATTTCTTATTCTTTTTCGTTGAAACAACAATTATTGTGTTTTATGTAATATTTGGGACTTATTTTTAGTATTTTCCCGATTTTAACTCAAATACCCCTGGTCCACTATTATAGGGTCAAAATGACCAAAATACCCCAATAGTCAAAATATCTCCTATTACTATCCTAACTTAATCCTTACATTATTAAACATCCCAAAACATATTTTGAACATAAAATAAGTTACATCATATCATACTTAATTCACATTAGGTACTATAATTGTTATCTTTAGATAGAGTGTTACACTAATAAGTCTTGATTGCTTTGTTCAGGATTTGGAGAGATGGATTGTCTCACAAGTTATTCTTCAGGTGAGAAAAATTTAGCTATTCTTACCCTTTCTATTAGGGGTGCTTTATGGGTGTCTAGTTGGGTTATTTTGCAAGTGTGGCTACTAGATCATTTTCAGGTGATGGCCCCTACTTTTTAATATCGCATGTGCCTTGTTGAGGCTTGGTCAAAGATTGAATAGAATGGTTGTTAGAGCTTACCCAAGAGGATATATTTTGGCACAGTCAATGGTAATAGATCATATCTTTCATGACCGAGGGCCATAAGTGTCGAGTAGTTAGCTTGTTAGGTTTGGCTTAGATGACCTTTTACTAAGGGATGAGGGTTTTGAGGGAGATGAAGTAGACACAAGATGTGCCCTAAGCTATTCCCTTCTTGGAGTCTACGCAGATCACTGCTTTAATTATCGAAGCCATCAGGATGGTTGGCTGGTAGAGTTATCATATTGTTTGTTCTAGGACCATAGAGAGGTATGATAGGTGGTTGATAAAGGTGATTTGGCCAGTTAAGAGAGAGTAACAAGCTATCCTACTAAGAGTAATAGAGGGTGACGAAGCTGAAAAGAGATAGGCTATAAGAGGAGCTATTATTAGTGAGAGGACTGTAGCACAAATAGAAGGGTTTACTTAATCTTTGAAGGAGACTTAGGGATCTACTAAAAGTGTGACACCACAGATTGCAGTAGTGACTTAAACGACAGTGACAGTGATAAAGGAGACAATAGCTGCAGTGGGGATAGGATGACACTACGGTGGTGGTTTAGAGAAGGACTGTTATAGTTAGGGTAGAAATGGGTACTGCAGTTTCTAAAGTATAGAGGAGGATTTTTTGGAGCAATTTCAAAACTACTGGTACTCAAGAAAGGGTTTTTGATACTACCGTGGTGAGCAGTTCTGATTTTATTGGTACTTCTACTATCATGACAGAAATAGCTATAAAGACCTAGAGGAGGGGGATTGGGAGTGGGGGCGGCTGCTGTACAGCTAATAACATTAGGGTTTTTTTTTTTTAAATTAACACTGCAGTTTAAAATATCAATTTTTAGGTTTCAGTGTAATTTTTCTATGTTTCTGTTGAGAATTTAGAAAAGTGTTCAGCTAGACTTTGGTTCCAAATATTCTTAACTTTCATTTGGTGTATTTATTTTACAACTTCGGTCAAATGACCAAAATGCCCGCTTATCAGTGGCAGCTGTCAGGGTTATTTTCAGTATTTTCGTGATAACTTTTCCGTTTCTTATTCTTTTTCATTCAAACAAAAAGTATTGTGTTTTATGTAATATTTGGAACCTATATTTAGTATTTTCTTGATTTTAACTTAGATACCCCTGGTCCATTGTCATAGGGTCAAAATGAACAAAATACCCCTATAGTCAAAATATCTCCTATTACTATCCTAACTTAGTCCTTACATTATTAAATATCCCAAAACATATTTTGAACATAAAATAAGTTACATCATATCATACTTAATTCACATTAGGTCCTATAATTACTATCTTTAAGTAGGGTGTTACACTAATAAATGTCGATTGCTTTGTTCAGGATTTGGAGAGATGGATTGTCCCCCCAGTTATTCTTCAAGTGAGAAAAATTTAGCTGTTCTTACCCTTTCTGTTAGGGGTGCTTTGTGGGTGTCTAGTTGGGTTATTTTGCAAGCATGGCTGCTAGATCATTTTCAGGTGGTGGCCCTTGCTTTTTAATACTGCTTGTGCCTTGTTAAGGCTTGGTTAAAGATTGAATAGAATGGTTGTCAGAGCTTACCCAAGATGATATATTTTGGCACTGTCGATGGTAATAGATCATATCTTTCATGACCGAGGGCCATAGGTGTCGAGTAGTTTTCTTGTTGGGTTTGGCTTAGATAACCTTCTATTAATGGATGAGAGTTTTGAGGCAGATGAAGTAGACTCAAGATGTGCCCCCAGCTCTTCCCTTTTTAGAGTCTGCGTAGATCACTACTTTCATTACCGAAGCCATCAGGATGGTTGGCTAAAAGAGTTATCATGTTGTTCGTTCTAGGACCACAAAGAGTTATGATAGGTAGTTAATAAAGGTGATTTGGCCAGTTAAGAGAGAGTACCAAGCTATTCTACTAACAGTAAAAGAGGTTGACGAAGCTGAAGAGAGATAGGCTATAAGAGGAGCTATTATAAGCGAGAGGACTATAGCACAAATAAAAGGGGTTACTTGATCTTTGAAGGAGACTCAGGAATCTACTAGAAGTACGACACCATAGGTTGTTGTAGTGACTTAAACGGCAGTGACAGTGATGAAAGGGACTGTAGCTGTAGTGAGGATAGGATGACACTACAGTGGTGGTTTAAAGAAGGACTGTTATAGTTAGGGTAAAAATGGGTACTCCAGTTTCTAAACTATAGAGGAGGATTTTTCAGAGCAATTTCAAAACAATTGGTACTTAAGAGAGGGTTTTTGATACTATTGTGGTGAGCAGTTTTGATTCTATTGGTACTTCTACTATCACAACAGAAATAGCTATAAAGACCTAGAGGAGGAGGGTGCCCATCTGAGAAAATTATAGAGGACTCTAATTCTAATGAGGGCACTAGAGATGTTCACCTTAAGATGTAGAGGAGGACTGGTTAGACCATGACTTCAGACATCACCCTTTTGCTTTTGGTTCAAAATACTTATAGGTTGACAGGACTGCACAATACAAGATAAGCTATAGATGGCATTGAAAGGGCTATCCTTTAGTCATGATGACGGGTTGCATTTCATAAAAATTTGATCATCATTGAATGAGAAATCTTTTATTTTTGTTTTAATTTCTGCCTAAGCCACCCTTTCGGGTTTTCAGTTTAATAAGTATTCTTTTTTTTCTTCTTCTTCTTTTTTTTTTTTTTTTTTTGTTTAGGTAAAAGAATTAAGTGAATGATGTATTAGGCACAGAGAAAATAAGAATGCAATGCAAAAAAAAATATTTTATATTATGATTTAGACTACATCTGAGTCAGGCTGCTTATGTATCCCTTACATCACTTTTCTATTGGTCATTTCTTTTAGAGAGAATTAGGTCCACGTAGTTCTTATTACATATGAAAATAGAAATAAAATGCAAATGTTATCTTCAAATGAAGTATCACTTTGGCTAATTCAAGTTGCAAGGATGGGAAAATTCATTTTTGTCCTTGTCCATGAGGATGGCACTTTATCATATGGGATCTTCTTGAGCACATACTATCCAACATAGTTCAGTTTAAACTTCCTTTTGGATCAAGAATAGGGGCTTGGATTTCTCTCAGAACTAGATTTCCTTCTTGCGAACCATTGTCTCTCACCTTTTAGTTGAAATGCTCAACTATTCTCCATTGATAACCCTAAATTTTGTATAGAGAATCGATTCTCTTTTCATCAATGGCATTCAGCCGGTCATGATACCTTTCGATCTATTCTATCTTCATTCTCCGTGGCTTTTCCTTGATAAGTTTTTTATGTGTGTAGGTCGGGATCTCATGAACTGCGGTGCTTGGATCATCCCTATCATGTCCTTATCTCATGCATAACAGCTAAGGAGCTTTTCTTTTTCAATAGTGCCATACAGATGCAATGGGATTTTTTATTTTTTCCCTATGCCATAATTAATATCCTTTTGCCTTTTTCATATATTTTTTTATTTTTATTCTTTTCATCTTTTTTTTTATTTTTGTTTTTTTAGATGTCCCATTTAAAGATGAATAAGAAAAAAAAAACCAAAGCAAATCAGAAAGATCAAACTTTTTATTACTGATAAAAGTCCCATCAATAGTTACATTATAGGATAAGCCTAGAAGGTGAAATACAAACTCAAAAGGGTAAGACCTAACAGACTTAAACTCAGACAAAGTTTCAATGAAAACAAACTCAAAAGATTTAGAGTTAGGCTCAGACTCAGGTGACTTAAACACAGATTCAAATGACTCAGACATGGACTCAAAACACACAAACATAGACTTGAAAGACTTGGATAAGGTTAGGGTGGCATTCTTCTCAAAGTGCCAATTATTGGGTGAAGCTTGAGATGGTCGGGTGAGCTCAGTTGTTCGAAAGAGGATTGGTGGTGGTGTTAAACTTTAGGCTTGGGAGCAATAATTTTGCCACAGTCAATGACATGGGAGGTGCTCTTAATTTTAGAGGCTTGACAAGATGGGCATCTAAGGCCTTCTTATAGACAATGCTTAGAGGCATACCTAACTTAGAGAAAACTCTTCTTTCCAACCTCATTAGCTGGTGATAAGAGATAGCATTTATCTCCCCCTCTCTTTAGGTGGTAGAATTAGTGGTATTGGTGGTGTAGTTAGTGTTTTTGTAATGCCTTAAACTAAAGGATTGATCCTTGACTTATCTCAATTGGATCAAATCCTTGATCCCAGTAATGGTGGCAATGAGAGGTACTGTGTTTGCAAATGAGTCTAGTATTAGGGGGAGGAGATTCTTAACAATGATGTCAATTTGCTATACTTTGGATGGATGGTTCACCATTTAGGATGCTTTTTCCCTCCACTTTGTAAGAAACGCAATGAAGGACTCTCTTTGACCTTGCTTGGTTGTTTCTAGATCCCTTTATATGACATCCACTTTAATATTATAGTCGTACTGTTTGACAAATTCATTACCTATGTCATCCCAAGTTTTCTTATGATTTTGATCTAGATCTAGCAACCATTTAACAGTGGCTCCATTCAAGTACTATTGGAATAACTGAGCAAAGAGCTCACCATCCACACTAAAGGGTCTCATGGCACCCACATACATCTTGAGGTAAGTTTTGAGGTATATGGTGCCATTAAACTTATCCATGACCAATATTTTAAACTTTGGTAGAACTCGAGCATTAAGGAAGAGAGCAAGAGAATCAGCATCAATCATGTCTTCATGCTTTTTAATATTCTTGATAGATCATTCTATGGCTTTGAATTTTCCATCAATTTCTTGGCTTCAGGGAAGCTAGAGAAGTCTCTACTTTAAAAAGGATTTGTAGTGGGAGAGAGAGTGGGAGTAGTAGCATCTAGTGTAGAAGAAGTACAGGTCTCGAGTGCCTTCCTTTTATCGATCAGATCAATAATGGGAGTGAAATCGAGGGCATAGCTAGTTCCAGCTTGAGTGGAAGCAAGCTCAACATGAGTGGGAGAGGGAGTGATGGTGGCATTGGTCATTTCCTTGACCTCATTAATGACGGCTTGGCATTGGAAGTTAAAAGCACTTGTAAAAGTGGTAAACTAGGCATTAATGGCATTGGTGAAAATGTCGATTTAGGTCTTAAAGGCAGCAGTGAGTACAGCTTGGAAAGTTTCCTCTTGTTTCTTGAGAAGGTTGGTAAAAATGTGCTCATCGCGTCTTAGTCAAAAGAACTAGAGGTGTTGGCCATTGGTACTTTGAAAATAGAAAATAGACAGAAAAATGAGTAAGAATATAGAATTGTAAAAAAATGGAATGAATGTGAAAATGTGTCAAGAAAAAGATTCCCTACATATGGTTGGTTGTGAGATTTCTGTGTATTGGGTAGTAGACCACGGATTTGGGTCTTTGAGGTGTTTAAGAGTTCACTTTGTTGAGTTCCAATGTCATATATGCATGATCATGACATGATGCATACTGAAAATGGTTTCATGAATATGCATACAAGAGTATTGATTATTATGGTACATGGAACCTAAGGTCAAAGGCTAAGGCAATTATGTGCACAAGGGTGAAAGGGTAGCTTAGTTTAGGGTTCCCGCCCCACTAGAGCATCGATATACCTAACCACATATGAGATAAGGAGCCTTATATGGGTTAAACAGTATTGAATACTTGTTACACCACCTATCATACCCAAGGAGAGTTGTCGAGCTAATGCTACTCGCTGATGCATATTCTGCAAATGTACATATTGCACAAGTAATACAGTAGTGAGTGAGTTATTGTTCTACTGGAGACTTTAGGTAAGTACTAGCTCAAATGTCTACTAATGTCTAGTTAATCAAATGGGTGTTTGATAAGAATGATTATAGTTATATTCAAACTAAACTAAAATCTAATTTAAGCAAAGTAACAAGAAGGAAAAAGGAGATGAAATCAGGGATAAATGCCCATTTAGGAATTGAATTCCCCTAGCCCTTAATTGTATATCATGAATCACATATCAATCAAATTCATTCCATAAGTAATTAAATCCCTATTTCCCAAAAGGATTGCAAGGAATCTCTTCTCAAGCAAACTCAATTAGGTCATGCATTAGATTCAGAAAACTATCTACCAAAGAAGTCTTGTAAACCTATCTCTAGTGCCCCAGTCAACCCTCAATCTCTATGAGTGATCAATTCACATAAAGTTATCTCTAGTCAATTATATGAAAACAATCCCCAATTAACAAGCATGCAATTATCAATTGTTAATTAAGCAATAATAATCATAAAGATAAAACAACTTAAGGAATGATTTAATTGAACAAAAAGTAATTCAATCTATACAAAAGGTTCTAGGGTTCATCAATACCCAAATTGGAAAGAATTAGTTCATATCAAACATTAAAACCAAAGAAAGAATTAAAGAAGTAAGAAATCCCAAACAATTTATGAATAAAGTGTAGTGAAATCCTATTCTTTGATCATCAATCTTCAATGTCTTCTTTCCCTTACTATCCTCTCTCTAATCCCTAGGCGACCCCCCTACAAAATGCTGTCAGATCTGGTTTTATATTTCTAAAAATTTTAATTCACACCACTAAACCCATGGCTGGGGTTCCAGCCATGGCAACGGAAAACCAAAAAAAATGTAACTTCCCATGGATGAAACCTCAGCCGTGTCTTCACCCGTAGAAGGCTACTGGATAATTTGCTACTTTGCTCTTATCACACAGCTAGAATCCCAAATGTGGCTTAACCTATGGCAGCCCATATTCTTCCAAAAGTCAACATTTTGTCTTAGATCTTCACCATTCTGGGTCACATTCGGATCATGGCATCATTTGACACTGGATTAACTAAAAGAACTGTGAAAGCACTAAAATAAACAAGTTAAAATTAATCTGAGGCATAAAATACATTAAGAACAAGGGCCAAAATATAGTGTTTTTAGCACTTATCAAATTCCCCCACACTTGAGTTTTTGCTTGTCCTCAAGCAAACTAAATTATAATAATAGTTGAGAAAATAGACAACCCCTTTAAAGCCAAAAGAAAACACAATGGTTGACAATACTCAAATTAGTGAGGCTCAAATTTCATAATCAAAAACTAATTCTCAAATGTAGTAGTTAAATTAAAGGATCTACAAATCAAAGAACCTCAAACTCAAAGATAAAACTCACAATCCTGAAGTCTAAATTCCAGAGTTAAAAGATTGAGCATACAATCCCAAAGAAACAAAAGCCAAACAAAAGTAAGAAATGAAAGATTTTCTCTTAGGCACCTGACTACTCTCTTAATTTTTTTGTTGACTTTAATAGTCAAATGTAACTTTACTGCACTCTTTTTTTTTTTAATTAAGGAGTCTGACTTGTTTGAATCATCATACTAGCCCTTTGACGCATAAACATTTGTGATGCCGACCCCCGGTTACTCAACTACAATCATGAATGCAAATGGCTACTAGCACTATTCATAATTCCAACTCCTTAGGTTAGAAGAGTCAAAATTAGCGGAATAGGGAAAAATTTTCAAAGTCCATATGCCATTTTTATTTTTATTTTTCTTTTTTTTATTGTATCATTGTTTTTTTTTTTTTAAATCAAGAAAAATAGTCAAGGAACCTAAGATATTAAGTGTGTCTTACTAATCTTAACTCAAGTCACAAAGGAATCAATATATGCTCAAAAATGTAACTAAGGTTTCAAACTCCAGGGATGCAGATTTCATTAATTTAATTCCCTAATTACAACTACCACACTTAATCTTTAGCAAATGATCAAGTCAACAGAGCCAAACATCAATGAGAGATTGTCATATATAGAGAAAAATAATCATCAATTAAGAGCTAAAAAGGGAATCACTCCAATTCATACCATTATTACAATTTAGCTTGCTTGAGACAAAACAGGACAGAAAGAATAAATAAATAAACAAATAAATATCCCTCCCTCACACTTAAATAACACATTGTCCCTAATGTGTTTGAAAATGAATATAAAGAAAAACATATAAAGGAGAAAAGAGAGATATAGAGAAACTGCCCTGTTATCGAATTCCCCTGTCAATCTGTTCCATAGTCCATACCATGTCATTATCTGTTCTATAGACCTAAATTAGGCTAAGAAAGAAAAAGAAAAATAAAAGAAAAATAAAACATAAAAAGAAAAATAAAAATAAAAATAAGCCTAAATAGTATAAGTACAGTAATCCAAAGCATAAAATATAGAAAAGAATAAAAGAAAAAGAAAAAATGGAAGGATTAATCATCCATGGCATTATCAAAGCCGTCACTCCCCTCGCCATCATCTTACTCGACCTGAACCGGAGGTTGTCTCTGCAGTTGCTGTGGTGCAAGCCTAGGAGGCACATATCCTTGAGTTCCCTAATAATCTAGCATGGACTATTGAAGCCATGCTCGGTTCTGTACCTTGAACTCAAGTATTTCCTGCTGGCATTGCAATATGGTCATGATTTGATGCTGGATGGTGAGGAGTCTATTCTGTTGGACTTGAAGACCTATCATGGTTCTCTCCAATCGGCATATCCGTCTCTCAAACTCGATGGGCTTCCTATCATATGCATCATCAGCTCCTATATATGACATCCAATCTCAAAATGGAGTTAGGCTAGAGAAAGGAGGTACTGTTGATGAGGAAGAAGGCCCGACAACAGCGAAAGTACCAGCAACAACAGTAATACCGGCATCAGTAAAAGTATTGATAGCAGCAAAAGGCTGAGTAATGGGCATTGAAACTGGCTCAGGAGCTACTGGATCTGGTGGAGAGGCAAAGGCTAGCATGAAGCTCTTTGTTTTATCCATCCTTAGCAATGTGGCATAATCGATCAGCTTAGGCATGCCATCTAATTTCATCGGAGGCAAGCTGTCAAAAACACCCAAGCTCTTAGCTAGTTTGGTGATATGCATCCCTCCAAACAAGGCTTCAAACTTGCCCTTCTTGCACTAATCATTAAAGAATTGCATCAGAGAATAAGACATATTACACCTCTTGTTCTCATACATACACATTAAATAAAATAACTTTTGTTTGGTCACAGCCTCTCCACTGTCCCATCTGTCGAAAATAGTCTTTGTCAGAAGAAAATGTAAAACTCACAAACTGAAAGAAGTAAACTGGGATGCTTTAGAGACTGAGGCATCAAATCTCTTACCCACCAGAGCAAATTTGTCCTACACCTGATTAGGGACATTATTATTTAGAAAGCCAATAGGTGTCTCATGATAGACATCAGTATGCAGCTCCTCCTCCATATGTAAACCCATCACCACAGCCAAATCATTGATGCTCATCTCAAACTACTTGGTTCTTAACCTGAATCACAACATCTTCTTTTAGACTAATATCACCTTCAAATCAACTTAAAGGGAAAAATAAAACTCAAGCGTCAATTCTCTATATGTAGGCTCGGCGATCGTAAAAAATCCCTTCCAGCCTGGCTGTGATGTCCATCCTTGAAGATCCTTATCGATGCTGATCTGTTGCATAAAACCCAGTCGATCTGTTACGTAGGCTCAAAATCTTTGTTAGCCAATTACTCAAAATGAGCACAAGATTCTGGGTCTGCAAACTAGACACACACATGGTTCGGAATGAAAGAAACCGTGGGAGTTGCTGCTGGTGGGGGATTGCGGGAACTACCTTCCCCTCTAGCCCATTTGGTCGGCAATTTGGTGGCTTTTGTCGATGATTTCTTAGGCCCTATAGCTGCAAAATAACATAATCTAACCTAAACAACAAAAACAATAGGGAAAAATTATCGTTAGAATTTTGGCATTATGATGCCATAAACATATGATTCCCAAAAATAGTAAGTACAAATGTATGCTCAACCCAATTTCAAACACTCATTGCCCAAATTCAAACAAACAACAATTCAAATAAGTCAAGCAAAACAAAATAAACCCAAACAATTTAAGCAATAGAGAGTCACCATTTTATGATTAACCATCCAAAAACAAACCAAAACACTCTTATTGCCCAAATTCATCTCTTTCTCTCACTAGAAATTAGATGCAATGTATTTTTACTCAACCCAAATACCTAAAATCAAAATATTCTACCCTCAATCATGTGAATCTATACAAAGCACAAGATGAAGCAGATTTAAAACAAGAAAATGAGAAAAAATCAAAGGAAAAGTAAAGATCCATACCTGTGGTGAAAAATTCGAAGAGAGAGAGTGTGTGTGTGTGTTTGAAATTACTTGAAAATTGCCTCCTTCAATACAAAAATTGGCTTGGAAGGAGTGGTGTGTGTGATTTTGAGTGTGGGAAAAATGAGGGAAGAGGAAGGGAAAGAAAGAAAATTGAAAATGTGGAGTATGTGGAGTGCTGTGTTTTCTTTTTTTTCTTTTATTTGCCGTGCCCACGGGTGACCCCACGGCTAGAATTTCACCTGTGGCCATGATACTAACTCTTTAGGTGCATCACACAGCCTGGGCTTCAACTGTGATCTCAACCGTGTGATGCTACTGCCAAAAGAAAGTTTAATTTCCCTTATCACACGGGTGTAGACTCAGTCATGGTCCCAACCGTGTGATGTTACTGCTAGAAAAAATTTTATTAACCTTATCATATGGCTGAAGGCACGGCTGAGGTTCCAGTCGTGCCACCTAATTTTTCCCCCTTTTTTTTAAAATAAAAAATAGAAAAATAAAGCTTAATTAAAACAGTGGGTTGCCTCCTATCTAGTGCTTCTTTAACGTCATCTTAGCTAGATTAGGGTGATTGCTCACCCTGAATCCTGGAGATACTCAATCTCCATCACTTGATTTAATTCTCCCCTAAAGTATAGTTTAAGCCTTTGACCATTTACTTTAAAATCACCCTTCTCAAGATGACTTAATTCAATTGTTCCATAGGGAAAGATATTTTTAATAACAAATGGACCCGACCAATGAGACTTTAATTTTCCAAGAAAAAGCCTCAATCTATAGTTCTAAAGCAATACCTAATCTCCTGCTTTGAAGTCTCTCCCTTGCTTAATTCGAGAATCATGCCATCTCTTAGTTCTCTCCTTGTACATCCTTCCATTATCATAGGCTGCCAACTGCCATTCATCGAGCTCATTAACCTGCAATTTTCTTTTAGTGCGTGCAACATCTAAATCAAGGTTAACTTGCTTTATAGCCTAATAGGCCTTATGCTCAATCTCAACTGGCAAATGACAAGCCTTTCCATAAACCAATATGTATGGTGTGGTACCCAAAGGGGTTTTATAGGCAATCCTATAAGTCCATAGAGTGCTATCAAGCTTTTCTAACCAATCCTTCCTAGACTGCTCTATTGACTTCTCAGGAATTCTCTTGAGTTCTCTATTTGAGTTTTTTACCTGACCACTCGTCTGTGGATGATAGGGAGTAGCAAGCTTGTGTATAACACCTAATCTTTTAAGCACTTTTTCTAATTGGTTGTTCCAAAAGTGAGTCCCTCTATCGCTTATAATGGCTTTTGGAGTGCTAAACCTAGAGAAGAGTTTCTTAAGAAACTTCACTACCACCCTAGCATCATTTATAGGTAAAGCTTGAGCCTCTACCCATTTGGACACATAATCAATAGCTACTAAAATGTATTTATTACCAAAAGAACTTGGGAAAGGTCCCATGAAGTCGATGCCCCATACATCAAAAACCTCACACTCAAGAATGCCATTTTGGGGCATCTCATCACGAGATGAGATATTACCTATTCTTTGGCAATGATCACATTGTTGCACAAAGTTATAGCTATCCTTGAAAAGAGTTGGCCAATAGAATCCCTACTCCAGAACTTTTTAAGCTGTCCTGCTAGGTCCATAATGTCCTCCAGCTGGCCTACTGTGACATTGCTCTAAAATGCTCATATTCTCAGGCCATCTCACACATCTCCTAATTATCCTGTTAGCACAAATTCTAAAAAGAAAGGGATCCTCCCAAAAGTAATATTTCAGGTCATAAAAGAATTTCTTCTTTTGTTGATATGAAAAATCTTTTGGAAGTTCCCTAGCAACAAGAAAATTTGCAAAATCCACAAAACAAGGAAATTCAGGATTAAGATTGGAACCACTTACCAAACTTACCATAGCATAGAGCTACTCATCAGGGAAGTTGTCATCGATGTCCACTTCTTTTAGCTGCTCTAAGTTTGGGTTCTCTAATCTTAACAAATGATCCGCTGTAAGGTTTTATGCTCCTCTCTTGTCTTGTATCTCTAAATTAAATTCTTGCAGCAATAACACCCATCGAATCAATCTCGGCTTTGCATTAGTTTTTGAAAACAAGTATCTCAAAGCCGAGTGATTTGTGTAAACCACTACTTTTGACAAGATCAAATATGAACAAAACTTGTCAAAAGCAAAAACAACAGCCAGTAGCTCTTTTTCTATGGTGGTGTAGTTAGCTTGAGCCTCATTCAGTGTTTTGCTAGCATAATATATAGGCTGAAAATGTTTCTCCTTCCTTTGGCCTAAAACTGCCCTGACTGCGAAGTCGCTCACATCACACTTCAACTCAAAGGGAAAATTCCAGTCAAGGGCCACCATGATCAAAGCATGTATTAACTTCTCTTTTAAAACATTAAAGGCCTTTAGACACTCTCCATCAAAGATAAATTCAGTGTCCTTCTTAAGCAACCTTGTCAAAGGGCGAGTAATTTTTGAGAAGTCTTTGATAAACCTTCAATAAAACCTAGCATGCCCCAAAAAACTTCTAATTGCCTTCACGATTATAGGAGGTGGCAATTTTTCAATGGTTTCAATTTTTGCTCTATCCACCTCAATACCCTTGTTCAATATCTTATGCCCCAAAACTATGCCCTCACTAACCATAAAGTGACACTTTTCCCAATTGAGCACAAGATGGGTCCCTTCACACCGAATTAAAACTCTCTCCAAATTCCATAGACAGTCATTAAAAGAGTCGTCATGGACTAAAAAATCATCCATGAAAACCTCCATGATATCTTTAATCAGCTCATCAAAAATTGCCATCATGCACCGTAGGAAGGTAGCTGGTGCATTGCACAAAACAAATGGCATCCTCCTATACGCAAAGGTACCATAGGGATAGGTAAAGGTTGCCTTTTCTTAGTCTCTCGAAGCAATAGGGATCTGAAAGTAACCTGAAAGACCATCCAAAAAACAATAGTATTCATGTCTAGACAACCTTTCTAACATTTGGTCGATGAAGGGTAATGGAAAATGATCTTTTCTAGTTGCATCATTTAGCTTCCAGTAGTCAATGTAGACCCTCCATCCTGTGATCGTTCTTATAGGGATGAGTTCATTATTCTCATTAGGTACTATGGTCATCCTTTCTTTCTTTGGTACTACTTAAACTGGGCTCACCTAGGAGCTGTTTGAAATTGGATAGATTATTCCCGCATCAAGTAATTTGATCACCTCAGCCTTCACTACCTCCTTCATCTTTAGGTTTAGTCTCCTCTGTGGCTGCACGACTACTTTAAACTCATCCTCCATAAGTATTTTATGAGTGTAGAATGATGGACTGATACCCTCAATGTCTACTATCTTCCAAGCTATTATCTTCTTATGCTTTTTCACCATTTCAATCAGTCTAGCTTTTTGCTAGGAAGATAGGCTAGCATTCAGAATTATTGGTAACTTATTTCCCTCTTCCAAGAATCCATACTCAAGGTGCTCTAGGAGGGGTTTAAGTTCCAGAATAGGCGGATCTACTATGGAAGGCCTCATCTATTCTTCCTTGGGCATTTTAATTGGTTCAAATGCCCAACTCTTAAATGATTTGCTTTCCTCCAAATAGGACCTATTCAAAAGTCGGGCTCAGGCCGGGCTAATTCGGGTTCAATTATTTTTTATTAAAACCAAGTCCGGCTCAACCCGATTGATCAGGCTTGACTCAATATCGAAGCCCAGCCCAATTGAATATGTGCTGCCTAGGCCCACCCAGGCCTGCCCGCAATTCTTACACTTTTTTTTTTATGAATTATAATAATAAATTAATGACACATATATGTACTTAAAATATAAAATAAACCATATATTTATTATTTTACACTAATTTAGAACAATATTAAAATTCATTTAAAATTAAATTAACATATACATATTCCATCTCAAATATGATGGAAAAATCAAAAACAATATTAAAAAGTTTAAAATATATGAAGTTCAAACTTAATTAGAACAAGTAGTTCGTCATAACAAAATTTAAGCAAATACTTGAAATACCTCAAGAATGAAACTTCATTAAAACAAATCTTAATACTTAATAACAACCCAAAGAAATTACTATAAGAAAGAAAGAACATCCTAAATAATGGAAAAAAAAAAAAACCTTTGTCCCTTAAGCATCAAAATCATGTACCTGTAAAATCACATAACATTGACAATAAAAATTTAATAAGTACATATAATTTAAGGAATTAATTAAGAGTCATAGTGGTATGTAATGATTTAACTTGATAAAAAGGTTGCAAGTTCAATTCACAATC
>CANTUT010001210.1:0-10000 GCA_947687605.1 Reutealis trisperma
CCATATTCTTTTTTGGCTCTTGTCCAGTGAAAGAAACCATCTCCTAACAGCTCCGATTAGTGATTCTTGAAACATTTGAGCAAGGAGCACATCGCTAAGTCCCATAGGTTTCATTACTCCCACATACATCTTTAGATGAGTTTTAGGGCGTGTGGTTCCATCAAATCTATCCAACTCAGGCATTCTAAATTTAGGAGGTAGCTTGGCATTAGGGAACATGATCAAGCTATCCATATCAATTAAGCCATTATGGTGCTTCAGAGATTTGATGGTTTTCTCCATAGCTTCAAGTTTATCCATAAGCAATTTGGTATCTTGAGAGAAAACTTCCCCACCTTGAAAAGGACTTAGGAGAAAGGAAGATCTAGAGTGGGTAGTGGTGTTTAGGGCATAAGTATTAGCAGGTTTCCTAAGATAGGTTTGGTTCAAATTGTAGTTGAGATTATTGAGGTTTGCTTGGTTAATCAAGGCTCGAACTTCCTCAATGATGGCTTGCCTTTGTTCCTTCATGTTTTCTTTAAATTGGATCTGTTAAGCAGCTAGGATAGCTTGAAAATGCTCTTCATGCTTCTTAAGAAGGCTAGTCATAAGTGTGGTCAAGGTGTCCATGTTATGCGGATTGGCCATTGGTACCTTATGAACCAAATCAAAGAATTGAGGTAAGTGCTTAGTGTAGAGGCAGAAATATGGGCATGCAAACTTTGAGGAAAAAGACTCCCTTTGATGTTGTGAGCTAACTGCGTTTGGGCTCTTAAGGATTTCCTAAGGTTGCCTAGATCAAGGTCTCAGGCTTAAGGTATCGGGGTGGACTAAAGGTACTAGACTTAGGGTAGTGTGTTAGGCTAAAGGTATTAGGCTTAGGGTAATGTGTTGGGCCAAAGGTATTGGGCTTAGGATAGTATGTTAGGCCAAAGGTATTGGGCTTAAAATAGTGTGTTGGCCCAAAGGTATCAGGCTTAGGGTGGTGTCTTGGGCCAACGATATTAGTGTGTTAGGCCAAAGGTATTAGGCTTAGGGTAGTGTGTTAGGCCAAAGGTATTGGGCTTAGATAGTATGTTGATGATTAGGTTGGCAGGGTATGGCTAAAAATGAGGGTAGAGGTGTTTTAAGTTAAAGGCTAAGGTGATGGGGTAAGGTTTAGGGTGATGGCTTAAGGTTAGACAGAGATAGAGTGTTTAAGGTTTAAAAGTGAAGGTGTTTGGATAGAAGTGGAAAGTGAGTATGTGACCCTTCTTCGGTTCAAGGTATAACCAAGACTAGAGATAAATGCATAATATAGATGCATGATATACATGGGGAAAATATTTCATGATGATGCAAAGATGCAAGATTTTAATTATGGTACATACAACCTAAGGTCAAGATCTAGGTTCATTTCATGGAAAGGGTAAGGGTAAGGGTGGCTTGTACAGGGTACTCGTCACACTAGAGCAGCGATATACCTAACCACATGTGAGTCAAGGAGCCTCGCGTGGGTCCAACAGTACGTGCATGTTGGTTACACCTTTGAAAAGATCCAAGGATTCATCACGGGATGGATGATTTCACTATCGGCGAATAGACCCAAGGAGGGTTACCCATTCGATGTTACTTTCTATCCATTGTTTTCCTAAGAAACCTAGGTTGGAAGGCAATGAGCCAATGCAAATGATGCATGAAAGTCATTTATGTATTAAAAGTGCCAAACCTTGATTTAAATCAATTGGTAGTCCTCTTATTTCTTTTGTTAAAAAGAAGGTGGTCTCCAATGGAGTCGCCAGCTGTGAGGCCTCGCTCGAGCACCTGTCTGATCTGCTAAGTGGAATCAAAATGCTCATTTAGGTTTGAACTCATGATGGAACCCTTGGGTTTAGATTGATTGATTTTTGAAAAGAGTCGCCACCTTAATTTTATTTTATTTAGGAAAAGATTAAGGAAAAAACCCAATTTGACTCCAATTAATATCCCAAAGGAAAAAAAGATTACTAACCTTAAAACTAAAGAGGATTCAGGGACTAGATTTTTGGTTTATTTAGAAAAATGATTAGTTTGGCAAATTTAATACAAAACGACTTAAAATGAATTTCATGAATAGTTTACAAAATGCATGAACAATTATATAATGCATGAATAAACAAATAAATAAATATTCATCCAAAGCGATAAAGCAATAAAGTAATTAACTTTACAATTCAAAACCAAAATAGGGGATACTTCCTATAGCCCTTATGGGTTATAGGGAAGTCACACATTCCCCAAAATAATTCCAAAGTAATCATTAAAGAAAAATACTACAATAGAAAGACAACATCAATATTATAATAAAAAAGACAAATTAAAAGCAAATATCACAAAGAAAAGAACTAATTTATGAAGTGAGAGAATGATTACATTTTATTTAAATTGGATTTGATGCTTTAAACAAGCAAGCCTACGTATCCCTTTGAATCGGAATCAAAATCCACGTAGTTCACCCTTCTTGTGAAGGGGTTAGTTTAGCCTAGCCATTTAACATGTTTCAGTTCATTGATTGAAAGGTGGGTTGATCGATTAAATCAGATTGATTGATTGCCAAGTTGTTAATTAGGTCAGGTTTTAATTAACAAGTCAATGCAATAATTTAAATCATTTACCTAGTTGACCAAATCAAACTCTAATCAACATGCCTCAAGATAATGAAAGAACATGAAAAAACATGCCAAGCAAAAAAATAATAAATGAAAAAGAATAAACTAAGCAATAATAAGAAAATGAAACAAAACAAAAATAACAAAAGAAGAAAATAAATACCTTACAATGACGAGACTTGGGGATGTAGGGCAGATGGAGTGGACGACCAGATTGTAATTCTACCTTCTCGATTCAGTGAAACAACAACCTTCGAACAGCGACTCGGATGGCGTATTCGGGACCTCCTCGGACTGATTTGAGGAGAACTACCTCAAAATGACCACCTAAATAAAAATTAAACTACAAGCTCATTCCTTTTGGACCAAACTTATAGAGATGGTTTGCTTGATGCAAAGGCTAATCAAGCAAACTAAGAGGTTAAAAGAGATTATTGTTTTGAAATCAATTAATTTGATTAAGCAATTTTGAGTGTGGAAATGAGGTAGAAAGGTATTGCTTTTATAGGGAAAGGGTTGGGAGCAAAAATGATGAATTTTTAATGTGGGATTCACTTCCCAAGACACAAAACTGCATAGGACACTTTGGGAGCCACACACGGAGGCTTCTGGATCGCACGAAAGGCACGTGAGCACAGTGTAACTGCACAAGACCTGTGCGATTCTGCATAGAGCCTATGTAGTTCCACATAGCCTTTGTGCAGTCACCACTGCTCTGTACGGTCACCACGAGATTGCCTGCCATTTTTTACTCTGTTCTCGTCCATTTCAACTCTGATTTAAGTGGAGTTTCATTCTTTGGATTTGTAATTGAGTGTCGATTGTTTGGAGGGTAAATTTGAGGGTTCACACTCTCATATTCTTAACTCTTTGGGAATAGATCCTCTCATAGAATTCTTAAGGAACATATATACATTACAAAAGAAAAAATTCATTTAAATAACATATATATACTATTGCCAATTAAGAATTTTATTTACATTTAAATAATATATACATTGCTCTAGGGTAAGCATCACTATCAATCTCCCACTTGCACTAGAGCCAATTAGTACAGTATCTAAGTCCCATCTTCTCAAGATGAAAATCTAACTGTTGCTGACTCATTGCTTTAGTCAGTGAATCAGCTGTGTTATCAACTGATGCTATTTTTTGCATGGTAATATCGCCTTTCCCAATGATTTCTCTAATAATATGATATCGCCTTTCTATGTGTTTGGATTTCTGATAAGACCTGGGTTCGTTTGCCTAAGCTATGGCTCCATTATTGTCACAATAGAGAAAAACCGGCGACTGAATGGAAGGAACCACTCCCAGTTCTATCACGAACTTTCAAATCCAAACAGCTTCTTTTGCGGCATCTAATGCAGTAATGTATTCGGCTTCTGTAGTGGAATCTGCAGTAGCTGACTGCTTTAAACTTTTCCAACATACTGCTCCTCTATTACATGTAAACACAAACCCAAAGATAGACTTTTTATCATCAACATCTGACTGGAAGTCAAAATCTGTAAATCTGTCTATCCTTAAATCACTTCCTCCATATATCAAAACTAAATCCTTTGTCTTTCTTAAGTACTTAAGGATAACTTTGATTATGGTCCAGTGATCTAATCCTAGATTGGATTGATATCTGCTAGTCAAACTAATAGCATATGCGATATCCAGCCTAGTACATAACATAGCATATATTAGACTTCCAATTGCTGACGCATATGGAACCTTAGCCATATATTCCCTTTCTTCAGGTGTCTTAGGAGACATAGCCTTAGAAAGGTGGATACCGTGCCTCATAGGTAACAATCCCTTCTTGGAATCAAGCATGTTGAACCATTTTAACACCCTTTCCAAGTACTGACTTTGAGAAAGCCTAATCATTCTTTTTGATCTATCTCTATAAATATGAATACTAAGAATATAAGTGGCTTCTCCTAAGTCTTTCATGGAGAAAGTTTGGGATAACCAGACTTTTACAGTCGTGAGCATGCCAATGTCATTACCAATTAATAAAATGTCATGCACATATAGTAAAAAAAAAGTAAGTGCACTCCCATTAACCTTTTTATATACACAGGACTCATCTTCATTTTTTATGAAATTAAACAATTTGATTGCTTCATCAAAACAATGATTCCAGCTCCTCGAAGCTTGCTTAAGATCATAAATGGACTTCTTAAGCTTACACACTTTAGAAACTTCTTTAGATTCAAAACCTTTAGGTTGTTCCATGAAAATGTCTTCCTAAATGTATCTATTAAGGAAAGCGGTCTTGACATCCATTTGCCAAACCTCATAATCATAGTGTGCAGCTATTGGTAATAATATCCTTATGGATTTAAGCATGGCTACAGGTGAGAAGGTTTCCTCGTAGTCAACCCCTTGCCTTTGGTGAAACCCTTTCGCAACAAGCCTAGCTTTAAACATCTCCATGCTTCCATCTGCACCAATCTTTCTCTTGAAGACCCATTTGTTCCCTATAGGTACAATACCTTCAGGTGGGTCAATAAGTTCCCAGACTTGGTTTGCAGATATGGAATCCATTTCATATTTCATAGCATCTAGCCATTTTGATGAATCTATATCTAATACAGCTTCCTCATAAGTGGTAGGATCATCACCATGATTGACTTCCTCATGAATGAACAACCCTTGTACATTCTTATGAAGAAATCCATATCTCTCCGGAGGACGAGATACTCTCTACCAGATCTTTGAGGTACTTGTGTTGATATATTATCAATTGGAATTGACTCATCATGGGATTGATCAATTTCCATTTGATCAATTTGTTGGATTTCTTTGGATGACTCTTCATCTAAAACTATCTTCCTTCCCTTGCCACTTTCTTGAAGAAATTATTTCTCAAGAAAAATGACATTTCGGCTAACAACAATTATTTGTTTTATGGGAAGATAAAAATAGTACCCTAAACTATCTTTAGGATATCCAACAAACCTTCCTATAATATACCTTCCTTCTAATTTATTTGTCTTTAGCTTTTTAATATGAGCTGGGCACCCCCAAATCTTAACATGTTTAAGACTTGGTTTTCTACTATACCATATCTCATATGGAGTAGTAGAAATAGATTTGGATGGAACTTTATTGAGGATATAACAAGCTATCTGTAGTGCGAATCCCCATAAGGAGATAGGCAGATTAGAATAGCTCATCATCGAACGTACCATATCCAATAGGGTACGATTTCTCCTTTCAAACACACCATTTAATTGTGGCATTCTGGGAGGAGTCAACTATGATATTATGCCATTTTCCTTCAAGAAGTCTCTAAACTCGGTACTTAAGTATTCACTTCCTCAATCGGATTGAAGGATTTTAATACTTTTGCCCATTTGTTTTTCAACCTCATTCTTGAAATCTTTGAACTTTTCAAATGATTCATGTTTATATTTCATCAGATAAACATAGCCTAACCTCGAAATGTCATCTGTAAATGTGATGAAATATAAATATCCGCCTCTAGCCATTTCTCCAAATGGACCACATACATCACTATGCATAAGTTCCAAAATTTCTTTGGCTCTTTCACTTTGTCCTACAAAGGGTGACCTAATCATCTTGCCTTGGATACAAGATTCACAAGTTGGAGTATGTTGATTATCCATTGGGTTTAGGATCCCCATTTTCTCTAACTTTAGAATCCTATCTTTGGCTATATGACCTAGTCTAAGATGCCAAATTAATTTTGAATTAGAGTTAGATTTTATCATGGCATTAATATTATTTATGCTTAGAGTTATTTTGTAATTACCATTATCCAAATAATATAGACCATCAAGTACATAACCCATGCCAACAATTCTATTATCATAATAGATTTCACAAACATATTTCTTAAACAAGAGTTTATAACCCATACTAGTCATACTAGTTATAGAAATGATGTTTTTAAAGCATTAGGTATATACAAAATGTCTTTTAATAACAAAACATGATCAACAAGATCAATAGAGGTAGATCCAATAGCCTTTGCCATAATAATTGCTCCATTTCCAAGCTCTAGGATCATCTCTCCACTTTCCAAGCCTCTACTGCTTATCATCACCTACATAGAAGCACAAATGTGAGAACTTACACACTATCAAGTATCCAAGCAATTGATGAACTATTAGACATATTAGAGATGGAACAATTAAAAGACATACCTTCACAAGGCTTATCCTTCTTCTTATTCTTCTTCTTGCCCTTCACGGATTCCAAATACTTTGGTCAATTTCTCCTCTAATGTCCAATCTCATCACAATGGAAACACTTTCCTTTATTTCTAGAAGCTGCCTTTGTGGATCTTTCCTTGCTCACACCACCACGTGGCTTGAGTTGGGAAGTCTTCTTTTTGCTTTTCTTCTTCTTAGTCTTACTAGAAGAAGATGCAACAAGAGCTACTTCCTAACCCTTGCTTTTCATATTATTTTGGGCGGTCACAATTTTGTTATGCGATTCTGCAAGGGTGCACTCAATTTTGTTCATGTGAAAATTCATAATGAAATTGGAAAATGAGTCCGGTAAGGATTGAAAGATCAAATCCATTTGAAGGTTAAAGTCTATGGAGAAGTCTAAATTCTCCAATTGCTCAATTAGCCAGATCATCTTATGAGCATGCGGCCCAACCTTCTCTCCTTCACGCATTTTGGTTTGGAACAACTGCTTTGATATCTCATATCTAGCAATCCTACTCTCTTCACCATGCAACTCTTGCAGGTGAGTGATAATGTCCATAACCTCAAGCATGTTTTCATGTTGCTTGTGTAACTATGGACTAATTGATCCTAATATGATGCACCTTACTTTTGTATGATCATCTTTCCACTTCTTTAAAGTGGCATGTTCCTCAGGAGAGGCCCCTTCAGGTAAGGGTCCAAGAACCTTAGAATCAAGAACATACAAAAGTTTTTCATAAGCAAGGACTAATTTAAGGTATGTCAGCCAATCCACAAAATTTGGTCCCATTAATTTGTTATCATTGAGTATGCTCGCAATAGGATAGGTTGTGCTCATTTTATCAGATATGCTGCAGAAAATAATAAGATTGATTAGTTTATGTGAAATGTAACCACCATGTTGACTTGGTCTTTAATCAAAATGGTACTCCCACTAACTTGGTGAATCCTACACTTCCAAGTAGGAGATAAAAATCCCATTGAGGTGGATCTCTAGTGGGTGATTGAATTCTCATAAAGTATCAAATTCCTTCAGATACACATTGTCGTTATTGGGATTTTGATATTTTATAAGTTAACAACTCTTGTTCATGACAACTCTTTGTGAGGCTCAATCATTTTGGCTCTTAATGCTTCTGACCTCAGATACACATTGTCATTATTGGTCTTTCACATTAGTTAAGTCAACACTATTGGACCAACAATTATAGAGATTTAAACATTGTGTGGCTTAGGTACACATTGCCATTTTTAACACAAAATGTATCTTATACTTGCAACATCAAATGCTATACAATGACTTCAAGGAAATGATTTCCATGAATCATTGCTCCAATGGAGAGCCATGACTTAATTTTTTATTTGGAAGATTTTCTTGGGCTTTAATTATTAGGTCTCACTTTGCACATTATCCATTTTACATACATCTCATGCATCATAATATCACATATATATCATAAAATGGACACTTCACATAAGTATGATCATGGACTAATGGGCCCAATTCTTAGCCACAAAGAATGGGTAAGGGGTTTAGGTTTATCAAATTATAAACATTTAAAGACTACAACTAATGAGTCTTCATGCTCCCACTAGGCATCTTTATGGGTTGAGCCTCTTCTTGATCTTACATCTCCACATCCTTCATGTGTACATTGTTATCCTTGGCATACCAAGGCGAGATTACAAATGAAGAGAGCTCTAAGGCTCAATGAATTGAATATATAACCTAAACTAGTAATTAATAATTAATTACAACCCTTTCATATAATAAAAGAATATTACATGCCCATCACAAGAAACATACTTTATGGTTCTAGTCCATGATCATCCATTCATGCCTTTCAAACACATGTCATAAAAATAACAATTAGATTTATTCCTGTGTTGTTGTTTATCTTTTGGAACATTCCCAAATTTTGAAATATTTCAAAAAAAAACATTTTGAATATCAAACATTCAATATTTCTAAAGGTTAAAATCATATTTTAAGTAATATAAATTCATTTGATTGAAAAATATATCAAAAATAATTTTGAAAAATTAAAAGTTGGCCAAAAGACACAGTGTAAATCGCGACCTGGGTCGAGGTAGCGATATTGGTCGGGAAACAAAAATCGCAGTCGAGACAAAGAAATTGCGGTAGCTAAATTGAAATAGCGGTCGAGACACATATTTCGCAGTTGAGAAATCATAACAGACAGCACAACACTTGTCCTGATGTACTCATTCACAGTTGCGAAATCAATATCATGGTCATGATTTATATGTCCGTAAGCACAACATTTGTGCACCAACTCTTTCTTAATCAAATTTTAAGCTCTAAAACAATACATGCAATGGTTTTACACTAAAAGTGGGTGGCTCTGATACCAATTGAAGGGATTAATGGCACCAAAGCGGAAGCATGGTGGGTGGGGCAAAATTTCAAACATTTCAAAATTTTGCTCCACCACTGTGGTAGGTCCATTACCCTTTCAATATGTTCACCAATTATATGCAAAACACATACAAGAAGGGAAGAAGAAGAAGTATCATATACCTTTCTCCTTCGCTCCTATTTGTTCTAGCTCCCTAAATGTGAAGCCTCAAGCTTGCTCACACCAAGCTTTACCAAGCAAGGATCAAGAGTTCTTATTGCTTTGGACTTGCTTCTACTATCACCAAGTCTTGTTTTTCTCAAAAACAGGAAGAGTATATGAAGATGATGAACGAAAATGAAGAACTCTTTCTTCAAGTTTTCTCTCAAACTCTCTCTCAACTATTGCATGTAATAGTAAATATATGAGTTAGTTGAAAAATCTGTATATGTCACTTACTTATCAGATTTTTCCTTTCTCCTTTTGTATTATGTCCTCTCACACCAAGAAATGGTTGTTGAGATAGTAGGGAACAAAGATGAGTTGATTGTCTCATCAATTCATCTTTGTCTCCCATTATTTTAGAGGAAAATACATAGATGCCCAAAAGAGTCAGTAGGTGATTTCTAACCCCTAAACTCTCTCACTTCCATATCTTATATGGACTTGGGTTTTAGTTGGTGCAACCCCTAAATCCATCATATGGATCAAGTTTATGACCAAGCCTTTATTCATCTACTACCACATCAAATGTGGTTAAGGCTCCCATCAAATGTAAACCCAATTAACTTTAGTCCAAAACTATTTCAATTTAGCACACTACTTGTATCACATAAAAATCATGACTTAATTGAAA
>CANTUT010001210.1:15000-97500 GCA_947687605.1 Reutealis trisperma
AATTAACTTGTACTCAGGAACCATAATGCATCATGGTCTCGGGTTCAAGTATAATTTGTCATATTGTACCAGTATGAAATAGCACAACTACGTGTATGATGACCAGAACCAAATTGAAATGGTAGAATTAGATTGAAAGTGTTCAAATAAAATTGAAACTAAAACCAATTTTTTTTATGATTTGATTTATAATCGAAACTATGAGAAGCTTGATTTTGATTTCGATTTTTATCAAAAATCGGATTAAAAACTAAAATTGCCTACTTCAATCAAAATCAATTTTTGGTTAAATTGATCATATAATGGTATTTTAATAAATTAAAATATGAATTAAGTGCAAGCAATTTTTTAATATACAATTGTATTTTAATTAATTTCATTGTTTATTAAAATTTTATTTTAAATTATTCCATTATATTTTATATTAATTTTCTAATCAAAATTAATATAATAAAATAATCAGTTCGAAACTAGTTTTAGACTATAAAAAAAAAAAAAAGGTTTCAAGTCGGAATCAAAATCAAAATTAGTATGCTCTAAATCAAAATCAAAATCGTAAAAATCAATTATGATTTTGGTTTAAACATTTTATTAAACTAAAATCATCAATTTCAAACTAGAACTGATGGTTTGGTTAAACGGTCATGTCTAACTATGAGTAATATTACAAATATAGATATTTAGTTCTCGGCCCCTAATCAAAACTTGATCAAATTGATTAGGGCTAGATCTCTTATGTTGAGTCTGGATGCTAAGAGCCTGCAAAAATGAAAACAAATGTTAAGAGAGTTAGGCCTTGTGCTTGACAAAAAGGTTCTGATGCTTAAGTCAGTAAAGGGCTTTGCCGGTGCTTGTCGAATAAGGAGATTTCTCTTTTCAGGCGAGATAGCTCGAGAGCTTTTTAGTAATAGAAAAGAGATGAGAGAGATGCAGAGTTTAAACTACTTAGATCAAGTGTTGATCATCCCCTTTTATATGCCTTTACATGTTAGTGACATGTGCTAGTGGTCCCTAAAGAGAGAGAATTATTTATTAACATACCATGTTTCTGATTGGTGATAGCTGCACAAGTTGTGGGGAGTAGGTCTGCGGACAAGAACTTTTTCATGTAGCAAGTTGGTTGTGTCAAGAGGTAAGGACGTGTCACTTGATGGATCACCTTTCTTTGACATAGGTAGGTTGACGTTCATACCTATGACATCAGCTATAGTCGAGTACCTTGCTAGGTAGGCTACTTGTTATGATAGGAGAGGGCAAAACCTTTTAAGAAGGGCAAAGCAAAGGCTTCACCTCTCTTAAATACTGGGGGCTTTTTCCTTGAGCTTGCCTCTAGTGGGACTTTCTTGGGCCTTAGTTCTAGACTTATTAAAGAGCTTGGTCAAAATAGCCTTGACTGCCTTTAAGCCCATTATTCTTTTGGGCTATTGTTATCCCTATTTCACTAAGGCAAATGCAAAGGATGATGCCTCAGTTGAAACACTTCTATTAGTATGCTTCGCCCAAAGGCACAGCTTCGCCTTCTTATTGTTCGCTTCGCTTGGTCAAAGCTATCGACTAGTTGGTGAGCGATGCTTAAAGTCCCACATGGCGAAGGTCAATCATCATTGAAAAATTAAATGCACATTTTGTTAGAACAATAACACAAAATTTAGTTTTAAGGCATGAGAAAGATCACTTTCTTTAAAAGTGATATTTGCCCTTTATGATTATAGTAGAGTTATTACAAATCCACTTCCAAGATGCAACAAAACCAATAAAATTTACAGGCAACAACTCCTGGAGATTTTCCTTTAAATAAATCTCTTGAGTTTGTATTGGAATAGAACAAAGAAGAAGAAAGAAAAGAAATTAATGTAACATTAAAATTCTGAAGGATTTTGTCTATTTATAAACTTGTTATTAACACTGCAATTAGTAGTGATTAATTTTAAAAAAGTATGACTATTGTTGCATTTGAAAAAACACAAATAGTGAATAATAATAATAATAATAATAATAATAATAATAATAATAATAATAATAATAATAATAATGATAATGATAATCTGAACCCTTAATTTTGCACCCTCATCATCCAGTCGCACCTTGGTACCTGTTAAGTTTAATGTGCTACTAGAGCCGTTATGACAGTCCCGTTAGCAGGTTAGCAAGCGGGGGTTTGGGGATAGCGCCTTTGAAAGAAAACTTTTTTTAGCCTTCAAATACATTGCTACCCAGACACCTAAATTTCCTAAACACAAACCAACAACCAATCTTTCAAAAAAAGAAAAAAAAGCCTGCCTGCCACGTCAACTACCACACTTCAGCTTGTGTGGTGACCTGCGGCCTCTCGTAGACTTGTGGTGCTGTATTGCACCCCTCTGGCATGGGTGGTCCCCTTTCTGTGCAGAAAATATCCAAAATACCCCTCTAATCTAATTTTCAGCCCTTTCCAGCCCTATCCCTTATTGTCTTTTCATTTTTTCATTACCCAAAATACCCCTTGCCCCATTTGCCTATAAATACCTCATTCACTTCTTCATTTTACTCGCCCATTAAGTTTTAGTAGATTATTATCCTCAAATTCCTCACTTCTTCTCTCTCCAACCACTCTCTAATTAATTAATTAATCTTTTTAATTAATTAATTATCTCACCCTAACCAAGTTAATTAATCTTTTTAATTAACTAAAACTCTTTTTTAAAATTAAATTAAAATAATCACTCAATTAATTAATTAATTAATCACTTTTTTTTAAATCAAATTAATCCTTTTTTTAATCCACTCCTCATCCAAATTAATTAATTAATCCATTTATCCATTTTATCACATTAATTAATTAATTAATCATTTTAATTAATTAATTAATCCCTTAATCAATCCAATCATCTGGTCCTGATAAAATGAAACTTTGGTTTGATAAAATTCTCTACCCTTCAAAAGCAATTGTATTAGCCTTTTCTTCCACCTACAAACTCAAATCAAATCAATCAATCAACTCAACCCTAAACCCCTCCACTTAATTGTGAAATGAACTACGTAAGTTTTGATCCCTATTTATTGGGGGTACATAGGCACGTTTGGAATTTAAATCAAAACTGCAAATCCAAATCCAATCAATCCCTATTTCCCCTTTTTAATTAATCTATGTAATCAGTTTAATTTGAAATTAAGGAGCAACTATGTGGTTTCCCTAGAATTCATAAGGACTAGAAGAAACACTCTCCTTAATTTATGGATATTTTATTTTAATTTTCTCCATGCATTCATCCCATGCTCATGCATTAATTATGTTATTGTAATTGTCATATAATACTTGTCATCCACGAAATTATTTTTCCAAGCCAAATTAAACTTAAGAGCCAAATTTATATTATTTAATCAAAAACCTAGTCATTGAGTTCGACTTGATTCGAAGACTACTGATTTTTATCCTTGGGTAAATTAATTGTAAAATTAATGAATTGGAGTCACAAATTGGGTTTTTTCTTAATTTTTCCATTTAAAAATAAATTAGAGTGATGACTCCCAAAATCATTTTTCAAATCATAAATCAATTTTCTGAATGATAGCCATTCCAATCATGAGCACAGAAACTCGTTCCATGACCTCTTTAAAAATCACTCGATCTTTCCTTAAAGCAAAATTTTTCCCTAGCGAGGGAGGGGTGTTTGGGCGAGGTCTCACAGTTGGTAACACCGATGGAGACTAGTTGCTGTCTTTTTTAATAAAAAAAAAAGAAGATTACTATTTGGTTAAGAATTTTTTTTTTTGAAATAATCTCCATTCGGCTTATTAAGCATAATTTGACTTTCATGCATCACTCTGCATAATAAAGGCTCCTTGCCTAATCTTAAATTTAGGACAACTTTTGGATGGTGAATACTATTGGCTCAACAACTTTCTTTGAGTATGTCGAGAGATAGCAAAAGCATTTCACCCAGCAACAAATCTCCTATTATTTCAGTGGTGTAACGAGCAATCAGTATCATTAGACTTATGCGAGGTTCCTTGCCTCACATGTGGTTAGGTATATTGATACTTTAATGGGGTGGGGACCCTTAATCAAACCAACCTTCACCCTTTGTGCATGTAGTTACCCTAGCATTGACTATAAGCTCTATATACCATAATAATGAAAACATTTGTGCATATACCTATGACCCTTTTTTGGCATGCATCATGACATTGTCATGCATACATGAGAAACCCGACAAATCTAAAACCTTAAAGACCTAAACTGGTGGTTCATCACTCAAAACACAGTAACTTCATATACCCACTTTGTTAACCTTTAAACCTGGTGACCAACCATATGGAGGGAATCCTTTTCCTGACACACTTTCACATTCATTCCCTTTTTTCTTCATAATTCTATATTTTTACCCATTTTTTCTATCTGTTTTTTATTTTCAAGGTACTAATGGTCAACACATATAGCCCTTTCGACCAACCTTCTCAAGAAATAAGAGGAGACTTTCCAAGCTTCACTCACTACCACCTTTAAGACTTAAGTTGACACTTTTACCAATCTCTTAATGCCCAGTTTGCCACATTCACGAATGCTCTTAATTCCTAATACTAATCCATTATTAATGAGGTCAAGGAAATGACCAATGCTATTATTACTCCTCCTCTTGCTCCACTTGCTTCCACTCAAACTAGAACCAGCCATGCCCCCACTTTTACTCCTCCAATTATTGATCTCACAGATAAAAGGAACGCTCTCGAAACACCTACCTCTTTCTCTATTAGATGTGAATGCCACTGCTCCCATTCCTATTGCGAATCCTTTTCAAAATGGAGGCTTCTTTAGCTTTCTTGAAGCCAATAAATTAATGGAGAAGTTTAAAGCCATAGAACGATCCATCAAAAATATCAAAAAGCATAAAGACATGATAGATGTCGATTCTCTTGCTCTCTTCCTGAATACTCGAGTTCCACCCAAGTTTAAAATGCTCAAAATGGACAAATTTAATGGCACCACTTGCCCAAAAACTTAACTTAAGATGTATGTGGCCTCAATGAGACCATTTGGTATGGATGATGAGCTTCTTGCTTAATTATTCCAATAATCTTTAATCGAGGATGCTGTTAAGTGGCTTTTAGATCTCGATCAGAATACAAGAAAACATGGGACGACATCTGCAATGCTTTTGTCAAGCAATACCACTATAATATTGAGGTGGAAGTCACTCATCAAGATCTAGATACCACAAAGCAAGGCCAAAAAGAGTTCTCCACCATTTTCCTTACAAGGTAGAGGGCGAAAGTAGCCTAAATGGTAAATTGTTCATCTGAAGTAGAGCAACCCAATACCATACTCATCTGCAATACCTCCTTGGCTTTAAAGCTCTCATTACCACCACCACTAAGATCGAGGATTTGATCTAATTGGGACAAATTGAGGACCAGTCTTCTAGTTCGAGGCACAACAAGGACACTAACTACACCACCAATACCACTTGAAGAGAAGGAGAGGTAAATGTTGTCTCCTATCACTAGCTAATGAAGTTAGAAACAAAGAATTTCTCTAAGTTAGGCATGCCCTTTAGCGTTGTTTATAAGAAAGCCTTAGAGGCTAATCTGGTTAAGCCTTAGAACCATGACCTCTTTTGGACCCCTTGCCTAAAAGATATAAGGCTAATGAGATCTGTGACTATCATCAAGGGCTATGGTACAAAACTAATGCATGCAATGCTTTATAGTACAAAATTCAAGACCTTATTAATAGCAGAGATATCATTGCTCCTAAACCCAAATCTTAACATTTCCACCAATCCTTTTTTGAACCACTAAGCTTATCCAATTGTCTTAATTCTCACTTGATAACTGGTATTTTCAAAAGAGTGCTAGTGCTGCTGTGCCCCTATCCAAGTCTTTCAAGTCTATGTTTGAGTCCAAGTATGAGTCTAAGTCTTTTAAGTCTATTTCTATTTGAAACTTTTTCTAACTTTAAGTCTATGAAATCTTTTTGAGTCTGTGTTTTTTGCTTAATGTAACCCATAATTATAGGACTATTTTTTTTATTAGTGCCAATCCTAAAAGTGGAATTAAACCTTTCTCAAGTGAATTAATCCCCTTTTCCCTAAGCAAATTAAATAGAATCTCTTCTTATTCAATGGGTTAGGCAAAGCATTAAGATCAAGGAATTAAAAGCCAAAGGATTTTGTAAAACTATCTCTAGTGTTCCAAGCAATTCCCAATATTCATGACTGATCATATCAAATCAAGGGTATCTCTACTCCTTGATAAGAAATCAAATATCAAATCAACAACTAGCAATTGCCAATAAGATTTTATCAATATAAATCATAAATATAACTCAATCCAAGGATGATTTGATTGAAAACACAATCATTTAATCCATAAAATCAAAACTAGGGTTCATCCCATCCAGATAAATAGAGTTTAGTTCATAGTTAATTTAAAGAACAATGAACAAAAAAGGAGGGAATGAAAAATCAAACAATCCATAGATAAGTTCTTAAAAATCTTCCCTTTAATTATGAATCAGCTACTTCAAATCCACTTGAATATTGTTCTTCCCTCTTTATTTCAGCTGTGATCTCTTCTTTTCTTCTCAAAAAGCTCTCCTAAAGTAAAACTCTCCAAAAAGATTAGACTCCCCCTTTTTTTCTTTGAATCATCTTTTTAAAGGTGCATTTTTTTTCTCGACACACCCTGGCACATGCCCATGTTCTAAGGCGTGTTAGTGTCTATCTTCATACAAAAATCAACTCTTCAATATGGGCTACAACAAACCCAAGTACACGGGTAAGATTGTTCAACATGCCTTGATGTATGCTTGTGTTTCTAGGCGTGTTCCCTTCTATGATTTTGAGTTATTGCCCAAAATTTGCTGAATTCGCTTCTTAGCTTTGCAATTTCCAAATGAATTGATCTATGGCCTCCAAATTAGCTAATTCCCTCAAAAAACTCTAATAAACCACTTAACAAACAAATTAAACTCAATTTAATGATAAAACAAAGTAAGAACAAGGGATAAAATCTAATCAAATATGCACTTATCAAATTCCCCCCACATTTGAGCATCTGCTTGTTGTCAAGCAAATTAAATCAAGATAGCAATTTGAACTAAAATTTCCTCCCTCAACTTCAAAACAAATCATCAAAATGGACAATAACTTACTCATAATGAAAACTTGAAATCTTTAATCAAATACCAATTCCCAAACATGATAGTTGTATCAAGAATTCTTCATATCATATTCTCAAGTCTAAACTACATAGTTAAAGATTTGTGCAGACTATTCCATAGCAACAAAAGTTAAAGCAAAGTAGATGTATAGAGATTTTCTCTTAGGTACTTGACCATATAATACCCAAGATTTCTCTAACCTGTGAGAGTTAGCAATGGTGACACCATAATGTTCATCTACTATACCACTCAAAGTCTTTCTTGTATATTAAGAATTATAAGAACACCATAAGAAGTAATTTTAATAAATAATGTGACAATGAGTAAAGAATGCAATCAATTTCGATAAGCATTTTTATGATAAAATCAAAGTCAAATCGAGTTTGACTTAATATGACTATGTTAATAATTTATTTGAGATATGAATCTAAAGTGCTAGTGAATAGGTATAACCATCTCTTAAGTCATTAAGAGATAATAATAGTGATATGAGAAGTTGATTTCAATCAAAGTTACAATGGTATAATAGAAGTCAAACTTAGTTTGACCTAGTGAGCTTACATGATGTACATACTTGAACAATGCTATTGAAGGGCTAGTAAATGTGCATTATAATGTGTATAGAATTTGTCTACCAATGTCTAGAGTGTGTAGTGACGTTAGAAAGTGGAAATATATAAACTAAAGTAAAAGAAATGAAATGAAAAATTTGTTAAGTTACTAAGTTTAAAATGTACACATATGGATTTGTTAATGGGCTTTTAGACTTCAAAGGCCCAAGCGTATTAAATGGTTGGCCCATAAGGCCCAAAAATGGATGAACACAAGCCTTATCTAGAGTTAGAAATAATTAACTATAGTTAAATGGGTGTAGGATGAGCTAGCCATAAAATTTGACTAAGAAGCCACCAAAATTGACTAAGTCAAATTCATAAGCAACTTGAATCCTCATACGTAAAAGTCTAAATACATTTTTGCTTTTTCCACACCATATGATGAACATCATCAATCTAGATGAGATCCTAGCCATTCACTAGATTAAATTATAACCATTCATTTTGATTAAATCCTAACCATTGTATTAAGTGTGATTAAATCACCACCATCCATCTTCCATAAATAAATAAAAAGATGTACAATTTTCTTCATTTTTACAAAAGTTATCACAAAAACATAACTCCTAGAGAAAATACTCTCTATATTTCCTACCACCACTATAGTAATTCAAACCAATACTTTCCAAGGTAAGAATTTTTATAAGTGTATATTTGATTCTATTTTATCCCTTGTTCTTGCTGGGTTTCATCATTAAATTAAGTTTAATTTATTTGTTAAGTGGTTTATTAGAGCATTTTGAGTGTTTTAGCTGATTTAGAAATCACAGATAAATTTGTCTGGAAATTGCAAAGCTAAGGAATGAATTTCATGAATTTTGGGCAAGGAGTTATATAATACCCATGGTTTCCCTAACCTATTAGAGTTAGCAATGGAGACACCATAATGTTCATGTACTATGCCATTCAAGGCCTTTTTAACACATCAACTAAGAACATCATAAGAATTGAATTTAATGAATAATGTGACAATGAGTAAAGAACGTAATCAATTTCGATAAGAACTTTTATGATAAAATGAAAGTCAAATTGAGTTTGACTTAATGTGACTACGTTAATAATTTATTTGGAATGTGAATCTAAAGTTCTAGTGAATGGGTATTAGCATCTCTTAAGTTATTAGGAGATGATAATAGTGACATGAGAAATTGATTTCCATCAAAGTTACAATGGTACAATAGAAGTAAAACTTAGTTTGACTTAGTGAGCTTACATGATGTACATACTTAAACAATACTATTGAAGGGCTAGTAAATGTGCATTATAATGTGTATAAAATTTATCTAATAATGTCTAGAGTGTTAGTGACATTAAAATGTAGAAATATGTGTACTAAAGCAAAAGAAATGAAATGAAAATTTTGCTAAATTACTAAGTTCGAAATGTGCACATATGGATTTGTTAATGGGCCTTTAGACTCCAAGGCCCAAGCCCATTGGGTGGCTAGCCCATAAGGCCTATAAATGGATGAACATAAGCCTTAACTAGAGTTAGAAATAGTTAACTAAGGTTAAGTTTGATGTTGGAAAAGCTAGCCATTAATTTTGACTTGGAATTTACCATATTTTACTAAGTCCATTTCCTTTTCCAACTTGAATTCTCACTTCATCCACACCAAAGTCTACATTCATTTTTGCTATTTCCAAAACCATATGATGAACATCATCAACTTAGATAGGATCCTAGTCATTCACTTGATTAAATCATAGTCATCTATCACATCCCAAATTCAGAGATATGATAGTCCTAGAATATGGGGAGACATAAGGTCACCCACGCTTGTAGAACCCACTCATGAATATACAATCACTGCCTTGGATCATACCAAAACCTCAAGCATTAACTCAATTAAACCATTTATAGGAAAACTTTAAGTTGTGAAAGAATAGTTAATATATACTTTAAATACAATTCATAAGAAAATAATATTTAGACTCCAAATAAGTCACCAAAGCATAACATTTCAAAATAAATTCCTAAAACAAATATTCTTGGAGCATCTAAGGATGACTCTTTATAACTCAACAGGGTAAATAACTTGGACAAGGAAATCCCCCAAACAAAGTAGATAGCTTGAGCCATCATCTTGCCTCCTTATACTACTCACTTGGAACCACACAAGGCAAAAGGGTGAGATAGATGATCTCAATAAGTAAACTAAATAGCTTATACAATAACACATATCCCTTAACAAAGGCTCATAACTTATAACTCATAGATCATGATTTGTAATTCATGACTCATGGCTCATGGTTCATAGTTTGCAATTCATTAAGGTTAGCAGAAATCACACTTAATACTTATGAGTGAAGACCCTGCTCAATTCACTCAAGGGAGAGGTGGCATCATAGTAAATTCTAACTCCTAACTTGTAACTTGTAAAGAGTTGTGAAACTGATAAGGCTCCATAGCTAGAACCGCCTCTTCTAGCTGAGGTGGATAAACTATCCCTATCTATCGGGTTAAGACCATGTGCACAGGTTCGGCTGATTACTCGTATGGCATGAGGATTTCTGCATAAAAAGTTCATGGGTACCATAGCTAGAGCTAATGGTAATCACTTATAACAATAACACTTAAGAAAGCAATAACATGTAGCACAATAGCAATAGCAGTTTAACTTATTGAACAAAATATAAATAATAGTGTGGTTCTATAAAAAAAAATAAGGTAAGGCAATAATTCACAAAGGTTCTTTATTATCATTGAATAATCAAAATGGTTTTGGACCAATCGTCTTTTGGCAACCCAAGCTTAATAAAGAAATCATATAGTTGCATTTGAAAATAGAAAAGAACTTGAGTTTCAAGAATGTCAAAGGTTCATATATCATGATAGCTTGTACTTGTAATAATAACATAATGTTTACTCACCTTGTGGTTCCTTTGCTCCTAGTAGTTGTAGCCCCTTGAACTTTTACTACTCCTCAAGCTTTAACATAATATTTAATTCAATACTTAGTATTTGCTTAATCATCATGATATCCTATCCCATAACCACCCCATGCACATACATCATTCACATATACTTGGAGTTATACTTAGAAGTGCACTCATCACTTGCACATAATATGTTGACTTCTAAAGTCTTACATAATTTGCCTTTATATGCTCACATGAAATCACATTGTAACTCATACTATGACTTTTCTCAAGTCAAACACAATATATTATGATCTTTATATCAATTCCATTTAACATTCAACTTAGTGCATTTAACACTTTACATATATATCAACATAACAAGTAATCTTGAAGGGTCATGCTTATCTCTTTTGAACAAATCATACCATCCATCTCATAGTCAATTTAAGATCATCAATTCACTATTAACTCATCATAAAACCTATTTCACTTTTCACTTAATCATATACACATATTAATCACAACATAAAAATAGAGTTAGAAAATCCTAGGTTACCTAATTGTCTTTAGACTTACTTAGAGTTATTCCTTCAATCAATATACAATTTAATCATTTATCATTCATGTATACATGCCAATAATCATTAAAATATATCATGTAAAAATTATAGACAGTGGGATTGAATTGCCAATGTAGGCCGAATTACCTAACAAGAAGAATATGAATTTTTCTTACTTTTTGCACTTTTCGTTCATTACAAAAATATGTAAAAACATTGTTTAAACTAAGATTTTTCATGCAATCAAAACAAAAATCAATTTAGAATACTTTAGCATACAAATTGGCACCTATATATTTATACATGCATGCAAAATTTCCAACTTTAGACTCTAGGACGAAACCATGAATATTTCTTGTTTCCGGTACTTTGTGGTCATTACAGTAATATGTAAACACATTATTTAAACTATTATTTTTCATGTAAACATGACAAAAATTATTTTAGAACATCAACATGTAGGAATCGGCAGCCCTTGGTAATTCATATGCATAAAAATTCCAATTTTAGATTTTAGAATGAAAATCATGAGTTCTCTTGCTTTTCGGTATTTTTCGATCATTACATTAATACACAGAAATATGTTTTAATTCAATATTTTTCATCTAAATACAATAAAAATCAATTTGGAACATAATGAAATGTAAATCAGCAGTGGCCCCCCCCCCCACCCCCCACAATGTATTTATGCATGAAAATTCTAATTTTGAGTTTTAGGGTTCACTTTTGGAGGATTCGCATAGAAAATGTTGTGTTTTCGATGGAAAATTTGATTTCTCTTTCAAAATTTCACCTAGGCTGAATTTAATCAAAAGAAAAATAGTAAATACATAGCCCAAAATGGTTTTCTCATGATTAGTTTCATAAAAATCAAATAGTAAATTGAAAGAATAGAAAAACTTACGAAAACAGTCATGAAATCATAAAGTTTGAAGGCACTTTGTGAATTTCAGTTGAGAGAATATTTTTGAGAGAATTTTTCTGTAAAAATTATGAAGAATAATAGAATGGTGGCTATCAAACAAGGGCTGGCTGAAATTTTGCTTATATATTTAGAGTTTTTGGCAAAATAATAAGTTTGCCATTAATGAGCTAGGTTAGGAGTGTTTTGGTGTATTAGGCCTTGGTGAGTTAGGCCTTTTAATTTTATTTATAGGCTGATTATAGGTAATTAAAAAATAGAATATTTTTCTTATTATTTTCATTAAAATTCCCCACCAAAATATTTATTTAAAAATATTTTAAAAATGCTCATAAAAATTATTTTATGCTTAAAAATCGCTTTGTGCATAAAAATTTACTTTATGTGCAATAAATCATTTTTATGCTCATGCACTTCATATAAATAATTTATTTTTCATTAAAAATTCATATTATGTATATTAGAGCTAATCTAACATGCCACATACTTATCAATCACATAACTTATGAATTTTCATAAAAGTACATATTTTGTCATAATAGGTCTAAATTTAAGTAAGTTGTCATGAAAATTCTTAGGGTAGGTGTGGGTTGTTACACCATCCAATAAGATTAAGTTATAGCCATTGGATTAGAGATGATTGAATCACCACCATCCATCTTCCATGTATAAACAAAAAGATGTGCAACTTTCTTCTTTTTTACAAAATCTATCGCAAAAACACATCTTAATAGAGAAAGACACTCTAAATTTCATGCCACTACTATGGAATTCAAAACAAAGCTTCCTAAGGTAAGAGTTTATGCTTATCTCTTTCTTTATATATTCTAAGCATAACTTTAGTGTTATAGTTATAAAAAACTTTCTTTTCTTCCATCTATTCGATTTATCCAAAAGGAAGTATAACTAGAAAATGTTTGATTTATATGTCCTTTGATTAAATATGAGATTTCGACTTGGGAACACAAAGTTTAACAAGTGAAAATAAGCAAGAAAAGCATGAAGTTCATATAAGGGAGCATAGAACAAAGTTTCAACCACTTTAATGGGATTGTGAAGGAAGTATTCTAAATTTTATTTGATGATATCTAAGGTTATTTGGGATGGAGAATAGTGGTTTGGAAGTGTCAAATTGAATTATAGAAGCTTATTTCAACACTTGAAATTCTAAAGACATAACTTAGGGTAAAAGAGAAAGTTCAAGATCTAATGGTTGTTTTCATGTTTAATTGATGATATAGACTTTTTAACCTGCTAATTTCATGATTCTATAATTAATTTGAAGATTGGATAAGGAATTAATGGTTTTCCCCAAATTCTAGGATTTATGAAAAATTTGGGGATTTTGAGTATTGAATTTGAATTCACGAAATCGAAGGGGGAATTAAGTTCAAGAATGCTCTAGTATGATTTGTATAATGTTAATTTTGAAATTCACTTGATATAAATGATTTTATCCAAATTTAATGAACTAGGTTCATTTAGGGAATTGGATAGTAGAATTACAATTAGTGCCATTGAATATTAGAAATTGTTTAAATTGAATTTCTCAAAGTTAAAATGTGAAATTAGAAGGAAAGGAATTATCTTTCCTTGAAGTCAATACCTTTAGCTATTTGGAAAATAATTAAGGAAAGTGTCAAAATTAGTAATAAGTTAGTACTACAATGAATAAAATGAAAGTGTTAACAAATTAAGCTAAATTTAAACTAATGATGTAACAAAGAAGTGATTAATGTGTAATTGAAATGTAATGTATAGAATCTCAAGATGAGGACAAGGATATTGTCTAAGATTGCAAGAAGGATCACTAGCATCAAAGTTAAATGTAAATAGGAGCAAAGGAGGTTGAGGTGAGTACTTAATAATAAGATATGGCATGTGCCATATTATTTAAACCTTTATTGTTCAAACCGTTATCGTTGAAATATTCCAATTCAATGATAAGCATGATTTACCTATTGAATACTAAGCTATTTGATAGGATACTCCTTGATGGCATTTGACTATTGTAAACCTTTCATGTTAAATTCATAATATAATCATTGAAATCCTTATTGTGGACCATATATAAACCTTTCTATTGATGTATATGGATAAGCAGAAATACCCTTTTGATGTAGGGTAATACATCGGACCTTCTGTACTTAGTGAAAGCTTGCGGGTAGGGCAAGAGTACCCAACCTCTATTAGGGGAGAATGCTTAACTGTAAGACCTGATCAATCTTGCATAATGTGATGCATGTGAGTGTGCAGGGCTTAAGCCGCCACTCTTTAATTTATATGTGTAGGAAGCATACCGCTTCTAAGAAATTACTGTTTCTGCTAAAGATCTTACTCCTATCTTAAATGAGAAATTGATCCATAAGAATAATTTTATTTATTGTTGCTTCACTGCCATAATGAGCCATCTTGATAATGATCCTTATACTCCTAATATATTATATTATTCTGAACTCACTGAACTTCATCTCATTCCTTAGTTGTCTAAATTTTTCAGGTAAGATTGACGAGTTAGCAAGGTGAATTCCAAGCCTTATTCTTCCACTTGGAAGTTGCTCTGCTAAATTCAAGTGTTATGATTCTTGATTGTGAAGACCATTATTTTAGAGCTCCATGGTTACTAGAGGTTTAGCATAAAATGTCATTGGGTTACATATATTGTAATTATATTGTAATTACTATTACAATAGTATATTGAGTTATGACCATTTGGATAATGACATGAAATGCAAATTTAGAGATTTTACGAGTTGAGTATGTAAATGGTATTGGCATATAAGCAATTGGTAATATGTAAAATGATAAACTAGCAATAGGCTATAAGGAAAGGTAACCAGGTTCCGATCTTGGGATAAGGTCCAACATGATAAACGGTGAAGCATTATAAGTTAAAGGGATTCTATGGGTTTAGGTGACTTTATGTCTCCCTATGCCCTAGGACTGTCACGGCTTAATAAGTGGGTCATAACAAAGTTGATATCAGAGCAAAGGTTCAAGTCTACTCTAGAGTTTATCAATACTAAAGGTTATAGGGTAAACCATAGAGCATAGGAAATTCCTTCTTGTCATTTAAAGTATATCATTAAGACTAGATTCGCGTTATCTATAAAAGTTTGATTCTTTAGTATGAAGAATGATATGTGAATAATGACTATGGAAAAGGAAATAATAATGTTGTCTAAATGATATATGTGATCGAGCTATATATTATGAAAATGGGATGATATGGATAAAATGTGCATAAAAGAAAATGACTACTTATGTGAAAAAATATCTAAATAAGTATGTATATGTGATTTATTAGGAATAAATTTCCTACTATAGTTAACTGTTAATTATCGATATGGCTCAGCACAATTCATGTTTTGAAAAATATGTACCTAGTGTCGATAATGGTAAAGGTATACTAAATTCTTTGAGCATATGATGTATGAGCACAAAAACTGTTAGCTAAATGCTATTAAGTGAAAACCTAAATGTGATTTCATGGAAAGTTTATGAAATGTGAATAGTGATGCAAATATGTTTATCCTTGCATATACTAGAGTATGTGCATGTTTAGAATATGAGATATCCTAAGATAAGTTATTTAATGATAGTGGGAGAGACTTTGGGAATCTATAAGATTGGATTATGAACGAATAGATTTTGAATATAGAAAATGTTATGTATATGCATATAGTAAAGAATTTAAATTGTGAAATAAGTAATACAATATTATAGTTCTTTTGTATCTATACAATATGTGACTATTGCATGAAAGATGGGATGATTGATGTTTGAATTGCTCTTTAAGATAATACAAACATATTTATATGCTAAATGGTGAAATCCTAACATTTGGAAAGACTGAAATAAAGCCTTATAATAGAACTAAACCAAGTAGCCCATGAAAGTGTATAAAAAGTTGAATGAAAAACTTTAGAGCCCTTGAAACAGTTTCAAATGTTTGAATTTGGGCCCAAAAGTGGATAGTGTCGGGTAAACCACGACACAAATATAGATCTCTGAACGAACTTTAATATGATATATTATAGGCCCAAAATTCACTAATTACTTAACCATACTTAATTTAATTAATTATGGACTTATATCATATTGTTAGGGGGCCCAAAAACATCAAAACTAAAGTAAAATAATAAAAATTAGAAAATAAAAATAAGTCATACAGTAGCCTACACACCCAGGGAAACCTCGATGCAAATTTAGATCTCTGAACGAACTTTAATATGATATATTATAGGCCTAAAATTCACTAATTACATAACAATACTTAATTTAATTAATTATGGACTTATATCATATTGTTAAGGGGCCCATAAACATCAAAAATAAAGTAAAATAATAAAAATTAGAAAACAAAAATAAGTCATACAAAAGCCTACACGGCCAAGGACATGCCTATATTCCAGGGCGTATTGAATATTTTTTGGCATACAGAAGGGAACATGCCCAGGAACATAGGCATGTATCTGACCCTATCAATAAGCTTTCATGCCTTTCATGCAACACTTGTATGCTTTCTTCTTATGGCCATGTTTGAAACTTGACTCTTCATGTTTTGGTTTTCATCCACTTGAATCATTGTCACTAAACTTTGATTTGAATTTTGAATCCCCATCTTGATGAATGATTCATTCTTGCATTCTTGAATTGTGGGAAGATCATCCCACAAGCCTTGAATCATTCCAATTAGTGCTTCCTCAAATTTCTTCATTCTTGCTTTTGCAATAGGACCATAAGAGAAGTTGAATTGAATCCTTGCCTTGTATGCTTCGTTGTTTACATCAAGTCACTAATGTAAGTATCAAGTATAGTCAAAGGAAGAATATAAATGTAGTGTGATTTAAAGGAAGATCACTTTGTATTTAAAGAAGGAAAAGATCAATCGTGTATGTGTTAAGGTGACTTCTAAGAAAGGAGATTATGTATGTGTAATAAAAAAGTTCTTAAACCAATTAGGGGAATAAAGTTGTGAGCTGTGAACCCTCAAATTTGCACCCTTAGGATCTGATCGCAACTTGACACTTGTTAAGATTCATGTGCTACGCATACGGCAATCCTGCTATCCGGCTAGTAGGTAGGGATCAAGGGGGCAACACCCCATTGAAAAATAAATTTATTGAAACTTACATCTTCAGATGATTAGCACTCGATTACTAACCCATAGAATCAAACTAAGCTCAAATCGGATCAAAGACGGATGAAAATGGGCTGAAAAATGAGCTGCGGCAGCCCGTAGGCCGGCTGTGGTAACTCGCAGCCAGTTGTAGTTACCGCAGCCTCCTCTGCGATTATTGCCAAAGTCCCTGCGATCGCTAATTGGCTACCGCAATCGGCCCTGCAGTAACCACAAAGGGCTTTGCGATTACCGCAGCGTCACCTAGTTACCACAGCATGCCCCTTTCAGAATCCTATATGGAAATTGTGAATTTTTAGCCCCAAATTCCTCCTATAAATACCTTACACCTCCTAACAACTTCCACACACAATTATATGCTTCTATACTCTCCTTAAAGCTTTCTAAACCCTATTCCTAAGCTTTCCAATCGTCAAAACCCTCTTTCTAATCCTCCAAATCTCTAAACCTAATTCCAAAACTTCTTCCATCACTTCAAACCCCATTCATAAGCCTCCTAATCACCTCAAACCTTATCTATAAGCTTCTTAATCAAGAAAAGGTGCAACTCAAGTTATTTCTTTCAAAAGGGAATTCATGGTAGTCAAGCAAAGGTGTGATCCAAGTCACTCCAAGAAGAGTTCGTGCTATTCTAGAGTTCTTCTTCCAAAAGGAGTACTCGTGCTATCCTTAAGCCAAGGTAGAACTAAGATCTGGTGCTAAGCTCACTTCCTACATTCCTTGCTGCAAAAAGCCAAAGGTAAAAGTTCTTTCCTTTTCCTTTTTCAATTCCAATTTTAAGATCTAAATCTGAAAAGATCTAATTTTTACTAATTAAAATCTGACCTAATTAACAAATCCCCTAAGCCCTTAAAATCAATCAAAACATGATAACAAAAGCAATGACTTAAAAATCCCTCCTTCTCAAGAAGGAAGAACTGCATGGCGTTTGATTCCCATTCGAAGGGATACACAGGCTTATCATCTCTAAGGCATTCAACTCCACTAAAATTAACAACTTCTTCTCTTTATCACCTTTTTCACATAGTCTAGGATCAAAATTGTTTTTCTTAAATAAAAGTCTAACTTTTAGTTCTTTCTATTACAATTGTTTTATCACTTTTTCTTATTTTAGTTATTTAGATTATACTTAGGGAATGTGTGCTTTTCTTAAAACCCATAGGGGCTAGAGGAAAGATCCTCTGATTTTGATATTTTAACTTGTAATAGTTTTAAGTAGTTTTTCTTTATTTTTCGTATTTTGTAATTGTCATTATTTCATATTTACCATGCATTTTAGAGTATTATTTTTTCATGCATCATATTATATCTGTTCATGCATACATAAAAACTTCTTTTTACAAAAGCTATTTTGTATTTAAGCCAAACTAATTTTTTGAATTGTTTTAACCAAAACTTAGTTCCCGAACCCTCTTTGGTCATTCAAGGACTAGTGTTTTTCCTTGGGATAAAATGGTATAATTTTGGAGTCAATCAAATCGGGTTTTTTCCTTTAATTTTCCCAACTAAAATAAACAAAATTAAAGTGGCGACTCCTTTTGCAAATTGCAACTTACAAAATACAATTTTCTGAATTCATACCGAGTTCCAATCGCGATGTTTCTCCCAAATAAGCATTTTGATTCCTTTTGGCGGATCAGACCGATACTTGGGTAAGGCCTTACAGTTGGTGACTCCACTGGGGACTTCAAAATCTTTTTCAAATAAAAGATAAAGTGGATTACTCTTGGTAAAATAAAAAGTTTAGCTTTTATTATAAAATGGTTTTTTCATGCATCATTACTGTAATATCCCAACCCAATATAAGACATATGTACAGTATACGTGTAAAGATATCTGATTAGCATCGTAATACGTGCCTAAGTTAAAAATGAATATTTTCAAATATTCAAATAATTTGAATTTAAATGTTTTAAATAATAATTTTATATGGAAATATTTTCCTTATTGTTATAATTATATTGACTTTCAAAGTTATAAATATTCATGAATTTTCATTTGAATATTGATATTGATATTAATATTTATTTATATTATTATATTGATATTGATAAGCTAAATTCATATTGATATTTGATATTATATATATGATTTATAAATATTGTTATATGAGTATTTGAAATAGTAGAAAATTATTTCAAATTTAATATTAATCTTTGAAATAATTTATTGATTATATTTTATATTGATACTTGGAAGGATGTTGATTTATTATATCATCATTGATTTATTATTTATGAAATTGATAAAATGTTAAATTAAAGAAATTGAAATTTTATTGTGAAAATATAGAAATTTGCTTAATTAGTATTTGAAATTGTTTTAATTTATCTAGTTATTATTATTATTATAATTATTATTATTAAAGTTATTAAAGTTAATATATATAAAAAAAGAAGAATAAAAGAATAAAATCTGGACAACCCAAAATTGGGCATAAGCAAGAAGAAGAAACAGAATAGATAGACAGAGGAAAACAAAGAATGGAGAGAGAGAGAGAGAGAGAGAGAGAGATAAAGATGGTGCCTCAAGATCATCGCCACTCGGCCACTATCGACCACCACGCATCAGCTAGGGAGGAAGCTCGCCCTCCGAGTTTTCGAATGCCACCTCGCCCGTCGCCAACTGCCGCCCGATGGCGCGCATGCTCCGCTTAAAGAATCGCTAGTTGTAACTTCTAGGCCATTTTTTTTGACCACCTTCTGATCTCCGTTTTTAACAAAATTGGTATGGTTGAATTCCTTGTGATTCCAGCTTCAATTTGGTATATCGTTTACTAATTTAAGATAACTTTTTTGTTGATCGGAATCCGGAGACATCAACGGCTACTGATGCCATTTTTGATTATTTTTCAATGAATTATAGAAAATGAAAGTTATATTCAGAATCCTCACATCATAAGCTAACCGTTGGTATCCTCGGATCGTGATTTGGTCATCGTTGAAATTTTTCGGCGACTAGATTCCGGTGACCTCTGAAAGTGATGAATTTGGACAATAGCTCTGGCCCATTAAACCGAGCCATATGGTATAAATCCCGACTCCTAATGGTGTATAGATAGTAAATTATGAATTTATTTGTAAGAATTTAGGTAAATAGTTTATTGAAATTAATTAGTTAAGTTGGATAATTGAGTTGAGTTAATTGTTATTTATATGATTATTGAATATTACTGATGACTAGTTGAAAGATTGAAGTGAGATGTAGATATTAGTATTGATTAAATTGAATTAATTGGATACTAGTTTGATAATGAGGAATGAAATTGGCAGATGGGATTAGTGTATTGAAGGCCCGGGTTAGACCATTTGATCGTGATATTGTGGATAAATTGAATTTATGGAATTGATGATGGAAATAAAACTAGCTCCCTTGAATACTGAAAAAAATTTGCGTGATTACTATTAGTGACTATTATGAAAGTCAAAATGTAGAATTAAAAGGAAAGGAATTGTCCATTATAGAATGAATAGCTTTGATCAATTGGAGAACAACTAAGGAAAATGTGAAGTGTAGTGACAAGTATATGTATAATATATCTTGACTTAAAGTGGTAAGTTGTGAATAAGATAGAAGTGCTAGTAAGTTAAACTAAATTAAGTAATGTGATAATGAGGAAGTGATTGATATGTGATTGAAATGCAATGTGTAGAGTCTAATAACAAGGGCAAAGATATTGCGTAAAAGTGTGAGGAGCACTATTCGTATCAGAGTCAAATGTATATAGGGGTAAAGGAGTTCAAAGTGAGTACTTAATAATATAATATGCTCGTGCTATTTGCTCGAACCCTGATTGTTCAAACCGTGATTGTTAATAGTGTTCCAATTCCTTGATAAGTTGCATTGCTCATTGATATCAAACTATTTGTAATAATGCTTCTTGATTCCCTGATAAACTTGAACTATCCATTAAATACTGAATCAATTGACATGATGTTTTTGATAATCATTAGTTATTGAATTCACATTTTGTTCACTAAATTCCTTGACACGAGCCTTATATGAACTTTCTTATTCAATGCCAATTGATAAGCGGAAATCTCCTTTCTGATGTGGGGAAATACATTAGACCTTGTGCACTTGGTTATGCCTATGGGTAGGGCAAGAATACCCAACCTCTATTAAGGGGGAACGCCTAACCATAAGACATGATCAGTCTTACGTAATGTAATATGGGTGAGTGAGCAAGGCTCAGGCCGCCATTCTTGAATTGATATGTGGGGGAAGCATCCTGCTATTGAGAAAGTAACATTTTTGCTAAAAATATTGCCTTCATTTTTAAATGAGAATTTGAACCATATTGATGATATTAATTGAAAAGATTTCCTTGTTATAAAGAGCCTTCTTGAAAGTTAATCCTTATACTCACCTTATGTATTGTATTATTTTGTACTCACTGAGCTCTATCTCATATTGTAGTAGTTTAAACTTTTCAGGTAAAGTTAATGAGTTAGGAAGGTAAAAGTTCCAAGCCCATCCTTTGCTTAGAAACTATTCTGTTAAGTTCTGGTGTTGTAAGGCAGAGCTCCATGGTTATTGAAAGTTATAGGGTTTATATGTAATATTAATGGTTATTAAAAGGTTTAGCACTAAAATGTTATAGGATGTACATATAATATGAATGGTATTATAATTGTTAATGTAAGGAATATTTGATTAATGATATGAGATTCAAGTTAAGAAGTTAGTTATATTATGTGTAAATGATATTATGGGTAACAAGGAAATGTGATTAGGTTACGGTCTTGGGATATAGTTCAACATGGTGAATGTTAATTGATTATGAGTGAAATAGGTTCTACAGGTTTTCAACGCCCTTATGGCCACCCATGCCCTAAGATCATTATGGCTCAAAAGGTGGGTCATGACAATTACATTAGGCTCCTTGTCCAAAACCCTAGTTTCTTTGGAAAATAAAGGATAGAAAGTAACATCGAGTGGGCAACCCTCCTTGGGTCTATTCGTCGATAGTGAAATCATCCACCCTGCAATGAATCCTTTGATCCTTTCAAAGGTGTAATGAGTATGCACATACTATTGGATCCACGCGAGACCCCTTGACTTACATGTGGTTAGATATATCGTATCTCTAGTGTGATGGGTTCCTTTCAAACCACCTTTACCCTTTCATATAATGACTCATAAAACCTTCTTTTAGGATTGTATGAACCATAATACTAAACTTGGTATTTCATGAAATCTTTTTCAATCATTCATTCATACATGCATGCATAGATTGAACCTTTTGAAGAGTCTAAAACCTATCCAAACACTTTCACACCTAAAACCCACAGTCAAAACCTAAGACATACGGTCCACCTAAACCTATGGTCAAAACCCAAAATCCATGGTCCACCTAAACTCATGGTCAAAACCCAAAACTCATGGTTCACCTAAACCCATAGTCCAGTCCTTACCAAACCCATGTTAAACTCATGGTAAAAATAAACCCATATATAGTACCTCCATCCAAATCCATAATCCTTATCTAAGCTAAATATTGACCTAGCTCTATTCTAGCTTCATCCTTCTTAATTCTTATCTAAGCTGAACATTGATCTATTTTTCATCTTTCACAATTCTTACCCAAGCTAAACACTAACCTAGCTTTCATCTTTCACAATTCTTACCCAAGCTAAACACTGATTTAGCTTTATCCTCAACAATCCTCACTAAAGCTAAATAATAACCTACCTTCACTCTTATCCTTAATCATTACCCAAACTAAATGCTGACTTGGTTTCATCTTTTACATTACTATCCAAACCCATGCTTTTATTTAAGCTCATGGTCTAGTCCACCATTATCCAACTATCACTAAACCCATGGTCCACCCAACCTCCAAATCCATGGTACATCTATAACCCAATCGCAAAACCCATGGTCCCTCCATCTTTAAGCCTATACTAAACCATCCATAAATTGCAAATCCAATTACTTGAGGCTAAACTTTAACCTAGCCTTCCTAACTAAACTTTGGTTCCTCAAAAACTAAAATCCAACCTAGCTACTCAAAGCTAAAAATCTGACCTAGTTACTCAAAGCTAAAATCTGACCTAGCTACTCAAAAGCTAAAATCCAACCTAGCCACTCAAAGCTAAAATCTGACCTAGCCACCCAAAGCTAAAATCCAACCTAGCTCCCCTAACTAAATGCCTACCTAGCTAACATCACACATCTTTACCTCCTTTTTTCCATACCCTGTCAACCTAGCCATAAGACACCATCATCCATTACTCATGAGCTCAACATCTTTAATGTAATACCCTAAACCCAATACCTTTGGCCCAACACACTACCTTAAACACAATACCTTTGGCCCTAACACAATACCTTAAGCCTAATACCTTTGGCCCAATACACTATCTTAAATCTAATACCTTTGGCTCAACCCGATACCTTCAGCTTGAGACCTTGACCTATGCAACATTAGGAAATCATCAAAAGCCCAAATGCAGTTAACTTACAACATCAATGGGAGACTTTTTTCCTTAAAGTGTACATACCCATCTCATTGCTTCTTTTCCAAGCATTTACCTTATTCTTTGACTTGGTTTTAAAGGTACCAATGGCAAGCCTGACTGACATGGAAGCTCTAACCAACCTACTTAAGAGGCAAGAAGAGAACCTTCAAGCTTTTCTCATCTCTGCCCTAGATGCTCAATGACCAATTTCAATCAGGCTTTAGCTAGCCAACAATCCAATTTTAATAATGCCCTAATCCATCTTACTTCTGCTATCACTAATGCTTTGAGTTTCCAATGCCAATATCATTGATGAAGTGAGAGGAATGTTGAACCAAGCTTAGCCCATCAATGCTGCACCTACCATTGACATGACCTATAATTTTACATCTTCAATCTCAAACACCAATGCCATTTTAGCCTTAGCCATGCCATCAATCTTAGATACTAACCTTGCCTCTTTTTTGAATCCTTTTCAAAGCAATGAAAACCCTTCCTCTTTTGCTATCAAAAGACCTTTAAACCTCAACATTGATGCATTAGAGCAAACCCTCACAATGGAGAAAGGGTGAAAGAAGAGCAATACCTCTACTCCCCTTGCCTCTACTGAATGGAAGGATATGGACACCTACACTCCCTTTATTAATATCGAGTGAGAGAGTATAGAGGTAACTAGCATGACTAGTAGGCGACCCTTGAAATCTCAACCAAGGGCTTTCACAGATTTGGGAGTTCCATTAGCAGCAGTTTATAAGAAGGCTTTGAAGGTAAGAATGGTAAAACCCCTGGAACCAAGAGTCCCTCCTAATCCTTTACAAAAGAGCTACCACCCTAATAAGTATTGTAAATATCATCAAGGAGCGGGGCACCAAATCAATGCATGTAAAGCTTTGAAACATAGAATCCAATATCTAATTGATAGTGGAGATATCATCCCCTTAAAGCAAGACCCAAGACCTTAATTCAACCCTAAGTAGCATAACATAAAGGAGTTCAAGCCTAGCTAATCTGACTTGTCTAAGGTTGAATTCCAAATCTAAGTTTGAGTCTAAGCCTAAGCCTAAAAGTCTAAGTCTAAGTCTAAGTCTGAGCCTGTCATTTTATTTTATCTTGTCAACCATATCTGTCCCTTTTTTTGTTATTTTATAATAAAGTTTCCTTTATAGTAATGCGTCTATATTTTCTTATCATTATTTATGCATTAACTTTCTTATCTTCCTTGATTGAGTCTAACATGGATGAGCTTTAAAAAAAAAGAGGAAGAAAAAGAAAAAAGAAAAGAAGAGAAAAGAAAATGAAGAAAAAAGGGGTAAAGATTAAATCCACCACAATCAAAATGTGGAGTGTCCTCATTTTCTCAAATAAATAAACGCTTCATAAGCTTCAAACCAAAGAAGGACCTCTCATCAAATAGTTGAAGCACAAGGAGCAAGTAAATGTAATTACCTATTGTACAATTGGGTAGTCAAATGATGCACCTCAATAAGGTGCAACAAGTTAGAGAAGACCCCTGTCAAACCCAAAATTCAAAGGTCAAAGCCACTCGATATGAAGAAAAATAGCAAATCATGGTGGAATGCTTTCTCCCAAATTTCATTAATCCAAACTCGTTAAGTTGAAAATCTGAAAGGACAGCTTAGATAAAAGTTAGAGCTAAAAAAAAGAAAAAAGGGAGAGAGAGAGAGAGAGAAAGAGAGAAATCTCATCCAATTCCCTCATATCCAAAGTTGTTAAATTATCAATATGTCTGGTTTCATATCTCCAATCATCCTTCCTTATCAAAGGCTCATTCTTTAAAGTTATGCTGTCTTCTATGCCTTTATTTTACAATGGGGCTATATCTTTCTAGAACATCATCATTTATTGTCAATCCATCCCATCACTTATTTCAAAGTGTTAATACATATCTCCAGTCCATCACATCCCTATCTCTCATTTGGGACCATGATCCCCAAGCTGTCTTCGTCCATTAGCCCTTTAGCCATTCCTAACGGCTCTTTGTTTTAGCCAGTATAGTCAGTGTGTCATCAAGTCAAACCAATTAAGTGTCACTCCAAAAGTCTCTTCAATCTCAAACAACCAGAAAAGCTTGACTCGCTCTTTTCCATGATTTATGCTACAAAAAGCAAAACCATACAACCTCCATGATTCTTTTCAAAAGTTTCAGCTTACCTTTAAACCATTCCCGAACTTTTCCATCCCAAGCCTCATTTGCAAATCATACCACCATTTCAAGCTCAAGTCACGTACCACCCTTCTTTTGGCAAAATCTCATCAGGGATAGAACCAAAAATCCCAAGTCTCTTAAGACTCATCATCTTTGAATTCAGTTTCTTTGGCAAAACTAGAACTCGAGGCATATCTCCTAATGCATATCATCCTTAAGTTGATTAAGAAGGACTCAAACCAGTCAAGGCCCATCTCATGCCTTTTTGGCAAATATCTTATGATCTTTGAAAGATTAAATTGGCAAAACACATAATCCCTGAGAATCAAAGCCTCTTAAAGCTTGTAAACCATTCTGATGCAACCATGTCAAAGGACAAACCCTTATCTGTGAGCCTATGGTATCCTTGTGACCAAAATCTGTAGCACCATACCTGAGCCAAAGTCAGCCATCCAAAGCTCCCTCATAGAAAACTATCCTCAACACCTAGAAGCCTTCACCTTGAAGCCTAAATTTAGAAGCCTTCACCATAAAGCCCAAAACCAAAAGCCTTCACCGTGAAGCCCAAATCTAGAAGCCTTCGCCATGAAGCCCAAACCAAAAAGCCTTCACCATGAAGCCCACTCTTAAAAGGCCTTTATGATCTCCTTTAAGGCAAAATCTAACTAAGCCTTCTAAGTTGATTACCTAGCCTGACCTTTTCCTCTAAGCTAAGATTAGCCTCCTAGCTTTAGCATCCTAACCTGATCTCTCTAACTAAGCCTTCCAAATGAACTTACTAGAAGGCCATAACTTGACCGAGCATCTAATCTTATCTCTTACAAAGCCAAACCAGACTGAGCTTCCAAATGAACCTAGCCGAACCTAACTTAGCCTTCTAAACAAATCTCCCCTAAAGCCAAAACCAAAAGGCCATAACTAACCAAGCCAATTACCGGACCTGACCTTCCCTAAAACTATACCTGACCTAAACCTTATCGTCTTAAGGGACTTGACCCCCTTATTCAAGCTTTCTAATTCAGCCTTAAGCCAAACATTATTGCAAACCGAACACACCTAAATCCTGGCCAATCTCTTCCAGCCATACTTGGTTTAACCTCCCAAAGTGACTTCTTCCTAGGCCAAAATAATAGCCATTGACCAACTAGCCTCATACCTGACATGCCTATTTCACCTTTAAGCTAGCCAATCAGCCAAAAAAAAAAAAAAAAAAAAAACCCAAACTGCTTTCCTTTATCATCCTAAAGTGGAGGCACCTCCCACCCAAATTTTCACCTTTCCAAAGTGGAGGCATCTTTCTCCTGGAAGCTCAGCACTCTCCTACCAAATTGACCCTTCACAGGTTCAAAGTATCCAATCATTGCATAGTTAGATGCATTTCACAATAGAATAAGTTGTAAGTTAGACTTCTGAATCAAAATGGATCATCTCATTCCTACTAGACAAGAATATCATTTTTTATCTCCTACTAGAAAGGACAACCTTAGGATTCATACCTTAAATCTGAATTAGGTATCTCTTTTAATCAGACCATTCGAGGATAGCCTTAGGATCCATACCTTAAATCTAAATTAGGTATCTCTCTTAATTAGACTCATCCTAGGATAGCCTTAGGATCCATACCTTAAATCTAAATTAGGTATCTCTTTTAATTAAACCATTGTAGGATAGCCTTAGGATCCATACCTTAAATCTAAATTAGGTATCTCTTTTAATTAGATTCATCATATGATAGCCTTAACATCCATACATTAAATCTAAATTAGGTATCTCTCTTAATCAGACTCATCCCAGGATAGCCTTAGGATTTATACCTTAAATTTAAATTAGGTATCCCTTTTGATCAGACCCATCCTAGGATAGCCTTAGGATTTATACCTTAAATCTGAATTAAGTATTCTTTTTAATTAGACCACCCTAGGATAGCCTTAGGATCATTTCACCCATAAATGTTTAGATCATCTAAGCATCCTTGTGGTTCCTTTTTTTCACCACTTTTTTTTGAAAAAAATCAACCATTTTCACCCAAACATGTCTAAACGTTGACTTAGGCATCCATTTGGTTCGTCTTACCATCCCTCATTCTAGGGTTCACTATCATCAGAATTGTCTTTTGCTTAAAGCCAATCCTGATGAGAGGGTAGTTGTGAACCCTCAAATTTGCACCCTTAGGATCTGACCACAGCTTGACACTTGCTAAGATTCGTGCACTATGCATATGGCGGTCCCACTAGTCAGTTACCCGTTGAAAAATAAATTTCTTGAAACTTGCATCTTCAGATGATTAGCACTCGATTACAATCCATAAAATCAAACTAAGCTTAAATCGGATCAAAGATGGATGAGAACAGGCTGAAAAATGAGTTATGGCAGCTCGCGGGCCATCTGCGGTTACTACAACCTCCTCTGCGATTACCATAGAGGTCCCTACAGTAGCTAATTGGCTACCGCAGCCAGCCCTATGGTAATCGCAAAGGGCTTTATGGTTATTGCAGGCGTCACCCAGTTACCGCAGCGTGCCCCTTTCAGAATCCTACATGGAAACTGTGAATTTTTAGCCCTAAACTCCTCTTATAAATACCTTACACCTCCTAACAACTTCCACACACAATTATATGCTTCTATACTCTCCTTAAGGCTTTCTAAACCCTATTCCTAAGCTTTCCAATCATCAAAACCCTCTTTCTAATCCTCCAAATCTCTAAACCTCATTCCAAAACTTCTTCCATCACCTCAAACCCCATTCATAAGCCTCCTAATCACCTCAAACCTTATCTCTAAGCTTCTTAATCAAGAAAAGGTGCCACTCAAGTTATTTCTTTCAAAAGGGAATTAGTGGTATTCAAGCAAAGGTGTGATCCAAGTCCCTCCAAGAAGAGTTCGTGCTATTCAAGAGTTCTTCCAAAAGGAGTGCTCGTACTATCCTTAAGCCAAGGTAGAACTAAGATCTAGTGCCAAGCTCGCTCCCTACATTCCTTGCCTCAGAAAGCCAAAGGTAAAAGTTCTTTCCTTTTCCTTTTTCAATTCTAATTTCAAGATCTAAATATGAAAAGAACTAATTTTTACTAATTAAAATCTGACCTAATTAACAAATCCCCTAAGCCCTTAAAATCAATCAAAACATGATAACAAAGGCAATGACTTAAAAATACCTCCTTCTCAAGAAGAAAGAACTACGTGAGGTTTGATTCCCATTCAAAGGATACGCAGGCTTGTCATCTCTAAGGCATTCAACTCCACTAAAATTAACAACTTCTTCTCTTTATCACCTTCCTCATATAGTATAGGATCAAAATTGTTTTTCTTAAATAAAAGTCTAACTTTTAGTTCTTTTTATTACAATTTTTTATCACTTTTTCTTATTCTAGTTGTTTAGATTATACTTGGGAAATGTGTGTTTTTCCTAGAACCCATAAGGGCTAAAGGAAAGATCCTCTGATTTTCATATTTTAACTTGTAATAGTTTTAAGTAGTTTTCTTTTATTTTTTGCATTTTGTAATTGTCATTATTTCATATTTGCCATGCATTTCATGAGTAATATTGTTTTTCTTAAATAAAAGTCTAACTTTTAGTTCTTTTTATTACAATTTTTTATCACTTTTTCTTATTCTAGTTGTTTAGATTATACTTGGGAAATGTGTGTTTTTCCTAGAACCCATAAGGGCTAAAGGAAAGATCCTCTGATTTTCATATTTTAACTTGTAATAGTTTTAAATAGTTTTCCTTTATTTTTCGCATTTTGTAATTGTCATTATTTCATATTTGCCATGCATTTCATGAGTAATATTGTTTCATGCATCATATTATATCTGTTCATGCATACATAAAAACTTCTTTTATAAAAGCTATTTTGTATTTAAGCCAAACTAATTTTTTATATTGTTTTAACCAAAACCTAGTCCCCAAACTCTCTTTGGTTATTCGAGGACTAGTGCTTTTCCTTGGGATAGAATGGTATAATTTTAGAGTCAATCAAATTGGGTTTTTTTTCCTTTAATTTTCCCAACTAAAATAAACAAAATTAAAGTGGCGACTCCTTTTGCAAATTACAACTTATAAAATACAATTTTCTAAACTCATAGCGAGTTCCAATCATGATGTTTCTCCCAAATGAGCATTTTGATTCGTTTTAGCGGATCATACTGGTGCTCGGGCGAGGCCTCACAGTTAGTAAAAGACCAAAGTAGAATATGATTGATGTCGGATCATTCTAGAAAAAAGGTGTATGAAATTGACAATTATAAAAAGGTATATATGATTAAGGAATAGTCTTTAAAAAGAAAGTAAGGAACTAAGGACAGTTTGACTTGAAAAGGATAAGTCTAAACTAAGAACGAATTGTGTAAAAACAAGGATTAATTTTGGATAAAATACCTTATATCAAGAATGAGTTCACAATGGGAAGAATACTTGTAAATATGATAGGTACGAAATTGGTGAAATTATATGTTGGCTAGAAAAAACAACTTGAATGTGGTCAAGCAAAATAAGTGAGATGTGGAAAGGTAAAAATAGTAAATGATAAGGCAAAGAATGCATGAGGAAATATTAGGTGTATGAAGTATAGAATTAAAACGAACTAAAAGAAATAAAAGTTATGGCATAAAAGGAGTTTATGAAGCCAACTGATTAGACAAATCCCATTTAAGAGAATTATTTTATGATGAAATTGAATTGATGATGAGATAGAATCAAATAAGTTAAAATAAATACCATAAAAAATGGTAAGCTTTGAAAGTAACTCAATGAAGCAAGTGTAAGATGGATTAAGTTTTAAGGTGGAAAATATATAAAATTATGAGGCAAAGGAAATTATAAGTGTTAAAGAGAATGTAATATGAGGAATAAGATAATGTGGATAAAGGACGTTATTGATGAGGATAAGATGATAGAAAGGTAATTAGAGAATGATAGAAAAAGTCTAGTTGAAATGGGGTGAAAATTTGAATATGGAAAGAAAAATTAGTAGATAAGATATTGCAATTGAGACTAGTCCTAATGGATTATTTATTTGATGTAATATAATTGATTTGTTACAATGATGTTTTTAATGTTAAGTAAGAACAAGAAGTTTAAATGTTTACGAGTGATACATAATTCAAAGAGTGAGAAAGACACATGAGTATGGGAGAATAGCATTGATAGAATTTTATTGAAATTGGTGATACCCCAAATGAGTTAGACCTAGAGAAAAAGAGAATGTGAAATTGTTAAGGAATGAATGATTTGATGCAAAGTTTATAAAGAGATATGCAATATGGCATGTGAAATCCTTAAGAAGAATATGACTTGTAGAAATATAGATGTTATATTTAAAGCTATAATTATCACCTTAGTGAGGAACACTAGGAAATGGAAAGATCCCCTATAGTGAGAGAATGACTTGAAATGTTAATGTGAATGTTAAACTCTACAATAATGAATGAATGGTATCTACTCAATAGGGACAAGGCCTCTTAATAAGAAAGTAAATGAGATATGCCATTAGGTATTGAAGTCTAGAGATGGAAAAAAATCTGCTAGATAAGAGATAATGTGATGAAACAAGATGGTTAAGGATACAGATGCTCCTCCTATTATACTATAATAGCAATCCAAACGTCCAAAGGTGAATGAGCTCACTCAAATTCTTACACCCTATGATATATTAAGACAAGTTAAGCAATAAGGATTGTTTGATAAGGAACTTAATTTCTGATGAAGCATGACTTTTTACTGAAGGGCTTACAAAGATAGTGGCATAATTCTACTCCTAGATGCCCTGATAGATGCCTTTTAATGCCACTTGACTAGTGACAAGATAAAGTTAATGATATTAGTTCCCTAGGAATTATTCCTAGAAATGGAGAAATTAGTTTTGTACAGAGAATGATATACTCAAATGTAAAAGATGAAAGGTATTTCAAGGTAACCATAGTTCAAATAAAGGCTTGAAGTTATATAGTAAAAAGGAAATGAATTAGTTAAAATTAAAAAGTGGATATGAGAAAAGGAAAGCTGACACAAGTCTAATAATAGAGATGCTCAAATTTATTGAAAGATAAAGTATGAAAGGAGGATAAGGAATATCATCTAAGTATTAAAAAATTTTCATAGATCACAAAGAGGGCATATATTTGAATAAAAAAAATGAAGATTTAGATAACCCTGTTAGAATATACCAAAGGATCGCATTGATTAATTGAAATTGTATTTCTCCATTGTACTTATCGAAATATAAGTTGGGGATTAGAAAGAAAAGTGAGTAATAACTTGATAATAAAATAGAGGAAACAAGTAAAGAAGAAAGAAATGCATAAGTATGAATGTTAATAAGAGTTAACATTGAAGTGCATGACATGTACAACGATTAAGTTTGATTGGATACATCATAAAAGGAACCTGAGAATATAAAAGAATATACGTGCTTTATTGAGCTAAACAAGAAGACCTTACAAAGGAATAAATAAATCTTCTTAGAAAGAAAAAAAGGACAATTAAGTTATATGTTACAAGGAACTAAAAAGGAGTTGGATTAGAGTAGCAGTATAATTAAATGAGATTTATTGTGATAAATTTACTAAGTAAACAAAAAATGACAAAGAGTATGGTGTGAGATGGTTACTTGACAGTGGATATCTTGTCATCGAAGTGTTTTAATGTTAATGCAATCTTTGAAATCCAAAATGAAAACCACTTTGATTTTCAACATTAAATTGATTTGTTAAAGATAGGACAAGTAAGTTGGAAAATATGGGTCACGACCCATTAATAGTGAACTTGCTTTAACTTAAATGTCTTATATCTGATGCGGAGACAACTAAATTACATTCTATTAGACAAAAGAATAGAAATCAAAGGAGTTTAGAAATTTTTGCATATAGATGCATCAATACCATTTGTGAAATAGTTAGTGGGAATTTATCCTACTTCATTATGTGTATGTGTAGACCCATCCATATGATAATATGCAACAAGATCTATTATTAAGAAATTAGAAATAACTGCCTTATAAATGAATATGAATAAGGAAAGATGAAGTGCAAATATTGTTAAATCTTTTTGTATAAAGTTGAAAGTCACAAGCAACATACAATACTTAAGGAATAAGGAACTGCAATTGATGAAATTAAGGAAAAAGTGAAAAGAAATCAAGTTCAACATTTCAAGTTAAGAATAATACTCATAGGTGAGGAAATGACACAAAGATGAATTGTGCATATAAGGAAATAACTATAAATTTGACTGCAAGAATGTGTATGTGGGCATGTATGTAAGAGCAAGTATGAGAATGACAAGAATATGGAACTTTGGAGTAATTGAGACAATTAGTAACAATACAGAATCTAAGAATACCTATTTGCTGATTTAAGATTCTAAAGACTTATAAAGATTCGATGTAAAATTGCATAATTGGTATATGGAGATAAGACATATTAGTTAATGAAAGATTTAAGGTGAGATTTGTTATGTTTTTCATTTGTAAATAACTATGCATATATTGATTGCTCATTACATGTTCAAAAGATGATAAAATGATTGAAGTTGTAGAAAAGGCTTTAGCAAAGAACAAATTGACTAAAAATTTGGTTTGATAAAATAAATACTCAATCCCTAGTAGACATATTAGTGTGAACTCTTAATTTTGCACTTTCTAGTATGTGTTTGAACCTTAAAAGCACTTAGGCTTGGTAAACAAACCTTCAAAAGTCAAAAACTCTCAAAATGGAAAAATAAAAATATTTCTTTTTGACATTTGAACCATTTCAAATCATTCGGGATTGAGTAATGAGTATAACGCAACTAGAATCATGTAAAACGGATGAGAAATGAGCAACAATGATCGAAAATGGGCAAAAGCGAGGCCTGTTACCACAGAGGTCTACAGCATTGCCACAAAGCCCTCTGTAGAACCGCAAAGGGCTGTGTGGCATTACCACAAAGAGCTCTATGGCATCGTAAAGCCCTCTACAGCAACTCTGGTGAAATTGTAATTTTTGCAATCCCATATCATATTTGAATAATTTCTATGCTCCAAACCTCCTCCTATATATAGAAGGCCTCCCCACACTTCAAAACACCAACTTCTAGAGCTTAAAAAGCATTACTTCAAGCAAAATGCTTTGCATTCACTCCTTGCTTCATAAAGCAAGTTGGGGGGGGGGGGGTTTCTCCTTGATTCTTACCCGACTAGTTTAAGGCTTTCTGCTGCCCGCCTGTTCGAGGCAAGTCTCTTGCCCAAGGCTCGTGTCCACCGCCCAAGGCTAGCTGCCGCCCGCCGTCCGAGGCTAGCCACTACCTACCACCAAAGCTAGCTACTGCCTACCATCCAAGGCTAGTTACCACCTATCATCCAAAGATAGCTGCAGCATGCCATCCAAAGCCAGCCACTACCCGCCATTCAAGGTAAGCTTATTTTCCCTTAATTTCATTGCTTCTTTTAGTTAGTTAATTAAATTGATTTATCTTGGTTGCTAGCTAATCAATTCAGTAATCAATTAAATTAATTAATTAACTCAACCATCTTTTAATCAATCAATCAAAACATGATAAAGTGGTTAGGCTAAACTAACCCCTTTGCAAGAAGGGAGAACTGTGTGGGTTCTAATTCCCATTCAAAGGGATACATAGGCATGCTTGGTTCAAGCATCAAATCCAATTAAAACTAACCAACTTTTCCCCCTATCACTTTCTTCACTTACTATTATTTTATTTTCTATTACTTTGTTATTAGGCTTAGTTTGGGGAATGTGTGACTTTCCTAAAACCCATAAGGGCTAGAGGAGGTATCCCCTAAGTTTGGATTTTATTGTAATATTAACTCTCTTTCATTTTGAATTCTAATTGTGTATAAACTTTGTGGATTGAATGATCATGCATATTATAAATTGTTCATGCATTTTAATTGTTCATGAAATATATTTTAAGTCACTTTTATATTACTTAGCCAAACTTATTTTTTTAAATTAAACCAATCTATGAATCCTCTTTGGTTTTGAAGCTAGTGATCTTTTTCCTGTGGGTAATAATTGGAGTCAAATGGGTTTTTTCCTTATATTTTCCCAAATAAAAATAAATTAAGGTGGCGACTCTAAGAAATAATTTTCAAATCTATCAAAGATAAGCCTGAGGGCTTCCTCATGAGTTCTTTCCCAAATGAGTATTTCGATTCCCTTTAGTGGGTCGGACTGGTGCTCGGGAGAGGCCTCACAATTGGTTAAGAATTTATTAACTATGGAATGAATTCTTCAATAGTAAATGAAGAGTAGAAATGGAAATAATTTATCTCAAGAGTTGGTACTTGTAATTTGTAACAAGTATTAAGAGTGACGATGACCACCGGACATGAGATTATAGCATTTTAAGATACTCTTCAGGAGGTCTAGAATGAAATAATAAGATATATGTATAGAACTCTAAGAATGCTTAAGTTATGATGAGTTGACATACGGAAATAGACTTATAGTACGCAAAATGAGGAAAAAGATATTACATATTTGATGGCTTAGAAAATCGGGGTGACATCGATTTCATAATAGATCTTACAATATAAAAGTTGTTATAAAAGAGGAATCATTGGAGAAATTTGATAAGAAAGATAGCGAAAAAATGATAGAAAACTCATAGAGATAATAAATGTGTATGAGAAACCAACTGAGACATATAGCCTAAGTATTATAAATTGCTTTATGAACTAAGAGTATTTGCTTTGAAAATTGGAGGATGAATTTCCTAAAGGGGAGTAGAATGTAATACCCATGGTTTTCTTAACCTATTAGAGTTAGTAATGGAGACACCATAATGTTCATGTACTATGCCATTCAAGGCCTTCTTAACACATCAAGTACCCTAGAACATCATAAGAAGTGAATTTAATGAATAAAGTGACAATGAGTAAAAAATATAATCAATTTTGATAAGAATTTTAATGATAAAATGAAAGTCAAACAAGTTTGACTTAATGTGACTACATTAATAATTTATTTAGAATGTGAATCTAAAGTACTAGTGAATGGATATTAGCATCTTCTAAGTCATTATAAGATGATAATAGTGACATGAGAAAATAATTTCCATCAAAGTTACAATGGTATAATAGAAGTTAAACTTAGTTTGACCTAGTGAGCTTACATGATGTACATACTTGAACAATGCTATTGAAGGGCTAGTAAATGTGCATTATAATATGTATAGAATTTATCTAACAATGTATAGAGTGTGTAGTGACATTAGAATGTAGAAATATGTGTACTAAAGCAAAAGAAATGAAACGAAATTTTTTCTAAATTACTAAGTTCGAAATGTGCACATATGGAATTGTTAATGGGCCTTTTGACTTAATGGCCTAAGCCCATTGGGTGGCCAGCCCATAAGGCCTATAAATAGATGAACATATGCCTTAACTAGAGTTAAAAATAGTTAACTAAGGTTAAGTTTGATGTTGGAAAAGCTAGCCATTAATTTTGACTTGGAAGCCACCATTTTTTACTAAGTCCATTTCCTTTTCAAACTTGAATTCTCACTTCATCCACACCAAAGTCTACATTTATTTTTACTACTTCCAAAACCATATGATGAACATCATTGACCTAGATAGGATTCTAGCCATTCACTTGATTAAATCATAGGCATCCAATGAGATTAAGTTATAGACACTAGATTAGAGATGATTGAATCACCACCTTCCATCTTCCATATATAAACAAAAAGATGTGCAACTTTCTTCATTTTTACAAAACCTATCACAAAAACACAACTTAATAGAGAAAGACACTCTAAATTTCATGCTACTACTATGGAATTCAAAATAAGGCTTCCCAAGGTAAGAGTTTATGCTCATCTCTTCCTTTATATGTTCTAAGCATAACTTTGGTGTTATAGTTACAAGAAACTTTATTTTCTTCCATCTATTTGATTTATCCAAAAGGAAGTATAACTAGAAAATTTTTTGATTTATATGTCTTTTGATTAAATATGAGAATTGGACTTGGGAACACAAAGTTTAACAAGTGAAAATAAGTAAGAAAAGTATAAAGCTCACCTAAGGGAGCATAGAACAAAGTTTCAGCCACTTTAATGGGATTATGAAGGAAATGTTCTAAATTTTATGAACATTTGGATAATGACATGAAATGCAAATTTAGAGATTTTATGAGTTGAGTATGTAAATGGTATTGGCATGTAAGCAATTGGTAATATGTAAAATGATAAACTAGCAATGGGCTATAAGGAAAGGTAATCAGTTTCCAATCTTAAGATAAGGTCTAACATGATAAACAATGAAGCATTATAAGTTAAAGGGGTTTTATAGGATTAGGTGACTTTATGTCTCCCTATGCCCTAGGACCATCACAGCTTAATAAGTGGATTGGGACAAGTTAAAAACACAGCAGGCAACATGCCTAAAAGCACTGATGTGTATCAGGGTGTGTTGAACCATTCTGCTTGTGTATCTAGCTGTGTTGCAGTCCATATTAAAGAGCTAAATTTCATAAAAAGACAAATACCTATACGCCCAATAACACGAGCGTGTTCTAGATCGTGTATATGAAAGTTACATCTTTTAAAAGTCATTTTCAAAAAGAAAGGGGGAGTCTAATCTTTTTAGAGAGTTTCACTAGAAGAGAAATTTTTGAGAAGAAAGCAAGAGTTGACAACCAAAATCAAAGGAAAGAATGAGATTGGAGTGGATTCAAAATGGGTGATTTAAGATTGAAGAGGAGATTTTTAAGAACTTTTCTATGAATTGGTTGATTGATTATTCTCTTCTTTTTGTTTCATTCTTCTTCCAGTTTACCATGAACTAAATTCTTTTTATCTAGATGGGATGAACCCTAGTTTAGATTGTATGTATTGAATAATTGGATTTTTAATCAAGTCATCCCTAGATTAAGTTATATTCATGATTTATATTGATAAAATTTAATTGATAATTGCTAGCTTATTGATTTGATATCTGATTTCTTCTTAAGGAGTAAAGATACTCTTGATTTGATTTGATCACTCATAAATATTGGGGATTGCTTGGGACTCTAGAGATAGGTTTGCAAATCCTTTAGTGTTTTTAAATCCTTGATCTTAATGCTTTGCCTAACCTATTGAATAAGAAGATATTCTATTTAATTTGCTTATGGAAAAAAGGATTAATTCACTTGAGAAAGGTTTAATTCTACTTTTAGCATTGCCAACTTGATTCATTATTTGATTTAATTGATTCCGTATTCCAAAAAATACATAAGAAGCTAGGGGGAGTTTCTATCTAGATAATCTATCCATTGATTCTTTTCTATTGATTTAGTTTATTTTCTGCATTTAGTTAATTTAGTTTAATTGTTAATTTATTTTAATTCTACCTTCTTTGAAATTTGATTCACTAGACAATAGGTAACATTTGAGCTAGTACTTATATAGTTTCCTTGTAGTATCGACCTCTTTTTTGCTATACTACCTGAACGATAGGTACACTTGCTTGTAACTAAGGTATAATAGACGTAGAGTTTATTTAACCTGGTGGAAGTCTAAATATAGACTATCAAGTTTTTGGCACCATTGCCAGGGAAACGGTTATATAATATTAGCAAAATAATAGAGACTAGTGATTTAGTTTTTGATTTTTGTTTCTAAATATTGTTCTTGGTATTTTGCATTTTAGGTTACTTATTTTTTGTATGACTAGAGCTAGTTCATCCAACTTGGTAGAGGAAGATCCTAAAATAGAGAGAACTCTATGCAAGAAGTTGAAGGAAAGAGAGTTAGTTGTGGTTGAGAAGATTGAGGAGCTAGAAGAAGTTGAAATAATGAAAGACAGAGAACAAAAAACAATGTCAGATTATACTAGGCCTACTCTCATTAGGGCTGATTATAGTATCAGGAGACCAACGGTTGCTGTCAATAATTTTGAGATCAAACTGAATATCATTCAGATGGTTTAGCAATCATGTCAGTTTGATGGATTTCCTTATGAAGATCCTAATGCATATCTGGCAAGTTTTTTGGAAATTTGTGACATATTTAAGATTAATGGAGTTTTAGATGATGCAATTAGGTTGAGGTTATTTCCATTTTCTCTGAAGGATCGACCTAAGCAGTGGTTGAAATCATTTGCTGCTGGAACTTTTACTACTTAGGAGGGCTTGGTTGAAAAGTTCTGGAAAAGTATTTCCCTTCTTCCAAGATAGCAAAGTTAAGGAATGACATTTCTTCATTCATGCAGAGTGATACTGAGACTTTATACAACACTTGGGAAAGATTTAAAGATTTGCTGAGAAAGTGTCCACACCATGGCCAACCTCTTTGGTTGCAAGTTTAGACTTTTTTTAATGGTTTGAAGCAATCAATGCAGCTGCTGGGGGTTCAATTAATAATTAGACACCAGAGCAAGCTAGGGATTTGATAGAGGATATGGCCATTACTAACTACCAATGGCAACCCACTCGAGATCAAGGAAGAATTAAGACGGCTGGTGTTCATCAAGTGGATCCTATGGTAGCTTTGGCGGCTTAACTTGAGGCTATGAATAAAAAGATTGATACTTTGGCCTTATTAGCTAAGCTTGCCTAAGTCATGTATTGTGATTGGTGTGGGGGAAGTCATCAAAGTTAAGACTATCAGATGGGGAATAATTTTGCAAAGCTTGAGCAAGTGGACTAGGTGGGTAATGCACCAAGACAACATAATAATCCATATAGCAATACCTACAATCCTGGTTGGAGGAATCATCCAAATTTCTCTTAGAATAACCAATCCAATATGAGACCTCCACCTGGATTCTAATCCCAACCTCAGCAAGAGAAGAAAAGCAATTTGGAGGAGATGTTGGGAAAATTCATTACAAAGATTTCAAACCACAGAGACAACTTTAAGGAATCAACAGGCTTTTATTCATAATTTAGAGAATCAGGTTAAGAAATTGCAAAAGCATTATTTAAGAGATCTTAAGGTAATTTGCCTAGTAATACTAAAACTAATCCTAAAGAGCAACTTAAGGCCATTACATTGAGGAGTGGTAAAGAGTTGAAGGCTCTTAAAAAGCAAAATGAAAAATAGACTATTGAGGATGATGGTGCCAAAGATAAGGAAGTCAAAGAGAAAGTGGATCCTACACTTGTGGTTAAGGAGTTCCAACCATGCATTCCATATCCTGCGAGGTTAAAGAAGGACAAAATGGATGAACAATTTGGTAAGTTTCTTGAACTCTTTAAACAATTTCATATTAACATTCTTTTTATGGAAGCTCTTTTGCAGATGCTGAAGTATGCTAAATTTCTTAAAGAGCTATTTTCCAATAAAAGGAAACTTAAGGAGGTGTTAATGGTTCAACTTTCTGAGGAGTGTTTGGCAATGATTCAAAAGAAGCTGAATGAAAAGCTTGAGGATTCAGGAGCTTTACTATCCCTTATGTTATAGGTAGTTTGGAGATTAATAAAGCATTGGCTAATTTGGAGGCTAGCATTAATGTTATGCCCTACACGCATGAGTATTCAATTAGCTGATCAATCTATCACTTACCCTAAGTGTATAGTTAAGGATCTGTTGGTGTAGGTTGGTGAATTTATATTTCCTATGGATTTTGTGATATTGGATATTGATGAGGATGTTGATGTGTCACTTATCCTAGGTAGACTATTTCTAGTAACTGCTAAAGTTGTGATTGATATGCATGATGGTACATTGATACTTAGGGTAGGGATGAGAAAATGGTTTTGCAAATATCCAATGCTATGAAACACCCACTTGCACTTGAGGATGTGGTTGCTTATGATGATGTAACTAATCTTAAGATTATACGTTTTATTTCTAACATTGTTCACAAGGATCTTTTGGATTTATGTCTTGTGTAGGGATAAGAAGATATTGAGACACTTGAGACCATTGAGTATGTCAAAAACTAGATGGTTAGGACCATTTGTATTGAAACAAGTCTTTCCCTGTGGAGCTGTGGAACTTACTCATCCTGAAAAGGGTGATTTTAAGGTGAATGGGCAAAGATTAAAACTCTATTTTGGAGGAGAGGTGGAGAATGCTAAGGAGATACTTCATCTTTAAGTTTTGAAATGAGAAATCATTCCTGACTATCCAACTAATACGACATTAAAGAAGCGCTGAATGGAAGGCAACCTATTGTTGTTTTAGTTTTCTTCAATTTTGCTTATTGTTTTTGTTTTTGGTTGATTCAATCTTTGAGCTAAGTGTTTTTAGAGGAAAAAAGGGGTGAAAGGGCTTTAATTTTGATGGAGGCAAGAAGCAACTCCCCTAGATACATGCCCTAGGATAAGGGCATGTTCAACCAATCCATCAGAATGTTGAAAAGTGGAAGTTCAAAATTTCTTACAGCTGCGGACATGCCCAAGGACATGCTCATGTTCTAAAGAAATGGAATCCATAGGTTTGCACAAAGCCCAGCCACATGGCCAGGGACATGGGCGTTTCCAGAAAAAAATGAATTTTGGTTTTGCACATAGCCAATTTTAGGGCAACACCTCTTCCTCTTTTGTTTCTATTTTCTTTATCTCTAACACATTGAGAACAATGTGTTCAATAAGTGTTGGGGGATTGTTTAAGGGTGTATATTTTAAGTTAGTAAATTGAATTAAGATAATAGTATGAAGTGGAATTGACTCTCTTAATGGATAAATTTTCATTTAAATGGCAATAACTTGCTTATGCATTGCTTGATTGACTTGATCATCTATCAAAAATTGAATATGGTAGTCATGTTGGGGAGTTGGTTTGATAATTTGGAGTTTGAACTCTTAGTTAAATTTTTTGTGCTTATTTGATTCCATTGTGACTTTTGTTTAAGGTTTGGTAGAAATCTCTAATATCCTAGGGAACTTGATTACTTTTCTTAGAAAATAAAATAAGCTAAGTAAAAGAGCAAAATGAGCTTTAAATTTTAATCTATTATGCCATTCTTGACTCATTAAAATCTTAGAGTTGAGATTATGAATTGTGCTAGTAGCCATTTGACATTATGATTCTAGCTGAGTAACTGGGGGTCAGCATCATAAATATTTACACTCGCGTCAAAAGGCTAGTATGACAATTCAGACAAAGTCTTACTCCAAAAAGTAAAAAGTTGAAAAAAAAACCAAGAAAATGGTCAAATACTTAGGAGAAAATCTTTATAAATCTATTTTTCTTTGACTCTTATTGCTTTGGAATCATTTGCATAAATCTTTAACTATGTAGTTGAGAATCGACAATTTGATATGAAAATTTATTGATATGACTATCATGTTTAAAAATTGATATTTGATTGAAGATTTCAAGTTTTTGTGATAAGTGAGTTGTGGTCCATTTTGATGATTTGTTTTGAAGTTGAGATAGGAAATTCTATTTCGAATTGCTATCTTGATTTAATTTGCTTGAGGACAAGTAAATGCTCAAGTGTGGGAGATTTAATAAATGCATATATGATTACATTTTATCCCTTGTTCTTGCTTGGTTTCATCATTAAATTGAGTTTAATTTGTCTATTAAGTGGTTTATCATAGCATTTTGAGTGTTTTAGCTAATTTGGAAGCCATGAATCAATTTGTTTGGAAATTGCAAAGCTAAGGAATGAATTCAGCAAATTTTAGGCAAAAGGTTAAAAACACAGCAGGCAATATGCCCAGGAGTACAGACATGTATCAGGGCATGTTGAACTATTCTGCCTGTGTATCTGGGTGTGTTGCAACCCTTGTTAAAGAGCTAAATTTCATTAAGAGATAGACGCCTACATGCTAGCAACACGGGCATGTTCTAGATTGTGTACACAAAAGTTACATCCTTTAAAAGATGTTTTCAAATAGACAAGGGGGGGAGTCTAATCTTTTTAGAGAGTTTTACTAGAAGAGAACTTTTTGAAAGAAAGGAAGAGTTAACAGCCAAAATCAAAGGAAAGAACAAGATTAGAGTGGATTCAAAATGGGTGATTTAAGATCGGAGAGGAGATTTTTAAGAACTTTTATATGAATTGTTTGATTGATTATTCTCTTCTTTTTGTTTTATTATTCTTCCAATTTACCATGAACTAAACTCTTTTTATCTAAATGGGATGAACCCTAGTTTGGATTGTATGAATTGAATGATTGGATTTTTAATCAGATCATCCCTAGATTGATTTATATTAATGATTTATATTGATAACATCTTATTGACAATTGCTAGCTTGTTGATTTGATATTTGATTTCTTATTAAGGAGTAGAGATATATTGGGGATTGCTTAGGACTCTAAAGATAGGTTTACAAAATCCTTTGGCATTTTTAAATCCTTGTTCTTAATGCTTTGCCCAACCTATTGAATAAAAAGAGATTTTATTTAATTTGCTTAAGGAAAAGGGGATTAATTCACTTGAGAACGGTTTAACTCTACTTTTAGGATTGCGAACTTGATTCATTATTTGATTTGATTGATTCTGCATTCTAAGAAATAGATGAGGAGCTAGGGGGAGTTTCTATCTAGATAATCTATCCATTGATTCTTTTCAATTGATTTGGTTTATTTTCTGCATTTAGTTAATCTAGTTTAATTGTTAATTTATTTTAATTCTAGTTTCCTTGAGATTTGATACACTAGACAATAGTTAATATTTGAGTTAGTACTTATATAGTTTGCTTATAGAATCAACCTCTTTTGTGCTATACTACCTGAATGATAGGTACACTTACTTGTAACTAGAGTACAATAGACTTAGAGTCTAACTTAGTGGAAGTCTAAATACAGACCATCAAATTTATGCTCATCTCTTCCTTTATGTGTTCCAAGTATGACTTTAGTGTTATAGTTATTAAAAACTTCCCTTTCTTCCATCTATATAATTCATCTAAAAGGAAGTATAACTAGGAAATATTTTTTTTATATGTCCTTTGATTAAATATGAGATTTAGACTTGGAAACACAAAGTTTAACAAGTGAAAATAAGCAAGAAAATCATGAAGCTCATCTAAGGGAACATAAGAGGAAGATTTCAGCCACTTTAATAAAATTGTGAAGGTGTTTTAAATTCCATTTGATATTATCTAAGGTTATCTGGGATGGAGAATAATGGTTTAGAAGTATCAAATTGAATTATAGAAGCTTATTTCAACACTTGAAATTCTAAAGACATAACTTAGGGTAAAAGAGAAAGTTTAAGATCTAATGGTTATTTTCCATGTTTAATTAATGATATAGACTTTTTAACATGCTAATTTCATAATTTTATAATCAATTTGAAGATTGGATAAGGAATTAATGGTTTTCTCCAAATTCTAGGGTTTATGGATAAATTGGGGATTTTGAGTATTGAACTTGAATTCATGAAATTGAAGGGGGAATTAAGTTCAAGAATGGTCTGGCATGATTTGTATAATGTTAATTTTGAAATTCACTTGATAGAAATGATTGTCCCCAAATTTAATGAGCTAGGTTCATTTAGGGAATTAGATGGTAGAAGTAACATTGATGCCATTGAATATTAGAAATTGTTTAAATTGATTTTAATTGACTATTAAGAAGTTGAAATGTGAAATTGGAAGCAAAGGAATTATCTTTCCTTAAGTGAATACTTTTGGCTATTTGAAAAATAATTGAGGCAAAGAGTTAAAAGTATATGTATAGAGTGTCTTGACCTTAAAAGTAACAAGTTAGTACTACAATGAACAAGTTAAGCTAAATTTAAACAAATGATATAACAAAGAAGTGATTAATGTGTAATTGAAATGCAATGTGTAGAATCTAAATACAAGGACAAGGATATTGTCTAAGAGTGTGAGGAGCACTACTAACATCAGAGTTAAACATAAATAGGAGCAAATGAGTCCAATGTGAGTACTTAATAATATAATATGACATGTGCCATATTCTTTGAACCTTTATTATTCAAACCATTATCGTTGAAATATTCTAATTCCATGATAAGCATGAATTGCCTATTGAATGTTAAGCCATTTGATATGATATTTCTTAATGGCATTCTATTATTGTGAACCTTTCATGTTGAATTCATAATGTGATCATTGAATTCCTTATTGTGAACCTTATATGAACCTTTTTATTGATGCCTATTGATAAGCAGAAATACCCTTCTGATGTGGGATAATACATTGGGCCTTGTGCACTTGGTATAAGCCTGCAGGTAGGGCGAGAGTACCCAACCTCTGTTAGGGGGGAATACCTAACCATATCAGTCTTATGTAATGTGATGCATGTGAGTAAGTAAGGCTTAGGCTGCCACTCTTTAATTTATATGTGTAGGAAGCATACCGCTTCCAAGAAATTATTGTTTTTGCTGAAGATCTTACTCCTATCTTAAATGAGAAATTGATACATAAGAACAATTTTGTTTAACACTTCTCCACCACTATAATGAGCCATTTTGATAATGATCCTTATACTCCCAATATATTATATTATTATGTACTCACTGAGCTTCATCTCATTCCTTAGATATTTAAATTTTTCGGGTAAGGTTAACAAGTCAGCAGGGTAAATTCCAAGCCCCATTCTTTCGCTTGGAAGTTGTTCTACTAATTTCAAGTGTCATTATTCTTAACTATGAAGATTATTGTTTTAGAGCTCTATGGGTACCAAAGGTCCAACATGATAAACTGTGAAGAATTATAAGTTAAAGGGATTCTAAGGGTTTAGGTGACTTTATGTCTCCTTATGCCCTAGGATTGTCATGACTTAATAAGTGGGTCATGACAGACCACTTCCTTTTTTTTTTTTTTAACTTTTTTGGAGCAAGACCTTGTTTGAATTGTCATACTAGCTTTTTGACGCAAGTGTAAACATTTGTGATGCCAACTCCTAGTTACTCAGCTAAAATCATAATTTCAAATGGCTATTAGCACTATTCATAATCTTAACTCTAGGATTTTTTAATGAGTCAAGAACAGTGGAATAGATTAACATTTAAAGCTCCTTTTACTCTTTTAACTTAACTTATTTCATTTTCCAAGAAAAATAATCAAGCTCCCTAGGATATTAGAAATTTCTACCAAGCCCTAACAAAAGTCACAACGGAATTACATAAGTATAAAAATTTAACTAATAGCTCAAACTCTAAATTATCAAACCAACTCAAACTCTAAATTATCAAACCAACTTCCTAACATGACTACCACATCTAATTTTTGATAGATGATTAAATCAATCAAGCAACGCATTAGCAAGTTATTGTCATTTAAATAAAAATTCATCCATTAAGATAGTCAATTCCAATTCATACTACTATCTCAATTCAATTTACTAACTCATAATATACAACTTTAAATAATCGCCCCCACACTTATTGAACATATTATTCTCAAAGTGTTAGAGATAAAGAAAATAGAAATAAAAGACAAAAGGGATACTACCCTGAAAATGGTCACATGACACTAACGTGTTTGAAAATGTGAAGCAGCCTGTGTTTGGCTCTATGTAAAACCAAAATTCATTTTTTCTTTCTAGACATGCCCATGTCCCTAGCAGTGTGGCTGGGCATGTAGCTATCTGTGTCAACCTTCAAATTCCATTTTCTTAGAACATGGGCATGTCCATAAGCGTGTGCCTAGGCCTTTCTACATCTGTAAGAAATTTTGGACTTCCATTTTTTAGCATTCTGGTGGATTGGTTGAACACGCCTTTATCCTAAGGCGTGTATTTGGACATGTAGCTTCTTGTCGCCATTAAAATTAAAGCATTTTCATCCCTTTTTTCCTATAAAAAGACTTAGCCCAAAGATTGAATCACTCAAAAACAAAAATAAGCAAAATTAAGGCAAACTAAAATAACAATGGGTTGCCTCCCATTCAATGCTTCTTTAACTTCGTATTAGCTGGATGGTTAGGAGTGATTTCTCATTTCAAAACTTGGAGATGAAGTATCTCCTTAGCACTTACCACCTCTCCTCCAAAATAGAGCTTTAATCTTTGGCCATTCACCTTAAAATCACCCTTTTCAGGATGAGTAAGCTCAATAGCTCCATAGGGAAAGACTTGTTTCACTACAAACGGTTCTGATCATTTAAACTTCAACTTACCAAGAAAAAGTCTAAGCGAGGGTTGCATAATAAAACCTAATCTCCAACATGAAACTCCCATTTCTACTCGATACGAGCATTATGCCATTGCTTAGCTCTCTCCTTGTACATCGAAGCATTGTCATAAGCCGTCAATCTCCATTCATCCAGCTCATTAACCTACAAATTTCCCTCAAAAGCTAGATCAAGGTTAATCTGTTTAATAGCCTAATATGGTTTATGTTCAATTTCAACAAGTAGATGACAAGCTTTTCCATAGACTAACCTATAGGGTGTAGTTCTTAAGGGAGTTTTAAATATAGTTCTATAAGCCCATAGAGCATCATCTAACTTTTCAAACCAATATTTTCTAGAATGCTCCACAGTTCTTTCAAGAATTCTCTTTAACTCTTTATTTGTATTCTCCATTTGGCAATTTGTTTGAGGATGGTAAGGGGCAACTAACCTATGTGTAACACCTAATCTTTTAAGTACTTTTCCAAGTTATATGTTACAAAAGTGAGTTCCCCTATCACTAATTATTGCCTTTGGTGTGCCAAACTTGGAAAACAACTTCCTTAAGAACTTAACTACAACCCTAGCATCATTCCTAGGTAAAGCTTGAGCTCTAACCCATTTTCAAACATAATCAATAGCCACAAGAATGTATTTGTTACCAAGGAATTGGGAAAAGGTCCCATGAAGTTAATGGCCCAAACATAAAAAATTTCACAAAAAAGAATACCATTTTAAGGCATTGCATCACAAGAAGAAATATTACCTGACCTTTAACAATGATCACATCCTTGTACATATTGGTAGCTATCTTTGAATAAAGTAGGCGAGTAGAAACCCGATTCAAGAACTTTTTATGCAGTTTTACTCTACCCCAAATGCCCTTTAGCTAGTCCTTTATGGCAATGATTTAATATACTCATTGTTTCTAAGTATGTCACACATCTCCTTATGACCCTATCAGCATAAACTCGAATAAGAAAAGGATCCTCCCAAAAGAAATATTTTAAATCAGCAAAGAATTTCTTCTTTTGTTGAAATATGAGTCCTTTTGGGAGTATCCTAGCAATAAGGTAATTTGCAAAATTAGTTCAGAGTTAAGAGTACTTATCTTACTTACCATGATGCACAACTGCTCATTCGGAAAACTATCATTGATATCTTCTTCCATGAGCTTTTCTAGATGAGGATTCTCAAGGTGAAAAAGATGATCTGCTATAAGGTTCTCTATGCCTTTCTTATCTTAAATCTCTAAATCAAATTCTTGTAGCAATAACACCCATCTATTTTGGATAAGAGATAGTGCAAAGCCGAGTGATCTGTATATACAATTACTTTGGACAAGATCAAATAAGATCAGAACTTGTCAAATGCAAACATTATGGCTAGCATGTCCTTCTCCATAGTTGTGTAATTCTCTTGAGCATCTATCAAGGTTTTGCTAACATAAAAGATGATTTGAAAGTGCTTGTCTTTCCTTTGCCCCAAAACTGCCCCACTGCGCTATCACTTGCATCACACATTAACTTAAAGGTTTTGCTAGCAATTAAATTTTGAAATTTCTATTTTGCTTTGATTTTTTTAATTCATCTTCAAATGGGATATCTAAAAAGATAATAAAAAATAAAAAAGAACAAAAAAGAAAATAAAAAAATGAAAAAAAATAAATATGAAAAGGCAAAAGGATCAACTAATTATGGCACAAAGAAAAAATAAAAAAAATCACATGCATTGCATCTATATGGCACTAGTGGAAAAAAGCTCATAGGCTACTCTATATGAGATAAGGATATGATAGGGATGATCTAAGCATCACCGTTTATGAGATTTTGACCTATAAGAAGCCTATCAAAGAGAAGTTAATAAAAATGAAGGCATAATAGATCGAAGGGTATCATGACTAGCTGAATGTCGTTGGTGAAAAAAGAATTAATGCTCTATACAAAATTTATAGTTATCAATAGGAGACTAGCCAAGCACTTTCAACTAGAAAGTGAGAGACAAGGGTTTGAAAGAAGGAAATCTAGTTCTAGGAGAAATCCAAGGCCTTATTCATGATCTAAGAGGAAGTTCAAACTAAACTAGGCTGGACAATACATGCTTAAGAATATCTTATCTGACAAAAGCACCATCCTTATGGATGTGGACGAAAATGTATTCTTCTATCCTTGCAATCTGAATCAGCCAAAGTGATATTTCATTTGAAGATGACATCTGCATTTCATTTCTATTTTCATAAATATGTAATCAGAACCATATGGACTTAATTCTCCCTAAAAGAAGTGACTAACAAAAAAGTTATGTAAAGGATACGTAGACAGCCTCACTCTGCTAAAGTCCAAATCATAATATAAAATATCTTGTTTACATCACATTCTTATTTTCTCTATCCTAATTCTTTTAGCTAAACACAAAAAAGAAGAAAAAAAAGAATGCTAAGTTGAAAACCCAAAAGGGTAGTTTAGGCAGAAGTTAGAGCAAAAATAAATGTCTCATTTAATGTTAATCAAATCTTATAAAATACAAACCCATCATTATGACAAAAAGGATAGCCCTTTCAATGTCCTCTATAGCTTATTATGTATCATGTAGTGCTGTCAACTTGCAAGTATTTTAAACAAAAAGCAAAAAAAAGGTCATGTCTAAAGTCATAGTCTTACCAGTCCTCCTCTACCTCCTAAGGTGCATATCTCTTTTGTCCTCATCAAAATCATAGTCTACCATAATCTCTTTAAATGTGCACTTCCCTCCTCTAAGTCTCTATAGCTTCCTCTGTTGTAGCAGTAAAAGTACCAACAAAATTAAAACTACTCACGATAACAGTATTGAAAACCCTTTCTTAGTATATGTAGTTTTGAAACTACTCCCAAAATCCTCCTTTTCAGTTCAAAAACTATAGTACCCCTTTTTTGCTCTAATTATACAGTCCCTCTCTGAACAACCACTGTAATATCACCCTATTACCACAGTCACAGTCTCTTTTGTCACCACTATCGTAGTGAGAGTCACTGCTACAGCTTATGGTGTTACACATCTCATACATCTTTAAGTCTCCATCAAAGATTAGTTTAGCCCTCTGTTTATGTCACAGTCCTCTTACCATCCTTCCTCAGCTATGTCACCCTCTAATACCCTCAGCACGGCAGCTTAGCACTTTTTCTCAATTGGCCAAACTATCTTTATTAACCACCTGTCATACCTCTTTATGGTTCTAAGCAAAATCCCAAAATAAACAGTATGATAACTCCTCAGCTAGCCACCCCTTGATAACTCTAGCAATGGGAGTTGTGATCAGCATAGACTCTAAGAAAGGAATGACTGGGGGCACGTCCTGAGTTTGCCCTATCTGCTTCAAAACCTTTATTCCTTGGCTGAAGGTCATTCAAACCAAACCTAACAAGCGAACCAGTCAACAACCTTAGCCTTTGGTCATGAAAGATCTAATCCCTTACCATTAGCAGTGCCAAAATGTGTCCTCTAGGGTAAGCTACAAACAACCATTCCATCTGATCTTTGACCAAGTCCCGATAAGGCATATGTAAACAAAAAAGCAGGGGTCACCACCCAAAAATAATCGATCAGCCATTCCTACAAAAAAATCCAAAACCTAAAACTAGACACCCATAAATTGCCCCTAATAAAAAGGGTATTGAGAATAACTAGTAAGACAATCTATGCCTCTAAACCTTGAACAAAGCAATCAAGACTCATTAGTGTCTCTGTAATACCAATCCTTCCACTTTGGCATCATCAAATCAACGGACCTGTGAAATAGGTATCTGACTCTCAAACAAAAAATAAAAGCCCTTATATTGAGCCTCTATCCCCTTATATCTCTCTGGTCATCAGGATCATAGAACTTCTCAATCACAATGTTCAAATGCACTTGACCATCACCAACCACCATCTGGCCTACAGCATCCTGAGGCAAGTCTAAAAACTCTTTAAAAATGTAAAAAACGCTAAATTGTGAACTCTGGCACCACCAAAATTGCCTTCAAGTTGTAGCAAAGTTGTAACATTAAACTTCCTAATGTGGGATATAACTCCTCCTTAGTAGCACTAAAACAGAAACCATGGGCCACCGAATCTCAAAACATAAATCAAACTCTCACAAAAATCTCAATCCACTTGAACTCCTTATAATGCCACTATGGCAACTATTCCATACTAACTTAAGTTGAGTTCCTTAACCTTATTGAGTTTTTCAGTCCATAAATGCATGTCTCCGCGGACACAAAAGTCATATGAAAAAAAAACTGCATGCACAAAGCAAATGTGTGAATCCATCATCTTGTATCCATACAACTATCCATTACAAGAATCATCACAAATAATCCATGGCATAAAAGTTAAACAAAAGGTCAATGAATCCCGAAACATACATATATGAACATGCATCATCTATGCACAAACATACATTGCACATACAACTATCCATTACCATGTTTAATCATACATATGTTGAGCTAATAGCCTCTCCTAATGTTGATTAGTACTTCCTTGAAGCTGACTGACACCTCCTAAAGCTGACCAATGCCTCTTTAAAGCTAAATGATACCTTTCTAGATCTAATTAATGAAGTGTAACTTTCGGAGTCCCTTTAAACCTAGCAAAGTTCCTTTAAGCCTTCCAAAAGGCCTAACCCCTCATACTTAGAAGCCCAAGTTTCTTTGATGCAATCAAAATCCTATTAGAATCTCTAGAGCTAACTCAACATAAGGTGAGGCTCTCCTCCTATAAAAATCTTGTCAGAATTTCTTGAGCTAACTCACTGTAGGCTAAGGCTCTCCTACCAAAACCTTTTTAGAATCTATCGAGCCAACTCGCCATAGGTAGAGGCTCTTCTCCTACCAAAATCTTTTCAGAATCTATTGAGCTAACTCGCTATAGGCTGAGGCTTTCCTACTAAAATCATTTTTGAATCCCTTAAGCTGACTTGCCATAGGCTGAGGCTCTCCTCCTACCAAAATCTTATCAGAATCCCTCAAGCTGACTCACCATAGGCCGAGGCTTTTCTCCTACCAAAATCTTTTCAGAATCTCTTGAGTCAATTGGCCATAGGCTGAGACTCTCCTACTGAAGTCTTTTTAGAATCTCTTGAGTCGACTCGCTCAAGGCTGAGGCTCTCCCTTTACTAAAATCTTGTTAGAATCTCTCAAGCTGACTCGTTATAGGTTGAGGCTCTCCTTTCACTAAATTATTATGACCAAAATTCTCTTCCACCCATAAGTGTCTAGAAATGATCACCTAGACACCCATGCCATTCTTGTTTCCATCTTTTTTATCTAAATTCATCAATTCCACTTATAAATATTAAGAAACGATCACTTAGACATCTATATATGGTTCCACTTTCCACATCTTTTACCTAAATCCGTCAATTCACATAAAAATTATCTAGGCACTAGCTTAGATATCCCTTTAGTCCATTTTCTCACTTCCATTTATCAACCACATTGTTCACCCATAAATGTTTAGGAACTATTGCTTAAACATCCATATGGTTTTTTTTACCATTTATCTTTTTCAGCTATGTCTCTCACCCAAACTTGTCCAAGCACTGACCTAGACATTCCTTTGGTTCCTTGTACCATCTCAACTCCTAGGTTCATTATCATCATAATTGCCTAATAAACAAGAAATTCTGATGAGAGGGCAACTATGAACCTTTAATTTTGCACCATCATCATCCAGCTGCACTTTGGCACCTGCTAAGTTCAACTCGGCATGAAGAACCATTACAGCAGTCTCGCTAGTTGGTTAGTAGGCAAGGTTTAGGTGAAGCACTGTGAAAGAAAATTATTTTTAGCATTCATATACATTGCTACCCAAACACCCAAATTTTCTAAACACAAACCAACAACCAATTTCTTAAAAAAAAAAAAAAAAACCCGCCACACCACTTCAGCTATTGCACTTTAACCCTAGTACGGCGCTGCAGGTTGGTGCAGACATGTGGTGCGGGGCCCTCTAGCATGGGTGGTTCCCCTTTTGTGTAGAAAAATGTCCAAAATACCCCTCTAATTCAATTTTTAGCCCTTTCTAGCGCTACCTCTCATTGTTTTTTCACTTTTTCATTATCCAAAATACCCCTCACCCCATTTTCGTATCAATAACTCCATTTTTTCATTTCAGTCACCCCTTGAGTTTGAATTGATTGCTATCCTCAAATTCTTCTCTTCTTCTTCTCCATACAATCACTCTCTAATTAATTAATTAATTATTTTTTAATTAATTATCTCACCCTAACCAAGTTATTTAATCTTTTTAATTAACTAAAATTCTTTTTTAAAATTAAATTAAAATAATCACTCAATTAATTAATTATTTTTTTAATTAATTAATTAATTAAAACTTTTTTTCAAAATTAAATTAATCCTTTTTTAATCCATCCCTCATTTAAATTAATTAATTAATCCTTTCATCCATTTCATTACATTAATTAGTTAATTAATCATTTTAATTAATTAATTAATCCCTCAATCAATCTAATCACCCAGTCTCGATGAAATGGAATTTCGATCTGGTAAAACTCTCTGCCTTCCAAAAGCAAAGGTATTAGTATTTTCTTCTCACTTTCAAACCAAAATCAAATCAATCAATCAAATAAACCCCTTAAACCCCTCCACTTAATTGTAGAACGAACTACGTGGATTTTGATCCCCACTCAATGGGATACATAGGCACATTTGGAATTTAAATCCAAACTACAAATCTAAATCCAATCAATCCCTATTATGCTTTTTTAATTAATCTATGTAATTAGTTTAATTTGGAATTAAGGAGCAACTATGTGGTTTTCCTATAATCTATAAGGAATATAGGAAACACTCTCCTTAATTTGTGAATATTTTATTTTAATTTTCTCCATGCACTCGTCCCATGTTCATGCATTATTCATGTTGTTGTAATTGCCATATAATACTTGTCATCCACGAAATTATTTTTCCAAGCCAAATTAAACTTCAGAGCCAAATTTAGATTATTTAACTAAAAACCTAGTCCCTGAGTTCAACTTGGTTCAAAGACTACTGATTTTTATCCTTAGGCAAATTAATTGTAAAATTAATGAATTGGAGTCACAAATTGGGTTTTTTCTTAATTTTTTCATTTAAAAATAAATTAGGGTGATGACTCCCAAAAATAATTGTCAAATCACAAATCAATTTTTTAAATAATAGCCATTCCAATCTTGAGTACCAAAGCTCATTCCATGACCTCCTTAAAAATTGCTTAGCCTTTTCTTAAGGCAAAATTTTTTCAAAGCAATAGAGGGGCATTCGAGCAAGGTCTCACAAATAATAATAATAATAATAATAACAACAACTACAACAACAACTGCTAATAATTATAATTAATAACAAATTAAATTTAAATAATAAAATATTATTTTATTATTATACATGCGCACGTGCCAAGTGTTTAACAATGTAACCTTACAAGCACATACAAACCCCTATTGTGTCTACTTATATTACAATCTACATGTTATCTGCAACATTTTTTAATTGACAGAGTCATGCATTTAATGCAATTCTCTTTGTGCATAGACGTGGCTAGGGAATTTTAATTCTCTCTCTCTCTCTCTCTCTCTCTCTCTCTCTATATATATATATATATATATATATATATATATATATATATATCCTTCAATCCTTCATTTTTAGAGCTTTTATTTGCCTTTTTGCAAACCTCTCAAGTTTCTTCTTCTCTTTCTACTTTTCTCTTCTCTACCAAGCTTTGCTTTGCTCTCCCTTTTCCTCAAGTTCCTTCTTTTCTTCCTTCCTTCCTCTCTAATGGCACCAAAGAAAAATATTATCCCCAAGAGAGACCAAGTTGATCCTTAGACATAATAGAGGATGTTGGATAAGTTATGGGGTGCCATTGAACTCTTAGGTACCTGTGGGCCTCACACGAGCATCGTTCTGATCTGCTGAGGAGAATCAAAATGCTCTTCGAGATAAACTTCACTTTTGGAACTCGCTATGAGTTTAGAAAATTGGATTTTTGTGATTTGTTATTTGTAAAAGGGAGTCGCCACTTTAATTTACTTATTTTAATTGGGAAAATTAAAGGAAAACCCAAAATGATTTACTCAAAAAATGTTTTGATTTATCATAATGGAAAAGTACTAATCTGCGAGTGATCAAAGAGGGCTCGGGGATTAGGTTTTGGTAATTAAACAATTAAGAAAATACGATTTCTTAAGTTTGGCTAAAAGTTGCAAAATAACTCTTAAAAAGGCAATTTTCGTGTATGCATGAACAAGAGTAAAATGATGAATGAAACAATTAGATGATAAAATGAAATGATAATTGTAAATAAATAAGTAAAGATAAATCCTACTTAATTATTACAAAATCGAAATAAACGAAATAGAGAGGATCTTTCCTCTAGCCCTTATGGGTACTAAGAAAAGCATACATTCCTTAACTAAGTTAAAGAAATGAAAATACAGAATTGAAAGTAAAGCACATATACAAAAAAAAATTACAAAGTAAAGGAGAAAATGTTATTCAAAAGATTTTTGGAGTTGATGCCTTACATAATGGCAGCCTGTGTATCCTATGAAATAAGAATCAAACCCCACTCAGTTCTTCCTTTTTGCAAAGGAGGGATTTAGAAAAAATGTTGGTTTGGTTATTAATTTAATTTTGATTTTTAAATTAATAAATTTTAAATCTTTTCTATTTTAGACCTAAAGAAAGATAGAATGAAGAGAATTCTAGATTTGAATTTTAAAATCCTAGCAACGGAAAGAAGAAAAGGGATTATACCTTTGCTTTTCTTGATCTTCGGATGAATGGGGCAAGATTAATGTCACATCCCATTTTCAGAGACATGATGGTCCTAGAACATGGGGAGACATAAGGTCAGTTACGCCCGTAGAACCACCTTATACTTATACAAATACTACCTATGATCGTACCAAAACCTCTTACATTAACTTAAATAAACCCTTTTTTTTCTAGAAAACTTTAAGTTGCGGAAGCATAGTTAAAATATACTTTAAACATAATCCATAAGGAAATAATATTTAGAATCCAATTAAAACCTTGAAAGATAAGATTTCAAAATAAACATCCAAAAATAAATATTCTCGGAGCATTTAAGGATATCTCTTCATAACATATTAAACTGATTATCTTGCATAAGGAATCCCTAAGCGAAGTAGAATGCTTAAGCCATCACTTTGCCTCCTCATATTTGCTCACCTAGAACCGCACAAGGAAGAAGGGGTGAGATAGATGATCTCAATGAGTAAACAATATGGCTTATACAATAACACATATCCCTTAGAAAGGGCTCATAGCTCATAACTTATAGTTCATCACTCATAATTAGTAATTTTAGAAAGGTGTGTAGGAATCACACTTATAACACATAACACATAGAGTGAAGGCTACTGCAATAATCACTTGAACACATAAAGTGAAGGCTATTGCCATAATTACTTGAACACATAACACATAGAGTGAAGGCTATTGCTATAATCACTTGAACACATAGCCGATGATTACTCGCATCAGTACGAGCATTTTTGCATAAAAAGGGTTAAAGGTACCATAGCAAGAGTTAATGGTAATCACATATAACAATAACATTTAAGCCAACAATAACATGTATCCCAATAGCAATAGTAGGTTAATGTTTTGAACAAAAGATACAAGAATAGTGTAGTTTTAGAAAGAATATAAGTTAGGGCAACAACCATAAAGGAATTATCATTGGATAAACAAAAATGGTTTGGACCAATTATCCTTTGGCAACCCAAGCTTAACAAGGAAATCATAGAATTTCATTTTAGAATGGAAAGGACTTGGGTTTCAAGAATGTCAAAGGCTCACATAACATGATATCACATATTTGTAACAAAACATATTTTTACTCACACTTGTAGCATGAATACAATGTTTACTCACCTTATGGTTCCTTCACACATAGCCCTTTTGAACCTCTAAAACTCCTCAAGCTCTAATATAATATTTAATTCAATACTTAGTATTTATTTAATCATCATGCTATCCTATCCCATAACTACCCCATGCACATATAATATTCACATACACTTAGAGTTGCACATAGAAGTACACACATTACTTGCATATAACATGTTGACTTTAAAAGTGTTGCACACTTAGCCTTTATAGGCCTATATGAAAACACATTATAATTCATGTCAATACCTTTCAAAGGTCAACACAACATCAATATCTTAATATCAATTCAGTTTAACAATCATCTTAATGCACTTAACACTATCACATATGTCAACTTAACAAATGACCTTTCAAATGTCATGCTTAAGTCTATGACCTATTCATTCAATCAATCTCTTCATCAATTCAAGATCCTCAATTCATTATCAAGTCATCATAAAATATATTTCCATATTTCCCCATCACATTCACATTCTACTCACAACAAAAGGTTAATATACCTTAAGTATACCAAAGTGCCTCTAGGCTAGTCTATAATCATTCCTTCAACCAATATGCAATTTAACCATTTATCATACATACATACATGTCAATAATCATCAAAAAACATCACATAAAAATTATAGACATTGGGATAAAAATATCAGTGTAGGCTGAATGCCCTATTCAAAAGCAAAACCTGAATTTTCTTATTTTTTGCCCTTTCTGTCTATTACAGTAATATGTAAAAACATGCTTTGAACCAAGATTTTTCATGTAATCAAAACAAAATCATTTTATAGTATAGACATGTAGGAATCAGCCCATATATACATTCATATGCATGAAAATTTCCAACTTTAAATTTTAGGATAAAAAACCATGAGTTTTCTTGTTTTCAGTATTTTTTGGTCATTACAGCAATATGTAAACAGGTGTTTTAAACCATTATTTTTCATTCAATCACAACAAATATCAGTTTAAAACATGAATAGGTATAAATTGGCAGCCATGAATGCTTTTCATAGATGAAAATTCCAAATTTAGGGTTTAGGAAGAAAATCATGAGCTTTTAAGCTTTCTACGCTTTCCATTCATTACGACGATAAGCAAACACATGATTTAAATCATTATTTTTCATTCAAACAAAACAAATATTAGATTAGAATCTATTCATATAAAAATTGGTGTTTAAATAATAGTTGAATTTTCTAACTTCTAAGTCTAGCACAAAAACCTTGAATTCTTTTGTTTTCTGAAACTTTTTGGTCATTATAGAAATATGCGAAAATATAATTTAATCCAATATTTTTCATCAAAACACATCAAAGATCAGTTTAGAATGTAATGGTATAGAAATCAACCCCCCCCCCCCCCTTTAGTGATATTTACGCAAAAAAATTTTAATTTTGAGTTATAGGATTCACCTTTGGAGAAATCGCGTAGAGAGGTTAGTGCTTTCGATAGAAAAATGGATTTTTCTCTCAAGAAATCACCTAGCCCAAATTTTATTAGTAAAAATCAGTAAATATTTAGTTCAAAATAATTTTTCCAAAATTAGTTTCATAAGAATCAAATAGCAAATTGAAAAAAAAAAAAAAAACTTATGAAATGGTCGTGAAATCAAAAAGTTGAAAGTGTTTTTTGAGAATTTCGGTAGAAAGAAATATTTTGGAAGAATTTTTCTATCATGATATAGAAAAATAGAGTGATGGCTATTGGAAATGGAGTGCTAACCAAATTTTATGTTAAATATTAGGTTTTTGGGTGAAATTTCTAATATTACCCTTAATGAGCTAGGTTAGGAGTGTTTTAGTGTAGTTGGCTTTTGGGTATTTGGACTTTTTAATTAATTTAGGGTTGATTATAGGTAATTAAGAATAAAATATTTTTCTTATTATTTTCATTAAAATTTTTCCTAAAATATTTATTTAAAAATATTTTAAAAATACTCATAAAATAATTTTATGCTTAAAAAATCGTCTTTTTGCATAAAAATTCATTTTATATACAATAAATTATTTTATACTAATGCACTTCATATAAATCATTTATTTTACACTAATAATTCATATTAAGCATATTAAAATTAATTTAACATGCCACATACTTATAAATCACATCACACATGATTTTCATGAAATCACATATTTTCTCACAATAACTCTAAATTCAAGCAATTTGTCACAAAAACTCCTAGGGTAGATGTGGGTTGTTACAATTAATATCGAATCTAAGCTACATGTTGGATTTAGAAACCCTGAAGTTGAACCTTAAATAGAAAAGGTTAGCAATATAGAGTAATAATTGCAAATTGAAAAGAACTTGAACGATGAATTTTAATATCAATTTTTAAACATAATTTTAGCATAAAAAAGAATAGCAGTATAAATGATTTTCTGCCTCAAAAATAGTCAAATCTCTCTCAAAATCCATCTCAAAAATCTTTCCCCAAAGAGCTAAAATGGAAGCTCTATTTATAGAGCAAGTGGAAGGGCGCCAATGGGTCCCAACGGCGGCATCGGCTGCACGCCGGTTGGCTAGGCGGCATGCCGGCCGGCTAGGCAGCACCCAAGTGGTGCTGTCATGCTACTGGCACTCTGGGCATGCCGCCTGTGCCACCAGCATGCTGGGCATGCCGCTCGACGTGGTAGCATGCCTAGCACGCCGCCGACTTGCTAGATCAACCTAGTTTCGCACTATTTTGGCACATTTTGGTCTATTTCTTATCCGATATGAGCCTAGTTTAATTCTATGGATTCATAATAAAAAATTGATCATCTCTAGGTGAAAGATTCAGGAAATTTATTTTTCAACAGGGTACTGCCCCACACCCCGCATGGGCACTGCCCCCTTGACTTCTGCCCACTAACTAGTTAGCGAGACTGCTATACCGGCTCTGCATAGTGCATAAATCTTAACAAGTGTCAAGCTGTGGCTGAATTTCAAGGTTGCAAATTTGAGGGTTCACAGATACTCCCCCCTCACCGCCCCCCCTCCCCGTTAGAATTGGCTTTGAGTAAAAGGCAATTCTGATGATAGTGAACGCTAAGAAGAGATGCCACATCATACTTTAGGTATGTGCTTGTGCCATATTGGATTTTTGGCTTATATGTTCTTATACTATGTCAGATTTTGGGCTATGCCATGTCAGACCCTAGGCTTGTGTTATGGGCTTATGATAACTGCTTGTGTTTGCCATCCATAAAGGCATTCATGCTTATGTAAATTGAACCTTGTGAAGGGTAATCATTGTATAAGAATATGAACCTTTTGAGGGGGGAGGACCTCCTAGGATAAATAACATTTTTTCAATGGCTATTAGTTCGACCTTAATGTTGGATATGAGAATGGTCTTAGTTAATTTCAATTAAAGCTATCTGTCTGGCCTAAATATTGGAGGTAAAGATGATTTGGTGAATTTTAATCAAGGCTATCTGTTTAGCCTAAACTTTAAGATTTAGAGATTTAGTCCACTTAGGGAATTCAAATTGGTTTAGCAAGGCCATCTGTTTGGCCCTACCATTGGGGAGATTATGATCAAAGTTATTTGTTTAGCTTTGATGTTTAGGAAGATTAGGATCAAAGTTATCTGTTCAGCTTTAGTGGTTAGGAGGATTAAGGTCTAAACTATCTGTTTAATTTTGGTGGTTGGGAGGATTAAGCTCAAAGCTATCCGTTTGGCCTTGATGTTGGAAAAGTTAGGATCAAAGCTATCGGTTCGGCTTTAGTGTTAAAAGGATTTGGATCAAAACTATCTATTTGGTTTTGGTGTTTAAAGGAATAATATTAAAGCTATTTGTTCGGCCTTGATGTTGGAAGAGTTGGGATCAAAGCTATCTGTTCAGCTTTGGTGTTGGGATTTAGAGAAGGTTATGTCTCTAAAAGATGAGGGGTATGGGAATGTCAATATAGGTGGCTTGACTTGGTTTGCCCATTGAGGATCAGTCCTTATAGGGAAAGGTCTTGGCCAAGCAGGGTAGGTTTAGTTAGAAAATCCATTTGAAAGGCTCAGTTTGATTTTGCCTTAAAGGAGATCATAGGCTTTATAAATGAAGGCCTTTTGGGAGTGGGCTTCATGGTGAAGGCTTTTTGAGAGTAGGCTTTATAGTGAAGGCTTCTTGTTTTAGGCTTCATGATGAAGGCTTTTGGTTTTGGGCTTTATGGCAAAGGCTTCTGGATCTGGGCTTCATGGTGAAGGCTTCTAGGTATTGAGGATAGTTTTCTACGAAGGTGCTTTAGATGGTTGGCTTTGGCTTAGTTATGGTGCTTCAGGTTTTAGTCACCAGGATACCATAGGCTTATGGATAAGGGTTTTCCCTTTTGACATGGTTGTATCAAAATGGTTTGCAGGCTTTAAGGATTTCAGGGATTATGTGTTTTGCCAATGAGGCTTAATTTTTCAAGGATCATGAGATGTTTGCCAAAGAGGCATAAGATGGGTCTTGACTGGTTTGAGTCCTTCTTAATCAACTTGAAGATGATAGGCTTTTAAGAGATATTCCTCGTCTTTTGGTTTTGCTAAGGAAAGGGTGGTGCATGGCTTGAGCTTTGAAAAGATGGTATGATTTATCAATGAGGTTTGGGATGGAATAGTATGATTTCATAAAGTTTGAGAATGGTTTTAAAGGTAAGTTGAAACTTCTAAAAAGAATAATGGAGGTTGTATGATTTTGCTTTTTGTAGCATGAATCATGGAAAAGTGCAAGTCAAGCTTTTTTTATTGTTTGAGATTGAAGAGACTCTTGGAGTGACACTTAATTGGTTTGACTTGATGTAAATTGCACAGGCTAAAACAAAAAGCCCTTAGGATTGGCTAAAGGGCTAGTGGAAGAGGATAACTTGGGGATCATATTCCTAGCTATAAGGGATTGTGCCTTAGCTCTTTGAGCTAAGCGATGGGACAGATTGATAACAGATGATGACATTCTTAAGAAGGCATGCCCCCATTGTAGGATAAGGGCATAGAAGATAGTATAACCTTAAAGAATGAACCTCTGGTTAGGAAGGATGACTTTAGAGACATAAGACAAGATAGATTGATTGAAGATGATTTGACAACTTTGGACATGAGGGAAGGTGACTTAGATGAGCCTTCTCTCTCTCTCTCTCTCTTTCACAGCTCTAACTCCTAAGCCGCCCTTTTTGGGTTTTCAACTTAGCGAGCTTATATTAATGAAATTTGGGAGAAAACATTCCACTATGATTTGCTGCTTTAAGGGGTTTTAACCTTTGAATTCTAGGTTTGACCAAGGTCTTTTCTAAACTTGTCACCCCTTGTTGAGGTGCATCATTTGATTACCCAATGTGCAATAAGTAATTACATTTACTTGCTCTTTGTGCTTCAACTATCTTGATCTTCTTTGATTAGGAGTTAGTAAAGCGATTGTTGATTTGAAAGAAGGACACCTCAAATTTTGATCTATGCTAATTGTGGTGGATTTAATTGATCGCTCGTCCATCTTTTTTTCTCTCTTTTTTATTATTTTTTATTTTTTTTCAAGGCTCATCCATGTCGGAGAAGGAAGATAAGAAACTTAATGCATAAATAATGAAAAGAAAATATAGATGCATTATCATACAAGAAACTTTATTACAAGATGAAAAAAAGAAACTATTATGATTGATAAGAATACGGGAAAAAATAAGATGATAGACTTTGACTTAGATTTAGACTCAGATTTTAAGATTTAGACTTGGACTTAGGTTTAGACTTGGAATTCAATCTCAGACAGGTTAGATTAGCTAAAATTGAACTACTATATGGCATGTCTTCTAAGGTTGAGGTAAGGTAGGGTTGAGTGGGATCTAGATTCCTCATCACTGTTTAGGTTGGTGTTGGGGAATTCAGCTTGAAATGATTTACTTTGGATGCAATATTCAACTTTTGATGTAGTTGCAACCAAAGCTCTGACGGTGGGTAGGTATTGTGTTAACAAGTGCACTCCATAGGTTGGGAGTAGATTCTTAACAATGATATCTACTTATTCTTGCTCTGTTGGCCTATTTACCATTTGAGCAGTTTGAACCCTCCACCTAGTGAGGAACGAAGAGAAGGATTCTTTTGCATATTGCTTGGTAATTTTGAGGTCTCTTCTTGTTACATCAACCTCAATGTTATAGTGATATTGCTTAACAAAAATGTTGCAAATGTCATCCTAGGTTCATTTTTGGGAAACATCCAAGTCTACAAACCACCCCACAGCAGCACCAATTAGATATTGTTGGAATAATTGAGCAAGGAGTTTATTGTCCACTCCTAAGGATGTATGCCCATGTCGTTGTAGTATAGTGGTGAGTATTCCCGCCTGTCACGCAGGCAACTCGGGTTTGATCCCCGGCAATGGCTCCAAAAACTTAATGTGCCAAAATGCATATTAACAATCTGCAAGTACACGGGTCGTTATCAAGTAATAAAGTAGTGAATTTGAGTATCGTCTCTATGAGGACAATTTATAAGAACTAGCACAAACTTCAACTATTGTCTAGTGAATAATCAATCAAGGGAAATTAAAATTAAAATTAAAGATAAACTAAAACATGAGAAGATTGATAGATATAGACAAGGATAAAGCTATCTAGATATGAATTCCCCCTAGCCTCTTATACATGTCAAGAATAATGGTATCAATCATTCAAATAGTGAATTGAATTAAACTCTCACTAAATTAGATAAAAACATTTCTCAAGTGATTAAACCCCTACCTTCCTAAGTATTATAGGAGAATCTCTTATCAACCTATAATCAAATAGGAGCAGCATTAAATTCAAGAGATTAACATCCAAAGAAGTCTTGTAAACCTATCTATAGCACCCCAATCAACTCTCTATTCCCATGAGTGATTTATCTATATCAGAGTATCTCTACTCATCCAATATAGGAACAATATCTAATCAACAAACTGGTAATTACCAATCAGAATAAATATCATAAATCATGGAAATAAAACAATCCAAAGATAAATTGATTCAAAGCAAATTATTCAATTCATACAATTAAGAACTAGGGTTCATCAATATCTAGACAGAAAGAAATTAGTTTATAATAGAATTGAAAGGTAATGAATAAAAGAAAGAGATAATAAAGAATATCCAATCATTTGTGGATAGTGCTGAAGACGTCCCCTCTTAAATCCTTGATTTCCACTCTAAATCTATATAAAGATGGATCTTTATCTTGATTTGTACCTACAATCTCTCCAAAATGAAAGTCATAAACTATCTACGAACTAAAGGAAACCTAAGAATTCCTAGCCTTTAAGCTAAGGTTTTCCCTAAGACTTTCCCCTTCAAAAGCTGCCTCCTCAATGCTATTAGATCTAATTTATATGCTAGAATTTAACCTCACACGGCTGGGGTTCCAGTCGTGTCAATGATTTTAGGAAAATGTAACTTCCCATGGGTAAAACCTCAGCCATGCCTCCACCCGTGGGAGGTTATTGGGTGCATTTCCAATTTGCTCTTATCAAACTACTAGAATCCCAGCTGTGTGATCACCCGTAGCTACCCATCTTCATCCAAAAGTCAGCATTTTGGCTTGGATTCTTCACCATTCTGGGTCACATTTGGTTCAAGGCATCATTTGGCACTGGGTTAACTAACATAATTCTGGAAAAGCACTAAACAAACAAATCAAACTCAATTTAAGGATAAAATACATTAAAAACAATGGGTAAAATGTAGTCAGTTTAGCACTTATCAATGGCCCCCACATACACCTTAAGATGGGTTTTAGGGCAGGTAGTTCCATCAAATTTGTCAAAATTTGGCATCTTGAACTTAGGATGAACTCTTGTATTGGAAAATAAACTCAAGGAGCCTATATCAACCACATCTTCTTTCTTCTTCAGATTCTTTATCATTTTTCCCATGTGCTCAACTTTTTCCATTACGGCTTTGAGTTTAGGGTTGGCTTCCTTTCCTTAGAAAGGATTCGCAGGTCGGGAAGTAAGAGTAAGGGTAAATTTTGGTGGTTGAATTATCATGGGTTGATAAGGTGAGTCATTTTTAAAGAATTCAGGTGATGGAATGGGTAGTGGTGGAATGGTGTAAGTTTTTGCAGGCTCCTTGTCTTTTAAACCAACTCTAGAAGTGGATCTAAGAATAGTATAAAGAGTAGGCTTTAGGTTTGGTTTGAGTAGTTTTGGGTTAGTTGAGCTTTAGGCTAGGGAGGTTTGTTCCATCATGATACGGACATCTTCCATAATAACCCTCTTTTAGGCTTTAAGCAGTTCTTGAAAATAGGCATCTTGCCTCTTCATCATGGTCTCTTATTATTCAAAGAGCTTAGCAAGAAGCTTGTTAAAGATTTCATAAGCTCTAGTAGTAATGACTTCATCTCTGGTAATAAATATCTTATCAACCTTGGAAAAGGAAAAGAAACTAGGTTAGTATCAAGCTTTGGAAAAAAGGGTTATGGTGAGGTATGACAAACCAAGGACCTTGGGTTTAATGGCAATGGATGACAATGTCTTGTGGTTAGGTTGACAGTGTATGGGTAAAGATAAGGGTAGAGATGTGTGATGTTTAGCTAGGTATGTATTTAGCTAGAGGAGCTATGTCAGATTTTAGCTTTGAGTGGCTAGGTCAAAATTTAGCTTTGAGTAGCTAGGTTGGATTTTAGCTTTGGGTGGCTAGGTTAGATTTTAGCTTTAAGGAACCAAAGTTTAGTTAGGAAGGCTAGGTTAGAGTTTAGCCTCAAGTAATTAGATTTGTAATTTATGGATGGTTTAGTATGGGCTTAAGGATGGAGGGACTATAGGTTTTTGTGATTGGGTTATGGATGTACTGTGGATTTGGAGGTTGGGTAGACCATGGGTTTGGTGATAGTTGGATAATAGTGGACTGGACCATAGGCTTAGATAGGCCATGGGTTTGGATAGTAATGTATAAAATGAAACCAAGTCAGTGTTTAGCTTGGGTAAAGACTATGGATAAGGATGAAACTATGTCAATGTTTAGTTTAGGTAAGAATTATGAAGGATGAAAGCTAGGTTAGTGTTTAGCTTAAATAAGGATTATGGATAAGGATGAAGCTAGGTTAGTGTTTTGCTTAAGTAAGGATTTAAATAAAGCTAAGTTAGTGTTTATCTTAGTTAAGAATTGTGAAGGATGAACGCTAGGTTAGTATTTAGCATAAGTAAGGATTTATGGATAAGGATGAAGCTAGGTTAGTGTTTAGCTTAAGTAAGGATTTATTGATAAGGATGAAGTTAGGTTAGTATTTAACTTAGTTAAGAATTATAAAGGATGAAAGCTAGGTTAGTGTTTAGCTTAAGTAAGGGTTTATGGACAAGGATGAAGCTAGGTTAGTGTTTAGCTCAGTTAAGAATTGTGAAGGATGAAAGCTAGGTTAGTGTTTGGCTTGGGTGAGAATTGTGAAAGATGAAAGCTAGGCCAATGTTTAGCTTAGGTGAGAATTGTGAAAGATGAAAAATAGAGCTAGGTCAGTATTTAGCTTAGATAAGGATAAGAATAAGGGTACCATAGATGGGTTTATTTTTACCATAAGGTTTTGGATTTTGACCATGGGTTTAGGTGAACCATGAGTTTTAGGTTTTGACCATGGGTTTAGGTGAACCATTAGTTTTAGGTTTTGACCATGAGTTTAGGCAAACCATGGGTTTTGGGTTTTAACCATGGGTTTAAGTGGACCATAGGTTTTGGGTGTGAAGATGTTTGGATAGGTTTTTAACTCCTCATAAGATTCAAGCTATACATGCATATTTGTATAAATGAAAAGGTTTTATGAAAATGACATGCCAAGTTCAGTATTATGGTGCATACCATCCTAAAGGAAAGTTCTATGAGTCATTACATGAAAGGGTTAGGGTGGTTTGAAGGGAACCCATCACACTAGAGATGTGATATACCTAACCATATCTGAGACAAGGAGCCTTACGTGAGTCCAATGGTACGTGCATACTCATTACACCTCTAAAAAGATTAGAGGATATGTCATGGGTTGGATGATTTCACTATCAACAAGCAGACCCAAGGAAGGTTGCCCACTTGATATTATTTTCTATCCTTTGTTCTCTTAGGAAGCTAGGGTTTTTAGACAATGAGTTCGATGTAGTGATGCATGAAAAGAGTTATTTCATATTTAAAGCCACACTTGGTATTTTACCAAAAGTAATCCACTTTGCCTTTTATTTGAAAAAGATTTTGAAGTCTCTAGTGGAGTTGCCAACTATGAGGCCTTGCCCAAGCACCGGTCCAATCAGCTGAAGGGAATTGAAATGCTCTTCGAGAGAAACACCATCATTAGAACTCGCTATGAGTTCAGAAAATTGAATTTTTGCTATTTGTTATTTGTAAAAGGGAGTTGCCACTTTAATTTACTTATTTTAATTGGGAAAATTAAAGGAAAACTCAAAACGATTGACTCCAAAAATGTTTTGATTTATTCCAATGGAAAAGCACTAATCCGCGAGTGACCAAAAGGGCTTAAGGATTAAGTTTTGGTAATTAAACAATTAAGAAAATATGATTTCCTAAGTTTGGCTAAAAATTGCAAAATAATTCTTAAAAAAGCAATTTTCGTGTAGGCATGAACAGGAGTAAAATGATGAATGAAACAGTTAGATGATAAAATTAAATGATAATTGTAAATAAATAAGCAAAGATAAATCCTATTTAATTATTATAAAACTGAAATAAAGAGGATATTTCCTCTAGCCCTTATGGGTACTAAGAAAAGCACACATTCCTCAACTAAGTTAAAGAAATGAAAATACAAAATTGAAAGTAAAGCACGTATACAAATAAATAACAAAGTAAAGGGGAAAATGTTATTAAAAAGATTTTTGGAGTTGCTTCCTTATAAAATGGCAGCCTGCATATCCTATGAAATAGAAATCAAACCCCATGCAGTTCTTCCTTCTTACGAAGGAGGGGTTTAGAAAAAATGTTAGTTTGGATATTAATTTAATTCTGATTTTTAAATTAATAAATTTTAGATCTTTTCTATTTTAGACCTAAAGAAAGATAGAATGAAGAGAATGCTAGATCTGAATTTTAGAATCCTAGCAATGGAAAGAAGAAAAGGGATTATACCTTTGCTTTTCTTAATCTTTGGATGAATGGGCCAAGCTTAACGCTAGATCTAAGCTCCACCTTAGATTTGGAAACCCTGAAGTTGAATCTTAAATAGAAAAGGTTAGCAAAATAAAGTAATAATTGCAAATTGAAAAGAACTTGAATGATAGATTTTAATATCAATTTTTAAACATAATTTTAGCATAAAAATGAATAGCTATATAAATGATTTTCTCCCTCAAAAACAATCAAATCTCTCTCAAAATCCATCTCAAAAATATATCCCCAAAGAGCTGAAATGGAAGCTTTATTTATAGAGCAGGTGGAAGGGTGTCGCTGGGATGACGACATTAGCCAAGCATGCCGGCTGGGTGCCGCTGTCCCGCCTGACACTGTGGCATGCCTGGCGTACCGCCAAGTCTCTGGATTAACCTGGTTTAGCACTTTTGTATATTTTGGTCCATTTTTTATCCAATTTGAGCCCAATTTGATTCTATGGATTTGTAATAAAAAATCAATTCTCTGAAGGTGAATGATTCAGGAAATTTATTTTTCAACGAGGCGCTACCCAGCACCCTGCAAGGGGCACCGTCCCTTTAACCCCTGCCCGGTAACCGACCAACAGGACCATCATACTGGCTCTGCATAGCACATTAATTTTAATAGGTGTTAAGTTATGGTTAAATTCCAAGGGTGTAAATTTAAGGGGGGTTCACAGTACTATATATGAATTTGCTATTTTTAGTGGCAATTTGGATGAGAGCAACCAATTTGTCTTTTTCCATCCTCAGCCTCATGAGAGGGTCTACTCTATTGATCTAATGGTTATTCTCCCTAAAGATCTCAACCACATCATCTTCTACCATTTGTGGGAGGCTGGTCTTCTCTTTCCTCCCTATTGCTTTCTTAGTGGAGTTTTTTAACTACTTTTAGGTGAATCCCATGATGTTGACACCCAACTCTATCAAGGATCTCTATATATTTGAATTGATCTGCTTCGCCCTTAGCATCAATCCTATTGCTAGAGTCTTCTGATGCTTTTTTAGATTTTTTAGCACCTAGGGATCTCCTAAGTCCATATGACCTTTGCAAAGCCTCTTTGCAGCTTATCCTTAGTAAGGAAAGGAAAATAAAAGATCAAAAGAGATAGTTTAGGTTTATTGAAGTCACTAATGACCAAGGTGATAAATTGAAAGGTTTTGGTTTTCTTAGTATTTCCTCTACCTTTAGAGGGTCTTGATGACTAGCCTTATAGGCTGACAAATGATGAGCAAATGGATTTGAAGACTCTTGTCTTTGAACACTTCATCTATGATGTGGAAAAGATAGGGCTCGTTATGTACTTAAGTGATACACATGACAACCTCCTATTAGTCCTTCGCCTTAAGCATGTCCAAAGTAAGCCTTCTCCTTTGCTTCTCTTCTTTTTTTAATTATTTTAGTTTTGTAGTAAGATTGAATGAGCCCATGCAATACTAGGATATTCTCAAGGAGACAATGGATGTGGAAGCAAGGCCTTATAGCTTTATTGTTAAGCTCCTGATCTTAGATCCTTATACTAAGAGGCTAAAAGGACCACTCTTCTACTGTTTATACTAGATAGAATAGTTATCTTTACCATTCCTATCGGACATGATGGTCATCTTTTCTTTCGATCGTACCATATAGAATCCTCATTTTTCATTCCTACCAAAAAGGACTATTATCTTTACTGTTCCTACTAGACAAGACAGTTATCTTTACCATTCCTACCAGACAAGATAACCCTTTTTTTATTCCTACCAAACAGGATCACCATTTTGTTGATTCCTACCAGACATGGTCATTTTCTTTCTTACCAGATAAAATTATCATTCCTACTAGACAACATCACCACTTTATCAATTCTTATCGGACAGGATCACGTCTTTGTCAATTCCTACTAGACAGGATCACCATTTTATTGATTCCTACAATACAAGGTCATTTTCTTTCTTACCAGATAAAATTATCATTCCTACCAGACAGGAACATGGCTTTTAGCTCCTACCAAAAAGGACAACAACCAAATGCTACTAGCCAACAGATCTCCCAAATATACTAAGGGCATCTTCCTTAAAATTCAACCACACTTTTCACTCAAATGTCTAAACTCTAACCTATAAAATAATTTGGTTCCTTTTACCATCACTCATCCCTAGGTTCACTGTCATCAAAATTGCTTTTTAGACAAAGACAATTCTAATGAGGGGTCAACTGTGAACCCTTAATTTGACACCTTCTAGTATGCATTTGAACTTTAAAAGCACTTAGGCTCAATAAACAAACCTCCAGAAGTCGAAAACTCTCAAAATAGAAAAATCAAAATAATTATTTTTGATATTTAAACCCTTTTAAATCATCCAAGACTTAGTAACGAATACAACGCAACTAGAATCATGAGAAACGAGCAAAAACAGGCAGAATTGGTGAAATAGAGCACGTTTCTACACAAAACTATATGGCTGTTGTAAAGCCTTATGCAACACCATATAGACCTATGTGGCAGCTATAGAGGCTTCTATAGCACTGTTGTAGAGGCAGTGTAGCATAAATCTCTATGGCACTGTAGAGCACCGTGCAGCAACTCCGGCGAAAACTCCCTTTTGCTATCCCATATTGGAATTTGATGCATTCTATGCTCCAATCCTCCTTCTATATATAGAGGACCTCTCTACACTTCAAATGACCAACTTCCAGAGCTTGAAAAGCATTAACTTCAAGCAAACTGCTTTGCATTTGCTCCTTTTTTCGCAAAGCAAGTTAGGGGGTTTCTCCTTAATTCCTACTCAACTAGTTAAAGTCTTTCTGCCTGCTTGTTTGAGGTAAGTCTATTGCCCAAGGCTCATTTCTCAATTCCAAGGCTAGCCCCTACTGGCCATTCGAGGCTATCCGCTGCCCGCCATCCAAGACGAGATACCATACCATCTAAGGTTAGCCGCTGCCCACCGTCTGAGGTAAGCTTCTTTTCCTTTAATTGTCTTTTGTCTAAATTTCCTTGCCTCTTTTAGTTAGTGAATTAAATTGATTTATTTAGGTTACTAGCTAATCAACTCGGTAATCAATTAAGTTAATTAATTAACTCAACTCTCTTTTAATCAATCAATCAAAACATGATAAAGTGGCTAGGCTAAACTAACTCCTTCACAAGAAGGGAAAACTGCGTGGGGTTCTGATTCCCATTCAAAGGGATACGCAAGCATGCTTGGTTCAAGCATCGAATCCAATTAAAACTAACCAACTTTCCCCTATCACTTTCTTCACTTGCTTTTATTTTGCTTTCCTTTATTTTGTCATTAGGATTAGTTTGGGGAATGTGTGACTTCCCTATAACCCATAAAGGCTACAAGAGGTACCCCCTAAGTTTGGGATTTCATTGTAATATTAAATCTCTTTTATTTCGAATTCTGCTTGTGTATAAACTTTATGGATTGGATTATCATACATATTACAAATTATTCATGCTTTTTAAATTGTTCATGAAATATATTTTAAGTTACTTTTATATTATTTGGGAAACATATTTTGTTAAACCGAAAACCTAGTCACCGAATTCTCTTTGGTTTCAAGGCTAGTGATCTTTTTTCCTTTGGGTAATAAATGGAGTCCTTATATTTTCCCAAATAAAAATAAATTAAGGTGCCGACTCTAAAACAATTTTCAAAAATAAGCTTGAGGGCTTCCCTATGAGTCCTTTCCCAAATGAGTATTTCGATTCCCTTTTAGCAAATTAGATCGGTGCTCGAACGAGGCCTCACAATCGGGAAGATGATGATGTGGGCAACTCCTTTAAAGTTCCTTGTACTGCTTTCATGCTTCATCTAAAGATTCCCCTTCAAGTTGTTGGAAGTTTGTGATCTCTTTAATGAACCTTATAGTCTTTGCTTGAGGAAAGTACTTCGTAAGGAATGCTTGGATGAGTTGATCCCAAGTAGTGATCAATCCCGATGGCAGTGAATTCAACCATGATTTTGCCTTATCCTTCAGGTGAAAAGGGAATAATCTAATAATCTAAATCTCACTGCATCATTTGAAACTCTATTATATTTGAAGGTATCACAAATTTCTAAGAAATAGGCTATATGAGTATTAGGGTCCTATTAGTCAATCCATAGAATTGCACACTTGATTGAAGCATTTGGAGAAGAGTAGGCTTGATCTCAAAATTTTTTACATTGACCCTTGGTTAGCAATACCTTATTGTACACCATTCAAACCTGGCATAAAGACTCTAATAAAGTTCTTTCATTTCCTCTTTGATTCCTACATTGGTTCTCTTGCTATTCTTGATTCACATCTCTGAGTCTTGTTTCATCTGCCATCTCGGCTGCTTCCTTTTTTTTTTGCTTTTTGATCTTTCTTTCATAGTTAATAAGCTAAGGTATGTAAGGAATGAGTGTAGGTTTTGATCTTTAGGTATTGGGTATACACAAAAATTATCATTTATTAAATAAGAGATACTCAAAACAAAAGTTAATAAAGAAAAATAAAACTTGTCTCAAATCAAACAAAATTAAATAGATTATGATGTTAAATCAATAGTCCTGAGCAATGGTGCCAAAAATTTATTGGGTAAAATCCACAAGTATATGGAGTCCACAAGTAATAAAAAATGAATAGAGTATAGTTCCCATGAGAACTATGGTTATCTATCTATCTACTATTCCTTTTATTTGTTTAAGGCTTAACAAATTTATCCTGATTCTTAAACTAAATAAAACAGCTAAATTTAATGGAAGAATTTGTAAGAGAAATAATGAGGATTAATCATCAGAAATTAATATCTATCCACACTCATTCAATCAATTACCTTTTTAACATCTAAGTCGTGTATTATCCAGGCTATCTAATAGCATTGATTAGAGTCTCTCAATATCTAACCAACTAAACCAAAATTCAAGTTTTCTCAAAATAATTTAACTAATTCTCATTCCACAAAACTATTTGTTGATTGCTTAAATTTGGCTTTTAAGTGAACCCTAAAGATATCTAATTACTAACTACAATCTCTTATTAATTAGTAATTAAATAAGTATTTGTAGGTCTATTACATTATTATCTCTCAATGCATAACACAATACAAATCATAACTTTATTGGCCAAACAAAATTAAGCATTAAGCATAATAAATACCACATACCATATGAAATTAGATGTATAGATAATTGAAAGTAATTGTGCTTCAAAACATTAATTCCTAGCTAAAGAATTTGTTAAGCATAGTAGCAATAAAAACCAAGTACCAAAAAGAAGAGAAATTCATAAACACAAGTTTGGAGGTAATAAGGAATTTAGATCTCTCAATCTTCACTCCTAAGCCTTCAATCTTGATCTTCTTTGATTCAATCTCTCTCTAGGTCTTTTTCTCTTTTCCTACTCTTAATTGTTAACTTCACCCTTCCCTTCATATCCTATTTATAGTGGAATGCAATCTCCTTTTTCAATTAGGTCAGTGATAAGTATATAATTGGCTATATTTTACCCCCTACTTTTATAGCATTTTATTGTTAAAATGACTTTAATTTGTTTGTTTAAGTGCTTTTTAGAGTATTTAGAGGAATCCTTTATGTTCTACAATGCCTTGGTCAATTGAGCCAAAAGCACGGATAAAAATTGAGAAACTTTGTATTTTTGGACAAATTTTCAATTGACGTGCCCAGCGATATGGGTGTGTCACTGCCCATGTCATTCTCGTATCTGAAGAGATGAGATATGAGCGTTCAGAACGTCGACACGCCTAGTGACATGGGCATGTCATTGGCCATGTCAAGCTAAATTCCATGGTATAAAAGCTTATTTCAGATAGAATTTGAGGGATCTAGAATTTATTTTGAATAGCAGTTTTCCTAAGGCCAAGAAGAGAGTTTTGCAATGAAAATTAGAGGAGAAGATCGAAGTTCAAGTTTCAAGTCAAGGATTAAAGATTTAAGTTTGGATTATCATTCATCCACTATGGATTGTTTGATTTCTCTTGCTTTTATCTTTTATTCTTGTCACTTTTTCATTATGAACTAAATTTTTCATACCTAAGTATTTAATGAATCCTATATAGGTATTTAATGAATCCTATATTACTTTGTACAGATTGAATGGGTTTTTAATCAATTAAATCATTAATTTGGATTGATTTTTCTTTATGATTTATATTTGTTATTTCCAATTGTCAATTGCATGCTTGATAATTGGAATTAGTTTTCTTGCTAATTGTCTTGAGAAAGCTTAGCTAGAATTGATCACTCATAAAGGTTGAGCATTGATTGGGGTGCTAGAGATAGACCTATAAGATTCTTTGGTTTATGGTTCCTTGATTTTAATACTATTTCTATTTAATTATAAATTGAGAAGAGATTCCTTTTATAATACTTAGTAATTAAGGATCGAATTGCTCGAGAGAGGTTTCAATCGAACTTAGTGGAATGCCAATTTGATCTAACGTTTGGTTTAGTTGTGTGTCCATTCATGAAATACATATAGGGTCTAGGAGGATTCAAATATCTAGGTAGCTTCTTTCATCAATTTTTCTCTTGCAATTCACTTACATTATTTTAGTTAAGTTTTTAATTTAGTTTAGTTATTTCAAGTTAAATATTACTCAAACTTTTGATTAACTAGACCACAGTCAACATTTGAGCTGGAACTTGAACCTTATCTCCAGTGGAACTATAACTCACTCACTACTGTATTACTTGTGTGATATATATGCTTGCAGAAAACACATCAAGTTTTTGGCCCCGTTGCTGGGGACAACAGTTTTCAATATTAGCAATACAATTGAGAATGTTGATTTAGTTTTTATTTTATTTGTTTTTAACAATTGTTCTTGCTTGTTGGTTGTCATTTCAGGTACCTTTTTCTGTTTATGACCAGAGCTGGTTCCTCTAATTTGCTTAAATTTGATCTAGAGCTTAGAGAGAACTTTGAGACAAAAGCAAAAGGAAGAACGTGAACTAGCTTTGTTAGAGGAGGTAGTCGACTTGGATGACATTGATTTAGAAGAAGAAGTTGAAGTAATGGCAAAACACTAGCGAAGAACCATGCAAGAATATACTCGGCCCACTCTCAATGGGGCTGATTCAAGTATACAGAGGCCGCTAGTTACTACAAACAACTTTGAAATCAAGTCGAATGTGATACAAATGGTGCAGCTGACTTGCCAATTTGATGGCTTCCCAGATGAAGACCTTAACGCATATCTTGAGAATTTTTTGGAGAATTATGATACATTCAAGATAAACAATGTCTCAGATGATCTGATTAGATTACAGTTGTTCCCTTTTTCACTCTAGGACAAACCAAAAAAGTGGCTCAAATCTTTCTCAGCCAGCACTTTCACTACATGGGGTCAATTGGCAGAGAAGTTCCTAGAAAAATACTTCCCACCATCCAAGACTGCCAAGTTGAGGAACAATATTTCATCCTTTCTTCAACAAGATGGTGAGACCCTCTATGATGCATGGGAGAGATTTAAAGAGTTGTTAAGGAGGTGTCCACATCATGGCCTTCCACTATGGCTCTAGATTCAAACCTTTTACAATAGTTTGAACTATGCAAGCAAGCAGTCTATTAATGCAACAGCCGGTGATTCCTAAATAACAAGACACCTAAAGAGGCAAAGGACTTGATTAAAGGCATGGCTCTCATAAACTATTAGTGGCAAGTCCCTAGAGATCAAAGAATGATTGGAGGGGGTGGTTCACATTAGGTGGACTTAATTGTTGTATTGACCGCTCAGCTTGAGGCCATGAACAAAAAAATGGATCCCTAGCTTCATCTTGAGGGAAGTCAGTTTAAGTGATGTCATATGATTGGGGTGGAGGTGGACACCAAAGCTAGGATTGCTAGAATGGCAATAATCTTGCTAGGCAGGAGCAAGTGGATTACATTGGCAATGTGCATAGACAACAATAGAACAACCCCTACAACAATACATATAATCTAAGGTGGAGGAACCATCTGAATTTTGCATAGAGTAATCAGTCTAACTCAAGACCTCCACTTGGATTTCAACAACAGCCTCAATACTAGCAAGCTCCACCTAAGAAGACTCCTTTGGAAGAGATGATAGAGAAATTCATTGAGTCTTTTGATTAGAGGCATAAGGCAGCTAAGATAGCACTTAGAAATCAACAGGCCTCCATTCATAATTTGGAGAATCATATGGGCTAGATTGCAAAAATGATTAGTGATAGACCCCAAGGAAGTTTGCTTAGCAACACCGAGGCAAATCTGAGGGAGCAGCTTAAGGCAATCACTTTGAGAAGTGGCAAGAATTTAGAAGATGTTGAGAAGCAGAAAGTGATGGTACAAGTTAAGGGTGATGAGGTGAAGGGAAAGAAGAGTAAAGATGAGGAAGCAATCAAGCCTACCCCTTTAGTTCCATATTACAAGCCTCGCATTCCTTATCCAATGAGGTTGAAATAAAATTAAACAGATGCTCAACATGGTAAGTTCTTAGAACTCTCGAAGCAATTACATATCAATATTCCTTTGGTAGATGCTCTTTTGCAGTATACAAAATTTTTGAAAGAATTGCTGACTAAAAAGAGAAAGCTGGAGGAAGTATCTATGGTTTAGTTATCAAAGGAGAGCTCAGTGATTATCCAGAAACTACCAAAAAAACTCAAGGATCCAGGGAGCTTTACTATTCCTTACTTGTTAGGTAGTTTACAAATTGATAGAGCTTTAGCAAACCTTGGGGCTAGTGTTAGTGTTATGCCCTATAAGGTTTTCAAGAAATTGGGTTTGGGAGAACCAAAACCAACACATCTGAGTATTCAGTTGGAGGACAAGTCTGTTATATACCCTAAGGGTATCATTAAGGATGTGTTGGTCAAGGTTGGTCATTTTATTTTTCCTGTGGATTTTATAGTGTTGGATATGGATGATAATATTGAGAACTCACTCATTTTAGGTAGACCTTTCCTAGCCACAGCTAGGGCCATCATTGATGTCAATGATGGTAAGTTGACACTTCGAGTGGGTAAAGGGACAAGTTGTCTTCCAAATTCCTAAAATATCTCATCATGCACTCACACTAGATAATGTTTATTCTTTTAAAAACATAGTTGAGCATGAAATAGTAAATCATATGATTGATGTTGTCTAAAAGAAATCTTTGGAGTGTGATGTTTTGCCAAAAATTGAGAAGGACAAAGTTCCTAATATTAATAAGCCTTTAGTTCATGTTGAAGCCGAGAAGATCGAGGAGGCATCCGTGGGAAGAAGAAAAAAGATGTTTAAGTTTAAGCTAAGTAAGCAAATCAAGAGAAAAAGGAAGTCTATAGTAGATGTTCAGGTTTGGTTGTTGAACTTTAAAGCATTGAATTTTCTTCAGAAGCTAAAACCTAAATGTTGTGGATCCTTTAGGATTAAGAAATTCTTTGCATGTGAGTTAGGTAAGCTACTTCAACCTAAAAAGGGTACATTTCAAAATCAAGCAAGAAAAATTCAACTTTTTGAGGTGGGGTGAGCAATCACCCTAAACGTCCAGCTAAGACGATGTTAAAGAAGCACTTGCCTCCCACCAATTTGAGTGATTTTAGTTTATTTTTATTTTTTTATTATTTTGGTTTATTATTATTATTTTTTTTTTTTTTTTGCTTAGTAGTGTTGGTTTTTATGGTCGAGCAAGTCTGTAGAGCAAAAAGAGATTGAAATTTTGACCAAGTGTTGTGGGATAGGTGACACGTCCAGTGACATAGGTCTCTGGACGTGTCATTTAATTGAGTTCCATAAGCTACAACATAGCCGTGTCAATGGTCATCTCATTTAAGCAATCTAGCAGTAGCTTCGACATGCCCAATGACACGGCCGTGTCATTCACGCAATTTGGCAGTAACTTTGACATGCCCAATGACATAAGCATGTCAATGCCCATGCTGTTTATCTGAAAATTCAAAAAAATTCTAGAAAGGTGACACACCCAGCAACATGAGTGTGTCGGTGCACGTGTCGACAGGTTTTAAACATAACCTAACCCATTTTAAACTCAATCCTTTCTCATTTTCTCTCAAATCTACACAGATTTCTCTCAAATTTCTTCCATCCTTACACTTGAAATCTCACACATAATCATTTTAGAGGGAGTATCGTCCCTTAACAAGTGATTTCCAAGGGATAATATTGTGTTTTAGGCTTCCAATTTTCGAATTTGTTACCATTACTTTCTAGGTTTGAACTCTATACTCTTTTCTCTTAATATCTTTACAAGTTTTAGGGTTCTAATCATTGGGTTTTAGGGTTTTAGGGTTTCTTTACAAATTTGATGAATTTGTGCTTTAATTGTGTTTTAGCTTGTATTTAGGGTTAAATGCTATTTATTTTTTGCAAATTTGTTGTGGGTTAGTATGTGAATGTGCGTAATTCTTAATTTTTATTGGGTTTGTATCACTATGGTTATGCAATTCACTATTATTATCTACTGATATGTTTGTTGAATTGAGTTGCTTGCCTAGGTACCAAACTTTTGGCCTGCTCTATGTTATGCCATTATATTGTCAAAATTTTGAAAATTCTAACATCATTATATTGGCATTGGTTTTCTTTTGTGTTTTTATTATTGGTTTTGCAGAACATAAGTTCACGCAAGTGACCATCTGTTGGAAGGGGCAAGACTTTACCCACCAAGAAGGCTAAGGGGAAAGGTAGCTCAAGCCAAACTATAGCTGCCTCAACCATCACATTCATAAAGGATCACAAATGCCTCAAGTTTACGAAGGAGGAGGATAAGAAGAAGTTTACACAGTTGGCAAATAAGAATTGTTTTCCAGCGTGGGTTTTACATTGGGAGGCTTTGATCAGGGTTTGATACACCAACCGGGTTGGCAACAGTTATTTGCCATTAATGAGGCAACATATAAGGAATTGACATTGGAGTTCTACTATACATTCTAGTATGAGAAGATAAAACTTTCCTGGTCCAAGCCAACTATGAGGTTTAAATTAGGTGGCAAACCATTTCACTTGAGCATTAATGAGCTCAGAGTGCACTTAGGATTATATACCGAGTAGGAGGTGGGGACTGATGCATATAGGCAGACAGAGGTAGATTTTCCAGAATATAGTGTTGAGCCTGCCAGAGTTTGGGAGCGATTTGCCTCAAGAGCAGGCCAGTATGTGCCTAAAGTGTCCAAGGCATCGAACTTTGCATCTTTTACTCATTAGGCGGTGCAGAACCTTTTGGCACACACTATTGTTGCCCGACAACATAGCACAAGAGTTGTCATATTTCAAGATCTTTTCTTTTTAAAGTGTATGGTTGATGGGGTTTGGTGTAATATTGCCTATACTCTCACCTACTTCTTCTACGAGTAGTCAAAGAAGGGATCAGCTGGTTGTTTATATGGTAGGATGTATATCACCAAGCTGGCTCAAGCCTTGGGTGTGTTGGACGAGTGCTAGCCTATGACAGTGGATGGGAATCCTAAGCTACTTGGATACTTTGAAGAGGTTGGAACTAACGAGGACTTCTGATGCACCAATCTATGATAAGAGGTTGCTACTACTTCTACTATAGTTCCTCTGGTTCCCACTTTTGACGCTCCTCAGCCCTAGCCGACCGATATTCCTGATCCAATACCCATTTCTGATGCACCACAATCTCCACCTATTGATGCTCCCTCTAGTTTGGCTGGACCCTTTATTTTGACATATTCTCAGATGCCTGCTTTCAGAGTTTGGGGCCATACCATCGGTGCTGTTAAGGATGATAACAAGAAATCTATAGAGTTCGAGGCCTAAATTTGTCAGATTGAGAGCAAATTGGGGAATTTAGAGATTGATCAGCGGCACATATGAGTTACTCTGCATGACATGCGATAATCCATGGAGTGACATCAGGCCTCTATTCAGGCAGCCCTTGATTATGAGCGCATACAGTGGACATGGCTTCAGGAGTCCATGTTAGAGTTTTGGAGATCTCAGAGGTTTCAGGCACAACACCCACCACCTCCACCATACCAACCACTACAGTGGGTTGATGTCTCCGATGATGGTGATGGAGACAATGATAAGACAGATGAGTAGTCTTATCTTTTTTTCCCATTTTCTTTTCCTTTTCTTTATTTCTTTTATTTCTTTTATTTCTTTTATTTTGGATTATTATGCTCTCTATATTATTACTTGTACTTTTATTTTTCTTTTATTTTGTTTTTCTTTTTGCCTTTATCGATCTTCATATTTTGTTTAGTACAATCTCTCTTGGTCTGTAGCTAAAAATGACATGGTAAGGCCATCAATCTGGCATCCATTCATTGATTCATGGCAATGACAAGGTAATTTTCTCTCTCTCCTTTTTCTTTTCTTTGAATTCAACACATTGGGGACAATTTGTAAATTAAGTGGGGGGAGGGGTATTCATTTATTTATTTGTTTATTTATTTATTCTTTTTGCCCTATTTTGTTTCAAGCAAGCTAAATTGTAATAATGGTATAAATTGGAATGATCTCTCTTTAGCTCATAATTTGATGTTTTATCTATATATGACAATTTCTCGTTGATGTTTGGCTCAGTTGACTTGATTATTTGCTAAGGATTAAGTGTGGTAGTCGTAATTAGGGAATTAAATTGATTGAAATTTGCATGCTTGGAGTTTGACACCTTGGTTACATTTTTTAGCGTATGTGGATGTGGATTCCTTTATGACTTGAGTCAAGATTTGTAAGATATACTTAATACCTTAGGTTCTTTGACTATTTTTCTTGATATATATATATATATATATATATATATATATATATATATATATATATAAAAGTAAATTATACAAGGAGCTTTGAAAATATTTCCCTATTTTGCTTATTTGAGTTGAGATTATGAATAATGCCAATAGCCATTTGAATTCGTGATTCTAGTTGAGTAACTGAGAGTCGGCATCACAAATGTTTACTTTCATTTTAAAAGGCTAGTATGATGATTCAAACAAGTTGAGCTCCTTCATTAATTAAAAAAAAAAGTGTAATAAAGGTGCAATTGAATGTTAAAATAAAAAGAAAATTGAGAGAATGGTGAGGTGCCTAAGACAAAATCTTTTATTTCTTACTTTTGTTTTGCTTTTGTTTCTTTGGAATTGTATGCTCAATCTTTTAACTTTGGAATTTAGACTTTAGGATTGTGAGTTTTATCTCTGAGTTTGAGATTCTTTGATTTGCAGATCTTTAATTTGACTGTTACATTTGAGAATTGGTTTTTGATTAAGAATTTTGAGCCTTACTGATTTGAGTATTGTCAATCATTATGTTTTCTTTTTGCTTTAGAGGGATTGTCCATTTTCCAAACTATTATTATGATTTAATTTGCTTGAGGACAAGCAAAAACTCAAGTATGGGGGAATTTGATAAGTATATAATTGGCTATATTTTACCCCCTATTTTAAGAGCATTTTATTGTTAAATTGAGTTTAATTTGTTTGTTTAAGTGCTTTTTAGAGTATTTCCAGGAATCCTTTATGTCCTATAATGCCTTGGTCAATTGAGCTAGAAGTGCGGATAAAAATCAAGAAACTGTGAATTTTTGGACAAATTTTTAAATGACACGCCCAGTGACATGGGCGTGTCACTACCCATGTCGTTCCCGTATCTGAAGAGGCAAGATCTGAGCATTCAAAAAGTCTCACTGGCCATGTTAGGCTAAATTCCAAGGTATAAAAGCTGATTTTAGACAGAATTTGAGGGATCAAAAATTTTATTTTGAATAACAATTTTCCTAAGGCCAAGAAGAGAGTTTTGTAATGAAAATTGAAGGGGAAGATCGAAGTTCTTCAAGTTTCAAGTCAAGGATTGAAGATTCGAGTTTGGATTATCATTCATCCACTATGGATTGTTTAATTTCTCTTGCTTTTATCTTTTATTCTTGTCACTTTTTCATTATGAACTAAATTTTTCATACCTAGGTATTTGATGAATCCTAGATTACTTTGTATGAATTGAATGGGTTTTTAATCAATTAAATCATTAATTTGGATTGATTTATCTTTATGATTTATATTTGTTATTTCTAATTTGCATGCTTGATAATTGAAATTAGTTTTCTTGCTAATTGTCTTGAAAAAGCTTAGCTAAAATTGATCACTCATAAAGGTTGAGCATTGATTGGGGAGCTAAAGATAGACCTACAAGATTCTTTGGTTTATTGTTCCTTGATTTTAATGTTGTTTCTATTTAATTATAAATTGAGAAGAGATTCCATTTATAATACTTAGGATTGAATCGCTCGAGAGAGGTTTCAATCTAACTTAGTGGAATGCCAATTCGATCTAATGTTTGGTTTAGTTGTGTGTCCATTCATGAAATACATATGGAGTTTATGAGGATTCAAATATCTAGGTAGCTTCTTTCATCAATTTTTCTCTTGCAATTCACTTACGTAATTTTAGTTAAGTTTTTAATTTAGTTTAGTTATTTCAATTTAAATATTACTCAAACTTTTGATTAACTAGACAATAGTCAACATTTGAGCTAGTACTTGAACATTGTCTCTAGTGGAATGATAACTCACTCACTACTATATTACTTGTGTGATCTGTATGCTTACAGAACATGCATCAATCAGAAAGTTCAAATTTTGAAGTTAAAATTAGAGTAGGACAAAACTTCATTGTCTGTCGCAGTCACGACGAATTACAACTTCCAATTTTACAAATTTTTTCAATCGCTGCTAGTTCTGCACTAGCCTCCTTT
>CANTUT010001211.1:0-128204 GCA_947687605.1 Reutealis trisperma
GATTGGCTAGGCAATAAGCTTGGCCACGGTTCAGGAACTGCCAGTTTTGGTTCAGGAATCGCCAGTTCAATTCAGAAAAAATGAAACTAGACCAAAACTGCCCTTAGGGTGGTTCTAGCCTCAGTTCATAACTTGCCAATTCCGGTTCATACCGGTTCAAAAGGAATATATTTATAAAAAAAAAAAAATTAAAAGGCTTGAGCTTTATTTTCTTACTAAAAATTAAGTTACCTACGTATCCTCTTAGGGTTTTGAGGAATCAAAGCCCTATGTAGTTCTCTTATCTTTTTTTTTTTTTACAAATTTAATTACCCCTTTACCTTTTAATCACTACCACTACTAGAAGTTCCTACCGTTCCATTAGTTGTGAAGTCAAACTTGAATAAATCTTCATTCCTCTCCCATCCCTTAGTTCTCTGCTTTAGTCTAATCATCAAGGCATGCTTGAGCTTCTAATGATTCATGGGCCAAGGAAGATAGTGACTCATCCAATATACTGCCTCCTTGTGAACCCTTAATTTTGCACCTTTTGGTATGCGTTTGAACCTTAGAAGCACTTGGGCTCGGTAAACAAACCTTCAGAAGCCAAAAACTCTCAAAATGGAAAAAATCAAAATATTTCTTTTTGGCAATTAAACCCTTTCAGATCATCCAGACTGAGTAACGAGTACAAACGCAATTGGAATTGTGAAAAATGAATGAGAAACAAGAAAGAATGGGTGAAACGGCGAAAGTGGGGCCGTTGCCACAGAGCTTTATGGCACTGCTGCGAGGCCCTCTACGGAACTGCAAAGGGCTGTGCAGCATTGTCGCAAAGAGCTCTGTGTACTGCAAAGCCCTCTTCAGCAACACCAGCGAAAATTTAATTTTGTGCAATCCCACATTGGAATTTGATGCATTCTATGCTCTAACCTCCCTTTATATATAGAGGACCTCTCCACACCTCAAAAACACCAACTTGTAGAGCTTGAAAAGCAATAACTTCAAGCAAACCGCTTTTCATTTGCTCCTTGCTTCATAAAGTGAGTTAGGGGGGGGTTTCTCCTTGATTCCTACCCGACTAGTTTAAGGCCTTTCGCCGCCTGCTTGTTTGAGGCAAGTCTTTTCCCAAAGGCTCGTGTCCACTGCCGCCCGCCATCTAAAGGCTAGTTGTCACCAGCCGTCTGAGGCCAGCCGCCATTTGCCATCCAAGGCTAGCCCTGCTCGCCATCCAATGCCAGCCATCGCTCTCCATCCGAGGCCAATCGTTGCCCACCGTCTGAGGTAAGCTTCTTTTTCTTTAAATCTTTTTGTCTAAATTTCCTTACTTCTTTTAGTTAGTTAATTGAATTGATTCATCTAGGTTGCTAGCTAATCAACTCGGTAATCAATTAAATTAATTAATTAACTCAACTCTCTTTTAATCAATCAATCAAAACATGATAAAGTGGCTAGGCTAAACTAACCCGTTCGCAAGAAGGGAGAACTGCGTGGATTCTGATTCCCATTCAAAGGGATATATAGGCATGCTTAATTTAGGCATGAATCCAATTTAAAACTAACCAACTTTCCCCCTGTCACCTTCTTCACTTACTCTAATTTTGTTTCCTTTACTTTGTTATTAAGCTTAGTTTGGGGAATGTGTGACTTTCCTAGAACCCATAAGGGCTAGAGGAGGTATCCCCTAAGTTTAGATTTCATTGTAATACTAACTCTCTTTTATTTTGAATTCTAATTTTGCATAAACTTTGTGGATTGAATGATCATGCATACTATAAATTGTTCTCATGCATTTTAATTTATTCATGAAAAAATATTTTAAGGTCACTTTTATATTACTTGGTCAAACTTATTTTGTTAAATTAAATCGAAAACCTAGTCCCTGAATCCTCTTTGGTTTCGAAGCTAGTGATCCTTTTTCTTTTGGGTAATAATTGGAGTCAAATGGGTTTTTTCCTTATATTTTCCCAAATAAAAATAAATTAAGGTGGCGACTCCAAGAAATAATTTTCAAACCTATCAAAGATATGCCCAAGGGCTTCCTCGTGAGTTCTTTCCCAAATGAGCATTTCGATTTCCTTTAGTGGATCGGACCGGTGCTCGAGTGAGGTCTCACAGCTAGCGACTCTGCTGGGGAGTAACTTTCTTTTAATAAAAGGAAAAATAAGTGGACTACTAATTGGTTTAAAAAGAGTTTGGCCTTTTAATATGGTTGTGACTTTGCATGCATCACTTGCATAGCCTCTTTACCATTGAACCTAGTTTTTAGGAAAACAATGGATAGTGGGTAGCATCGAATGGGTAACCCTCCTTAGGTCTATTCGTTGATAGTGACATCATCCATCCCGTGATGAATCCTTTGATCCTTTCAAAGGTGTAACGAGTATGCATGTACTGTTGGACCCACGTGAGGCTCTTTAACTTACATATGGTTAGGTATATCGCTGCTCTAGTGTGATGGGTACCTTATACAAGCCCCCTTATCCTTTCATGTAATGAACTTAGATCCTGGCTTAGGTTGTATGTACCATAATTAAAACCTTGCATCTTTGCATTCTCATGAAATGTTTTCTTCATGCATATCATACATCTATATTGTATAACAAAACACGCATTCATCTTAAGTCTAGGTTATACCTTGAACTGAAGAAGGGTCATATACTCACTTTTATCCCAACATCTTCACTTCTAAACTTTAAATACTCTCACCTCTATCCCATTTCACCTTTGTCCCCATAAACCTTAAGCCAGCACCTTAAACCTTACCCCTTTACCTTAGCCTTGAACCTAAACACCAATACCCTAACCCTAAAACCTTACCGCTTTGCCTTAGCCTTTAACCTAAACACCAATACCCCAACCCTAAACCTTACCTCCTTTACCTTAGCCTTTAAACCTAAACACCAATACCTTAACCCTAACCACTTACCCCCTTTACCTTAGCCTTTAACCTAAAACACCCATACCTTAACCCTAAACCTTACCCTTTTACCTTAGTCTTTAACCTAAACACCAATACCCCTAACCCTAAAACCTTACCCCCATTACCTTAGCCTTTAACCTAAACACCAATACCCTAGCCTTAAACCTAAGACCTCATTTCCTTAGCCTTAACCTCAAATACCTCTAACCTTAGACACTGTTACCTTAACCTTACCTAAAATGTCTTCACCCTAAATTATAACCTAAAAACATCTCTACCATCCTCTTACCCATAACTTGCCAACCTAGCCACAAGACACCGTTTGCCCAACATCCTTGGCCCATTACCTTCAAAACTAATCCATTACCCTCGGACTTGACAGATGCCTATAGCCTATACCCTAAATTATTAAGACACTATCCTAAGCTTAATACCTTTGGCTCGACACACTTACCCCTAAGCTTAATACCTTTGACCCAACACAAGATCCTTAAGCCCAACACTTGTGACCCATCACCTTTCAAAACTAGTCTGTGACCCTTAAACCTAATAACTTTGGCCCAACACACTACCTTAAGCCCAATACCCTTGGTTCAGTCTACTACCTGAAGCCTAAAACATTTGCCCCATCATACCTTAAGCCTAAAAAAAAATAAAAATTGTTGGCCTATTACACAATAGAAAGCCTTTTCTCTTAGGATCTGCATGCCTATACCTTCATCACCTCTTCTGTTCCATACCCTTCACTTACCTTGTTACTTTGGTTTAAAGGTACTAATGGCCCACTCGCTTGATATGGCTTCCTTAACCACACTTGTGACCAAAGTCCTTAAGAAGCAAGAAGAGCATTTCCAAGCTATCCTAACTGCTCAGCAAGCCCAATTCAAGGAATAAAGGCAATTCATCATTGAGGAAGTTAGAGCTATGATTAACCAGGCCACCCGTAGCCATCCTAACCCAAAACTTATCTTCAACTCAACCAATCCTAGCCTAAATTCAAGCCTAAACAACCGATATCTAAACCAAGGTGAGGAAGTTTTCTCTTATCTAGATGCTAGATTACTTAAGGGGAAGCTTGAAGCTATGGAAAGAACCCTTAAATCCCTAAAACACTGTGATGATCTAATTTACGTGGATAGTTTAACCTTATTTCCCAATGCCAAGCTCCCTCCTAAATTCAAAATGCCTGAACTTGAGAGATTTGATGGAACCACTCTGCCCCAAGACCTATTTGAAGATATATGTGGGGGGCAATGAAACCTTTAGGAGTTAGCGATGAGCTCCTTACTCAACTGTTCCAACAATCACTAACCAGTGTTACTAGGAAATGGTTCCTTTCACTAGACAAGAGCAAGTAAAGGATATGGGATGATATTTGTTGTGCCTTTGTCGAATAATATCATTATAACAATGAAGTGAATGTCACTAGGCATGACTTGGAAACTACCAAACAGCTTCCAGAGGAGTCCTTCTCCATGTTCCTTACAAGGTGGAGGGTTAAAGCTGCTCAAATGCTAATCAGACCAACAGAGCAAGAACAAGTGGACATCCTTGTTAATCCAACCTAACAAGCCCACTTATTAACCTAATACCTACCCACTTTTAAGGCTTTGATTGCAACCGCATCAAAGGTTGAAGATTGCATCCAAAGTGCATCATTTCAACCTAAATTCCTTACCACCGACCTGAACAGTGATGAAGAACCTGAACCTAATTCAACCCCACCTTACCTCACCCAAGTGGCATGACATTAAAAAGTTCAAGTTTAGCTAATCTGACCTATCTGAGATTGAATTCCAAGTATGAGTCTAAATCGCCAAGTCTGAGTTTGAGTCTAAGTCCAAATCTCAAAGTCTGAGTCTAAATTTGAGTATGAGTCTGTCATCTTATTTTTCGTCAATCATATTGATTCCCTTTTTTGTTATCTTGTAATAAAATATTCACATCTTTTTAATTATTTATGCACTTGTCTAAACATGGATGAGCTTTGAAAAAAAAAGGAGAGAAAAAGAAAAAAGAAAAGAGAGAGAGAGAAATGAATAGTCAATTAAATCCACCACAGCTAGCATATATTGAGGTGCTACCAACAATTACTTTGCCAGCTCCTAACCAAAGTAGGTCAAGAAATAGACCTCACATTAAATATTTAAAGCACAAAATCAAATGATACACCTCAATAAAGGGGCAAAAAGATTCATCAAATCCAAAATTCAAAGGATAGACCCCCTCGAAATGAAGAAAATCAGCAAATCACGATGGAATGTTTTCTCCCAAAATTTCATCAATCTAAGCTCATTAAGTTGAAAACCCAAAAAGGGCAGCTTAGGTAAAAAAAAAAAAAAAAAAAAAGAAAGAAAGAGAGAGAAAAATAAAGCTCATCCTAGTCATTTTCCTTCATATCAAATCATTTTTCCTTCTCATCTCATGTCTTCAAGGTCATCCTTCCTTACTAGTGGCTCATTTTCTAAGTGATATTGTCTTCTACGCCCTTATCTCATAGTTGGGGCCACATCTTTCTAGGTCATCATCATCTTTTATTAATCCATCACGTCTCTTAGCTTAAAGAGTTTAGGCATAATCTCTCACATTGCTAGTCTATTATGTTCCCTAGCTCTCATTAGGAGCAAGAATCCCAAGTTATCTTTTCTCATCAGTCATTCAGCTACTCCTTAGGGTACTATCCTTTCATCTAGTCTGTCATCTACATTCAAGCTAATAAAGTGTCACTTTAAATGTCTCTTTAATCTCAAAACAATAAGTTTAGCTTGGCTTGTTTTTTTCATGAATCATGCTATAGATAGCAAAATCATACAACCTCCCTGATCCTTTTCAAAATTTCCAACCCTCCTTTGAACCATTCCCAAAACTTCACATTTGTACCATCCCAAGCCATATTGGAAAAAATCATCCCGTACTTTCAAGCTCAAGCCTCACACCATCCTTTCAAGCTTAAGCCTCATACCACCCTTTCCTTGGCAAAGTCTCATCATCTTCTAAGAGCCAAGCCTATGGGCAAAATTGAATATTCTAAGTCTTTCAAGACTCATCATCCTTAAAGCAAGCCTTCTCTAGCACAACCAAGATTAACTCATGTCTTGCAAGCTTAGAAGAGCTTGAACCACTCAAGTCATTCCATGTCTCATTAGCAAAATCTCATCATCCTTAAAAAAAAAAAAAAAACAAGCATCCTTAGCAAATAACATAACCCATAAAGTCCAATTGAGTCAAGGCTCTACTAACCAAGAAAATCAAATGCAACTATGACAAAGGGCAAATCCTTATCCATGAGCCTACGGTATCTGTATGACCAAAACCTATAGCACTATACCCAAGATGAAGCCAACCATCCTTCAAAAAGGTCCAAGCACCCCTGTAGAAAAGCCTAAGTTGACAAAGCCTTTTAACTAAAAGCCTTCACCCTAAAACCTAAGCCCAAAAGCCTTTACCATGAAGCCCAAGCCCAAAAGCCTTCACCATGAAACCCAAGCCCAAAAGCCTTCACCCTAAAAACCTAAGCCCAAAAGCCTTCACTATGAAGTCTAAACCAAAAAGCCTTACCACGAAGTCCAAACTAAGAAGCCTTCACCATGAAGCCTAAGCCTAGCTTTCACCATTCACAAAAAGACCATAATCTCCTCCAAGGCCAAATCTGACCAAGCCTTCCCCAACTAATTTCTTACCCTGACCTTTCCTCTAAGCTAGACCTAACCGAGCCTAAGACACAACTTGACTGGGTCTTCCAAATAAAATCCCCAAGGTTGTAACCTGACTAAGCTAAAGTACCAACCTGACTGAGCCTTCCATGAGGATAAGCCTCACAAGTTGACCTTCCCCAAACCTTCCAATCTAATCATCTCTAAAAACCTGACCTTCATGATCTAGCTCTCCAATTCAGCCTCAAACCAAAGTCAGACCTATCTAAACTAAATACCTGATCTTTTCTAAGACTACACTTTACTTTTGCCACTTTACTTTTGCCTAGGCCAAACTAATAGCCATTAACCAACCACTCTCATACCTGACATGCCCATCTTCATCTCTAAGCTAGCCAATCAACCAAAAACCAAATGAGCAAATCACTTTCCTCTTTCATTCTAAAGTGGGGGAACATCCTTTCTAAATATTCACTTTTTTGAAATGGGGGCATCCTTCTCCCAAAGAACAACACTTTTATACCATAACTGACGCTTCACAGGTTCAAGGTATCATATCATTGCATAATTGTCTAGCATTTTTGCATTAACCAAGATCATGAATCAAGGCAAATTGTCAAAACTCTTAAAGAAAGACAAGATCATCATCATCATCATTCCTACCAGACAGGATCACCACTTCGTCGATTCTTACTAGATAGGGTTATCTTCTTTCATACCAGACAGAATCATGACTTTATCGATTCCTACCAGACAAGTTTGTCTTCTTTTCTACTAGACAGGATCATCATCATCATTCCTACCAGACAAGATCACCACTTCATCGATTCCTACCAGACAGGGTCATTTTCTTTCCTAACAGACAAGATCATCATCATCATTCCTACCAGACAGGATCACCACTTCATCGATTCCTATCAGATAGGGTTGTCTTCTTTCCTACCAAACAGGATTATCATCATCATTCCTACAAAACAAGATCACCACTTCATTGATTACTATAAGACAGGGTCATCTTTTTTCTTACTAGATAAGATTATCATCATCATCATTGCTACCAGATAGGATCACCACTTCATTGATTCCTACCAGACAGGATTGTCACCTTCAATCCTACCAGACAGGATCATTATCATCATTCCTACCAGACAGGATCACTACTTCGTCGATTCCTACCAGACAGGATCACCACTTTGTCGATTCCTACCAGATAGGGTCGTCATCACCACCACTTTGTCGATTCCTACTAGACAGGGTCGTCTTCTTTCTTACTAGACAAGATCATTGTCTTCATTCCTACTAGACAAGGTCATCTTCTTTCCTACCAGACAAGACTATCATTATCATCATTCCTACTAGGCAGGATCACCACTTCGTCGATTCCCACCAGACACGTCTTCATTCCTACCAGACAGGATCAAACACTTTGTCAATTCCTACCAGACAGGATCATCTTCTTTCCTACCAGACAGGATCATCTTCTTTCCTACCAGACAGGATCATAAACATCATTCCTACCAAACAAGATCATTTATCATCAATCCTACCAGACAGGATCACCACTTTGTTGACTTTTATCAAACAGGTCGTCATCACCACCATTCGTTGATTCCTACCAGACAAGGTCGTCATCACTACCACTTCATCTATTCCTGTCAGACAGGGTCATCATCACTACCACTTTGTTGATTTCTATTAGATAGGGTCATCATCACCACCACTTCATCGATTCCTACTACACAGGATCGTCATCATCACCACTTCGTCGACTCCTACCAGATAGGGGTTGCCATCATTCCTACCCGACAGGAACATCACTTTTAGCTCTTACCAATTATCACATACTACTAGTCGCTAGATCTCCCAAATATACCAGTGGCATCTTCCCTAAAATTCAACCACACCTATCACCTAAATGTTTGAACTCTGTCCTAGACAATAATTTGGTTCCTTTTACCATCTCCCATTCTCAAGTTCACTATCATCAGAATCGCCTTTCAGACAAAGATAATTTTGATGAGGGGGCAGTTGTGAACCTTTAATTTTGCATCTTTCAATATGCGTTTGAATCTTAGAAGCACTTGGCTCGGTAAACAAACCTTCAGAAGCTGAAAACTCTCAAAATGGAAAAATAAAAATATTTCTTTTTGGCATTTAAACCTTTTCAGATCATCCAGGACTGAGTAACTACTACAACGCAACTAGAATCATGAAAAACATATGAGAAATGAGAAAGAATAGGCGAAAACGGGGAAAGCGGGGCCTGTTGTTGCAGAGCTCTACAGCACTGCCGCAAAGCCCTCTGCAGAATTGCAAAGGGCTGTGCGGCACTACCGCAAAGAGCTCTATGGTGCTACAAAGCCCTTTGTGGCAACTCCAGCAAAAATTCAATTTTTTGCAATCCCACATTGGAATTTGATGCATTCTATGCTCCAACTCTTCTTCTATATATAGAAGACCTCTCCACACCTCAAATACCAACTTCTAGAGCTTGACAAGTAATAACTTCAAGCAAACCGCTTTGCATTTGCTCCTTGCTTCGCAAAGTGAGTTGGGGCATTTCTCTTTAATTCCTACTCGACTAGTTTAAGGCTTTCCGCCACCCCCCTATTCGAGGCAAGTCTTTTGCCCAAGGCTCGTGTCTGCCACCACTTGCCTTCCAAAGGCTAGCCGTCACCCATCGTCTGAGACCAGCCACCACCTGCCATCCAACGCCAGCCGTCCCTCACCATCCAAGGCTAGTCGTCGCCCACCGTTAGAGGTAAGCTTCTTTTCCTTTAAATTTCTTTTGTTTAAATTTCCTTTCTTCTTTTAGTTAGTTAATTGAATTGATTCATCTAGGTTGTTAGCTAATCAACTCAGTAATTAATTAAATATTTAATTAACTCAACTCTCTTTTAATCAATCAATCAAAACATGATAAAGTGGTTAGGCTAAACTAACCCCTTTGCAAGAAAGGAGAACTGCATGGATTCTTATTCCCATTCAAAGGGATACGTAGGCATGCATAGTTCAGGCATCGAATCCAATTTAAAACTAACCAACTTCCCCCTATCACCTTTTTTACTTACTCTAATTTTGTTTCCTTTACTTTGTTATTAAGTTTAGTTTGGGGAATGTGTTACTTTCCTAGAACCCATAAGGGCTAGAGAAGGTATCCCTAAGTTTGGATTTCATTGTAATATTAACTCTCTTTTATTTTGAATTCTAATTATGTATAAACTTTGTGGATTGAATGATCATGCATACTATAAATTGTTCATGCATTTTAATTTATTCATAAAATATATTTTAAGTGACCTTTATATTACTTGGCCAAACTTATTTTGTTAAATTAAATAAAAAACCTAGTCCTTGAATCCTCTTTGGTTTCGAGGCTAGTGATCCTTTTTCTTTTGGGTAATAATTGGAGTCAAATAGGTTTTTTTCTTATATTTTCCCAAATAAAAATAAATTAAGGTGGCTACTCCAAGAAATAATTTTCAAACCTATCAAAGATAAGCTCGAGAGCTTCCTTGTGAGTTCTTTCCCAAATGAGCATTTCGATTCCCTTTCGCAGATTAGATTGGTGCTCTGGTGAAGCCTCACAATCCCACACTAAAAGATTGTTCCACAATAACCGTTGAGACTAGACTTGCTAAATTTTTTTTAGCAATTTGTGATAGGATAAGATATGTATTTTGGTGTCGATTCCACCATTCAAGGACTAGAAATTCTTTACCTATTTTGCTATCACCAAACTCAAATGCAGTTGTTTGATAAATATCAAGTTCAGGATTAGAGTCACTGGATCCTCTAGTTTTTTTTTATACCTTTTCATCAAGGCATGATCACCCGTACTGATTTTGGATGCTTCAATTTGAACTTCACTAGACATAGAAGAAGAAGAAATATAAGAAGTGTTTATAGTAGATGTTTGATAAATAACACTAAATTCAGTATATAACTCTGATAATATTTTCCTAACATTGGAAATTATATAATCAACATCAACATTATCATCAACATCAAGACCTAAACATGAATAATAAAGTGATAAATAATCATACAAACCATCAATTTTACATATAGGATCAAAAACACATGCTATAAGATTAATATTTGGAATGAATTTAAAATAATTTAGCCATTTGTTTTTTATTAAAGAAATTGAACTTTTCAAACTTAAATCATTTTCATATTCTTGTAATGCACCATCAACATTAAGACATTCAATAAAAAATAAATGAGATGTTGGATAATAAACACCACTTAAAATAATTGTTGAATTATTAAAACTTTTAAAACATCCAAAAGTTTTGTGCAAACATCCCAATTTTGTGGGTATAATATGACTTGTGGCACATTATTGGAAATAAATGTGCACAATAATTATCTATATCCATATGACTCATTGAGTAATTCATATGTTGAATTCCAATGAGTTGGAACATCTCTCAGAAATCTTTTTGGTCTTTTACCATGAATTTTACAAAAACTAAACCATTGTTTCATTACTTGGATGTGTCTATAAATATTTTGTTGCTTTTCTAATAGGAGAAATAACAACATGTAAGGATTTTAGACCATCTTGTACACACAAATTCAAAACATGACATGCACATCTAATATGAAAAAATTTACCGCCAAGATTGGGTTGACAAATTTGTTGAAGTTCATTAATTGAAGCAGTATTTGCAGATGCATTATTAAAAGAAATTGAAAAAAATTTTAAAATCAAACTATATTCTTCTAAATATTTTTAATCATTCTAAAAATATTATCGGCAATATGTCGATCATCAAAAACATGAAAAGCAAGAACTCTTTTTTGCAATTGCCATTCATCATCAATCCAATGATATGTTATGCCCATGTAAGAATGCATTTGCCAATGATCACTCTAAATATCACTACAAATTGAAACACGTTCATTTAAATTTAAAAATAATTGATGCAATTCCTTTTTTCTTTTTTATATAAAGTAAAAAGAGTTCTATTTGCCCTTATGCACCAAGAAGGGGGGGTTGAATTGGTGGGAAATTAAAAATTAGATAGAAAGAGATAGGGAAAGAGAATGAACAAAATTGATTTTATAGTGGTTCAGGTATTAATAAACCCTACGCCCACTCTCCAATCTCAATTAGGGATTTTACTACTAATTGATACTTATAAGGAGTTTCAAGCTTACTCTAAACTTACAATGTGTTTTAATGGCTCACACACAATCCTTACAAGTGTTTCCCTTAGATTCACACTTAAACCTATACAAGAGTTTTCTAATGGCTCACTCTCAACCCAATAGTATGTGTTTTCAATGCTAACACTCAACCCTTTAAGCTGTCAATGCTCTTACAACAACCAAATAATAACAATTAAAAGGTAAAGGCTTTGAGAATTAAAATTTCTAGAGTTTGGCTTAAATGAAAGTTGTTGGATCATTGTAAGGGTCTTTAGAGGGGGTATTTATAGCTTCTTCCCTCTAAATTCCCATTATAAAGAGATACCAAAAAGGATCCTCAAAACAGCCATAAAATCTTGCATTAAATGCTCTGTCAGAGTTGGGTCGTGGTTGAGACTCAATTTTCGTGGTCGAGACCAATATTTCACGGTCACAATCTTCATAATCTACAATGGCTAGATAACACATGGCATCTCCTCATTCTTACTTCAACTATCCATTGGAAGCTTAGATTTCTATATGAATTTTGCGGTCGCGACTACCAATTCACAGTCACTAATCAAGGATCACGCCCTTGGTCGCGGTCGCGATTGAGGTCATGATTCGTTCTATGTCTCAAAGCTAAAAATTGAACTATATTGCCTTTTGATCGTCTTGGTCGAGATATGATAGTAACAATCGCGATTTAGTTAGGCTGTGTTGGGCATGACTCAAAAGCCAACCAATGTCTTTAGGAGATTTCAAGGATACTTGGAATTCAATCTATAAATATGTTATAATCTGTAAAATAAACACTTAAAGTACACATTAGATTATCTTTAATTTGATTGACAAGATCAAAATAGAGATTGACTAAGTTTTGAAATGACTTAGGTCAACAATCTCCCCCTTTTTTATTTTGATAATCAAATTGAACTTAAATATAAAGTAATTTTCAATTTAGAATGCTACCCCTCAATGTGATACATAGCAAAAAATAAAGCATGAGAACAACTTGAAAAGTATATGATTATTTGGAAAGAATATATCACAAAGTTATATAACAATGAATTTACTATATTTTAAGTTCTATTTCTAAATTTCTCCCCTTTTGGCAATATCAAAAGGAATGAATTGAATAAAGAACTTTGCATAAAGAGAAAATAGAATAGCTATACTTAGGCACACAAGATCAAAATTGAGAAAATTCATAATTACATTAATTTGAAGTTGGATAATGCCACATTAGAATGCATAAAAACATAAGGAAAAATTTGAAACAATGTAAGATAAACAAAAGAAAGAGAAGAGAAAAAAAAAATTTAAAATTTAAGAAGCATCTCCTCTATCTTTGGGTTCCTCTTCTTCTTAATGAGGGGCCTCCTCATGTGTCTCTTCCTTTTCTTCACTAAATCCCCAATCTTATCAATTACATTGAGGGAGACCCATATGACCTTGCATATCAAATATGTCTTGGTGAATATGGTCTAAATGGAAAAGTCTCCTTAAGACTTTATGAAGAAGTCTATTGGTTTCATCTTGAGGTTGAGATGGAGGGATAATGGGAGCAACTTGGGGTTCTTCTTCCCTAACTTGGCTAGATTCTCCAATCATAACTCTTGATCTTTTTCTAGTTCTTTCTTGAATCCCAACATCTCCAAAAATATGTTCATATTTCCCTTCTTTTTCTCTCAATACCTATGCAATGATCATGTATTGGAAATCTACAAGGGGATTTTTTAATTAGTTTTTAGAGAATGGCTTTGTTGGGTTGGGTAAGAGCCCCAACATGTTTTTCTATGGTTGTGATGTGGGAATAAAGTAGAATTGCACCTTTTTTGGTGGAGGAGAGATGAAGGAAATGATCAACAAGGAATTAAGCGGTTTGAATGCTCTTTCCTTTCACAAGACCATAAAGGAAGAAAAGATCTCTTTGGGAGACTTTCTCATTGCCATCTCCTCTCGCATTTATGGTGAGGTGACAATCCTATGAAGAATTGATATGTTTGGCAAGTGAGGATTTTGGATCGAATTTAGGCTCTACAGAAATTTCGGTCCAAAAAAGATTGAGTTCAAGGGAGAAATTGTTTATGGTGTAGGCACCTTCAGTTTGAAGGCCAAAGATATTGGTAAGATCTTGCAATGTAAGCTCATAGAGTTCGCCAAAAAATCAAAAGTTGATGGCATAATGGCCACAGGTAAGATGAAACTTTTTTTGTACAACTAGGGTGGCAAGAAATTCCCTAGTTAATTCATCATACCCCTCATCATCAATAAAAATAAATTTTACCCACTGTAGATTTTTGAGGTAGCCAATAATGCTATCCTCAATACCCAAGGTTTTAAGACAAACAAGGCTTTGTATTTTGGTAGGTAGAATGGTTTTGTCTTGAATCCTAAGGAAATTTTATTTCTCCTCTTAAGTGATCCCCCTCATAAGTTCAAGAGGAGAGGGTGATTGGGAGGTTTGTACTTCTTTCCCTTTTCTAGATGGTCTTTTAGAAGCCATTGATGGAGAAGTATTTGAAAAGAGGAAGAATTATAAAGCTTGAAAGAGAGAAAAGTTAGACGAGAGTTTGAGATAGTAGAATTTTAAGTAAGAAAGCTTTGATGCATTAGAAAAAATGCAAAACTATAATAGTGGGATATTTATAAGCAAAAAATAGGTGAAAAACAGCCAGAAAACAGCTAGTTTTTGCATTAAATGCAAATTTGTTCGTTGAAAAATGGCTAGTTTTGAATGCTGCCAAACACTGAGTTACGACTACGACTTCCTAGTAATGACCATGATTTTTGAAAAATTTAAAATCACATCCACGATTCAACAATTGCGAGCAAGACTCTGAAGGCTGATCAGCAATGGCCATAAGTTTAAATTTCGTGATAGTGATTCATACGTAGCAACCGCGAATTTTGAAAAGTAGAATTTTTTTTTTTTTTTAATTTTGAGTGAAGTGATATGCAATGGATTTGGCATTGTGACTCAAGATCAAAATAGATGCAATTATACATTTCATATACTAAGATATCAACAAGTCATTAAAAAGAAATTCAAGCAATTGTAGTCAAATATACCAAAACTCAACCATAAAGCAACCAACATGCAACCAAAATGCATAAGGTAAAAAAAATATCTAAATTTAATTGACTTAAGAGTCACCTTAATTCAAGATTTTAATAGAGTAAAATATGAAAGATAAATGTGATAACATGCATAAAATTTTGATGCATAAAAAAAAAAACTTTATGTAATTTTGAAAATCTAAGGTAATGAGCTCCCATTAAGCATGCCAATTTTCCTTTTTATGAAATTTAATCTTTCTTCATTTAGGGGTTTTGTGAAAATATCAGCAAGTTGATTAGTTGTATCAATAAATTCTAATACAACATCACCATTTTGCACATGATCTCTCAAGAAATAATGCCTAATGTCTATATGCTTACTCCTAGAATGTTGGATGGGATTTTTAGAAAGATTTATGGCACTTTTGTTATCACATTTGATGGGAATGTGATCAATCACTTGACCATAGTCCTTAAGTTGTTTCATCCAAAGAACTTGAATGCAACAACAACTTGCCGCCACATATTTTGCTTTGGCGGTGGACAAGGCTACCAAAACTTGTTTCTTGCTAAACCATGAAACTAAACATTCACTAAGAAAATGACAAGTTCCAGAAATGCTTTTTCTATTAAGCAAACTACCTGTATAATCCGCAACCGAAAATCCAATTATTGTAAAAGACGAATTTCTAGGATACCAAAGCCTTAAATGCAATGTGCCATGTAAATACTTCAAAATTCTTTTAACGGCATGTAAATGAGATTCTTTAGGACAAGACTGAAAACATGCACATAAACAAAACTATACATTATATCAGGTCTAGATGCCATAAGGTAGAGAAGAGAACCAATCATACCTCGATATTTCTTCTCATCTATAGGCTTACCCTTTTCATGTTTGTCAAGCTTAGTTGATGTGCTTATTGGAGTCTTGCTACTTTTACAACCATCCATGCTAAACTTCTTGAGAAGCTCTTTTGTATATTTGGATTGGTAGATGAAGATACCATCTTTGCATTACTTGATTTGTTGTCTTAGGAAGAACTTGAGCTCACCCATCATGCTCATCTCAAATTCTCTAGTCATACACTTGGCAAATTCTTCACAAAGATGTTCATTAGTAGCACCAAATACAATATCATCAACATAAATTTGAACAACTAAGTGTCATTTTTGTGCCGTTTTACAAAAAAGTGTTGTTTCAACCTTGCCCTTAACAAAATCATTTTTCAAAAGAAATGTACTTAGCATTACCAAGCTTTGGGAGCTCGTTTCAAACCATACAAGGCCTTGGTTAATTTAAAAATATGATTGGGAAGTTCATAAAGTTCAAAACCAGGGGGTTGCTCAACATAAACTTTGTTCTCATTAAATCCATTTAAAAAGGCACTTTTAACATTCGTTTGAAAAAGTTTCAAATCCATATGACATGCATAAGCAAGCAAAATCCTAATAGCCTCTAATCTTGCTACCAGAGCATAAGTTTCATCATAATTAATGCCTTCCTCTTGGTTATACCCTTTGGCAACCTATCTAGCCTTATTCTAAGTGATGAAACCATGCTCATCTAACTTATTTCTATAAACCCATTTACATCTAATAATGGGATGATCTTTGGATCTAGGAACAAGTTCCCAAACTTTGTTTCTCTCAAATTGGTTGAGTTCCTCTTGTATAGCAATCACCCAACTCTTATTATTAAGAGCCTCATCAATAGTCCTTGGCTTAATTTGAGACACAAAAGAAAAATTATTATCTAAGGCTTTATAATGAGATCTAGTACTTTCACCCTTGGATGGATCACTTATGATTTACTCCTTGAGGTGATTCTTGGGGTATCCATACTCCTTAGGAAGTTCTTGAACATCTTCCTCTTGTGGATTTGATTGATCCTTATAATCTTGTTAGTTTTCCACTTGGTCATCTTGATCCAATCCAAGCTTTTCAAATTCACCTACAAGATCAAGTTTACTATATTCATCAAATACTACATTCATAGATTCTTCAATGACCATAGTCTTTTTGTTAAAGACTCTATAAGCTTTACTAGCAGTCGAATATCCTAGGAAAATGCCTTCATCGATTTTAGAAGCAAATTTTCCAAGGTTGTCCTTGGTATTTACTATGTAGCACTTGCAACCAAAAACTCTTAGATATGAAATCTTGGGTTTTCTTCCATTCCATAACTCATAAGAGGTTCTATTCAAAATGGGTCTTTTAAAAACTCTATTTGAAATGCAACATGAAGTATTAACGACTTTTGCCCAAAAATAAGTTGGTAAACCATATTCATTAAGTATGGTTCTAGCCATTTCAATCAAGGTTTTATTTGTCCTTTCTACAACACCATTTTGTTAAGGTGTTATAGGAAAGGAAAAATTACGTGAAATTCCATGTTCAATGCAAAAATTTTCAAAAAGTTCATTTTCAAATTCTTTTCCATGATCACTTCTAATTTTGGAAATGAAACAGCCTTTCTCATTTTGAACTCTTTTTGCAAAACTTTTAAATGCATCAAAAGCATCACTCTTATGAGTCAAGAAACTAACCTAAGTAAATATAGAGTAGTCATCAACAAGCATATGGGCATACATTTTTCCACCTAAACTAGCAACTCTACTAGGTCCAAATAAATCCAAATGAATAAGTTGAAGGGGTCTAGAAATACTTACAATATTTTTTTGATTTGTACGATGATTTGTGTTGCTTTCCCATTTGACAAGGTCCACATGTCTTGTCCTTTGAGAATTTGATCTTTGGAAGTCCTTCAACAAGTTCATCCTTGCAAAGACTATTGATATGATGCAAATATGTATACCTAAACTAATCAATTAATAGTTAATTTTGTGTTTTGATGCATGAATTTTATCTTTAAAGTGGTGCTTTTAATCTTGTTTTTAAGTATTCTCTAAGTAATCTAGGTAACTCTCAAAGGATCAAGAGTTCTATGCATGAAAGGGAAGAAGTTTTGCAAGGACTAGCCAAGGCAAGGTTGTGCTGACTTGTGCCCTTTGGTGCCGAGTTGTGATAGAGGATCATGGTGTTGACTCGTCCCCTTTAGTGCTGAATCATGCTAGAAGCCACATGGTGCCGACTCATCCCAGCCAGTCTCGAGTAGTTATAGTGCCTTTTCATCAAAACACTTCACAAAAGGCTCCTTTTTGCAAAGGACATGATTTGGGACACCTAGAAAACTATAAATAAGAATGTTTTATAGAATTTTAGACATGTGATATTAGTATTATTCATATATTAAGTTAGTAATTAAAAGTGTAATTAAAGTGTTCAAAAGTTAGAACAAGATTGAAGAGTCACCAAGGCATTCAAGCAAGCATTCAAGGACACTTCTTCAAAGTAAATTTCTGGAGCAAGGATTGAAGAAAATATCATCAAAGTTTCCTTTCCCTTGTCTTTTTTATCTTTATTCCTTGATGTTCATCTTGTCTTCTTGTCTAAACTTTGTCATTTACACTATGAATATACACTAGTTTGGTTTCTTTGAATTGCAATAAAGTATTGGTTTTAATCATTCTACTTCTTATATGCTTTGCATGATTTAGTTTTAATTGTGTGCTTAATTAATGTTGTGTGTACTTGATCACCATGTATAACATGATAGTCAAATTATTCACAATGAGAGTCGGGATAAATTGATGGAGAAACAATTAAAATTACTTAGAGAATAGGATAAGCACTTGGAGACAAGCAAATCCACTCTAAGGGGAATTATAGTATTGGCATGAATGTTTATGGTCTTGTTCTATCTTTATGATGACATGAGAATGCTCATAGACTCTAGATCAAACACTTCTAATTGACAATGAGAGTTGCTTTTAGGAATTATAGACCATACTCTCAATCATTGCATGCATATAACACATCTTATTAAAATCAATTCTGATTTGTAATTCAACCTAATCAACATCCTTAATCATAATATTAGTATAGTAGCATATAATTAGTTTTAAATCTCTTATTTAATATCCTTGCCTATCCATCCTAGTAACTATCCAATTAATACGAAATTTCCATGTTCCCTAGAGTTCGACACCCTACTCATCTTATACTAATCCCTTTGGATTTGAGTCACCCATAATAGGCCTAACAAATTTTTGGCGCCGTTGCCGGGGAACTTGTTGTAATTTTTATTAATTTAGGATAGTGAAAATTTGTTTTAGCTTTTTGTTTTTGTTTTATAATTTTTATAATTTTTATTTTTTGTTTTAATTCTAGTTAAACATGCAACAAAGTAGAAGCTCTAACGATCTTCTATTTGATCCTGAAATTGATCAAACTTTTTATGCTTTGCGTAGGAATCAAAGACAAAGAGAAGAAGATCAATACAACTTAATGGTCGGAGAAAGACAAATGTTAGGCGACTTTGCCATGCCTAACATCACAGATTGTATAGGGGGAATAATGGCTCCTTCAATTGCAAAAAACAACTTTGAAATCAAACCTAGCATCATTCAAATGGTGCAAACTAATCAGTTTGATGGTTTGCAAGGGGAGGATCCATATGCACACATCTTGACATTCTTGAACGTATGTGCAACATTTAAAATAAATGGAGTATCGGATGATGCAATTCGATTAAGGCTCTTCCCATTTTCAGTCAAAGAAAAAGCTTAAATATGGTTAGCAAGTTTACCAAGTGAATCAATCACCACTTGGGATCAATTGAAGCAAGCATTCCTTCAAAAGTACTTCCCTCCACAAAAGACTGCAAAATTCCGTAATGAGATCACACCTTCAAGCAAAATCCAAATGAAACAATTTATACTTCTTGGGAAAAATTTAAGGAACTCCAAAGGCAATCCCCACATCATGGATTGCCCAATTGGATGATTCCTCAAATTTTTTATAACGGATTAACAAATGAGAATCGCAACATAGTCAATGCTGCATCTGGAGGTAAATGGATGGATAAGACAGCAAGAGAGGCTGTCACTTTACTTGAAGAACTTGCATCCCAAGGATACATGGGAGATGAGACAATTATGGCAAAAGCAAAAGGGATCTTGGAACTTGACACTATTAACCTGCTAACAGCAAAGGTAAATGCACTCACCAAAATGGTAAGTAAAACTCAAATTAATTCTATTGAAAATACTGATGTTGTTTGTGAACTATGTAGAGGTCCTCATCCTTATTCCCAATGTAGTTCAAATGAGGAGGTAAATTATGTCCAGGGGGTACAACCAAAGAATGGGCATGAACTCAAACACATACAACCATCAATGGAAGAACCATCTTGGTTTTTCTTGGTCTAACCCATCCTCCCAATTAAACCCACCGATTAACCAAAATCTTAAACTAAATAACCCACTAGGTTTTCCTATGAAACAACCTTATACTCCTACACCACGTAAATCTACTTTAGAGACCCTTCTAGAGCAGTTTGTAGGAACACAAATATCCATTAATAAATGAAGCGAGGAGTAATTTAAACAACTTAATTCCAAAATTGATCAACTTGCTACTCACAACAGAATTTTAGAAACTCAAATTGCCCAACAAGTTTCTTCCTCTAACCCTAAACCTGTAGGTAAGTTACCTAGTCAACCAAAATTTGTTCAAAGAGAGACTTGCCAAGCAATTACTCTAAGAAATGGTAAGATGGTTGAAAATACTGCTAATGAGAATAAAAATGATATAGTAGGTGATGACGAAGTAAACTTAGAAAGTAACTAAGGGAGTGGGATTAAAGATAATAATAAAAATGAAAGTATCATACCACCTAAGGTTAATGATCCTAAAATAGATATTAAGACCTTGCCCTTTCCTCAAAGGTTCATAAGAAGGAACCTAGATAAGCAATTTGGCAAATTCCTAAAGTATCTTAAAGATATTACTATTACTATTCCATTCTTAGATGCTATAAGGGATATGCCGGCTTGGGGTAAATTTTTAAAAGACATGGTCTCTCATAAAAGAAAATTAGAAGATTATGGTCTAGTATCTTTAGTAGAAGAATCTAAGGCCATGTTTTCTAAGTCCCCTCCTAAGCAAAAAGATCCTGGATGTTTCACTGTCCTATGGTTGGAGGAAAGTATTTTGATAAAGCTTTATGTGATATTGGTGCTAGTGTAAGTTTAGTGCCTTATTCTATTTATTTAAAACTTAATTTGGGTGAACTTAAGCCTACTAACATGTGTCTCTTAATGGCTAACAAGACTATTACCTATCCAATTGGCATTCTTGAGAATGTGCCAACAAAAGTAGGTAAATTTATAGTTCCTGCAGATTTTATTGTCCTAGACATAGAGGAAGACCTTGAAATTCCTATCTTGTTTGGAAGACCATTCTTAGTAACGGTAGGTGCTATCATTGACATGAAGAAATGCAAAATCACATTTGAAGTAAACAATGAATGCATAGAATTTGATGTTCTTAAGATGATGAAATCTTCACCTATGGAAGGAGTTAGTAGGATTGACTCTATAGACTTAATTGATGAATGTACAAATGAGGTCAAATATAAATGCATGAGTCAAGAACCTATTCCCCCTTACCAAGTCTAAGAAGAAGAGGTAAATCTTTTAGAGACTACTTCACATCATCACTCCTCTCGACCTTCTAGATTTGAACCTCTGGAAAGAAATAATGACCCAAATTCTTCTTCAAGAGAAGAAGTAAGTTCTGAACTCAAACCTTTACCATCAAATTTAAAATATGCATTCCTTGATTCTGAATCTAAATTCCCTTTTATTGTGAATTCATCATTGTCTTTAGAAAATATCAATCTTTTGTGCAATGTGTTGCTTAAACAAAGAAGTTCCATTGGTTACCCTTTGAATGATCTAAAAGGTATTGGCCCTAATATTTGCATGCACAGGATAATCTTAGAAGATAATGGTAAGCCTTACGTTGAAGGACAAAGGAGACTTAATCCAACTCTCAAAGAAGTGGTAAGAAAGTAGGTCACAAAATTACTTGATAATGGCATCATATACTCAATTAGTGATAGTAAGTGGGTAAGTCCTGTTTAAGTTGTCCCTAAAAAAGGTGGCTTGACTGATATTAAAAATGATTCAAATGATTTAATCCCTACTAGGACTATCACTGGATGGCGTATGTGTATAGACTATAGAAAATTGAATAAAGCAACTAAAAAAGATCATTTTCCACTTCCATTTCTTGACCAAGTATTAGAAAAATTAGCAAATTATTCTTATTTTTGTTATTTGGATGGTCTTAGTGGTTTTTATCAAATACCTATCTACCCTAAAGACCAATCAAAAACCACTTTTACATGTCCCTATGGAACTTTTGCATTTAGACACATGCCATTTGGTTTATGCAATGTACATGCAACATTTCAAAGATGTATGTTTTCTATCTTTAGTGACTTGATAGATGACTGCATTGAAGTTTTTATGGATGATTTTAGTGTTTATGGAACTAACTTTGAAAATTGTCTAGAAAATCTCTCTAAAGTTCTTGACAAGTGTAAGGAGCATGGACTAGTACTTAATTAGGAAAAGTGTCATTTTATGGCACAAGAAGGAATATTACTAGGGCATATGGTATCCAAAAAGGGTATTGAAGTGGATAGAGCCAAGGTTGAAGTGATCACAAATTTGCCATAGCCCAAATGTGTTAAGGACATTTAGAGTTTCTTAGGACATGCCGGGTTCTATAGATGGTTTATCAAGGATTTTTCCAAAATTGCCAAGCCATTGTGTAATTTGCTTGCGAAGGAAGCTACTTTTGAGTTCGATGAAGCATGTCATGAAGCTTTTGAGACCCTAAAGAAAGCTCTTACATCCGCACTGATTCTACAGCCACCTAATTGGGAGCAACCTTTTGAAATTATGTACGATGCTAGTCATTTCGTAGTTGGAGCGATCCTTGGGCAAAGGAAGGAAGGTAAGCCTTATGTAATTTACTATGTAAGTAAGCTACTTGATGATGCCCAAATCAACTATACAACTACAGAGAAGGAACTACTAGACATAATTTATGCATTTGATAAATTTAGAGCATACTTGGTAGGTCAAAAGGTAATTGTATATTCTGACCATGCTGCTCTAAAGTACCTCTTAAGTAAAAAGGATGCTAAACCTAGGCTACTAAGGTGGATTCTTATGCTCCAAGAGTTTGATTGGGAAGTAAGGGATAAGAAAGGGAGTGAAAACCTTGTGGCGGACCATCTCTCTAGACTTGATCAAGAAGGTTTGAGGAAGCTTGATGATGGAGTACCAATACATGAGACCTTCCAAGGTGAGCATTTGTTTAATGTTGTATCACAAGAAATTCTATGGTATGCTGACATTGCCAACTTTCTTGTAAGTGGGATTCTTCCTTATGGTTTAGATTATAGGCAAAGAAAGAAATTTTTACATGATACTAAATTTTATTATTAGGAAGAACCTTTGCTTTATAAAAGATGTGCAGATGGGCTAATAAGGAGATGCATTCCTCAAGGTGAGATTCAAGATGTTTTAAAACATTGTCATTCCTTAAATATGGGTGGACACTTTGGTGCAACAAAAATGGCTTCTAAGGTATCACAATGTGGTTTTTGGTGGCCTACTTTATTCAAAGATGCTAGAGAATTTGTCCTTAGATGTGATAGATGTCAAAGAATGGGTAATATATCTAGGAGAAATAAGATGCCCTTAAATGGCATTCTTGAAGTAGAACCTTTTGATGTGTGGGGGATGGACTTTATGGGTCCTTTCCTTAGTTCTTTAGGTTATAAATACATCTTAGTTATGGTAGACTATGTGTCTAAATGGGTTGAAGCAATACCTACTATTACTAATGATGCTAAGGTAGTCAAGAAAATGCTTAAAAAAGTAATCTTTCCTAGGTTTGGTACTCCAAGAGCTTTGATAGGTGATGGAGGTTCCCATTTTAATAATAATATCATAGAAAGTCTGCTTAAAAAATATGGAGTTAATCACAAAATAGCTACTCCTTACCATCCATAAACAAGTGGACAAGTTGAAGTAAGCAATAGGGAAATTAAGTGGATACTAGAGAAGATTATTTCGTCTTCTAGGAAAGATTGGGCATTAAGGCTAGATGATGCCTTATGGGCATATAGAACTGCTTTTAAAACGCCCATTGGCCTTACCCCATATCAATTAATCTATGGTAAATCTTGTCATTTGCTCGTTGAACTTGAACATAAAACGTATTGGGCAACTAAGGCTTTGAACTTTGATATGGATAAAGTAGGTAAGAAAAGACTTTTGCAACTCAATGAACTAGAAGAATTAAGGTTAAATGCATATGAAAATGCAAAGTTATATAAAGATCGTACTAAGTTATGGCATGATAAGAACATTCTCAATAGGGATTTCCAAAAAGGTGAGCTTGTTTTACTCTATAATTCAAGGTTAAGACTATTTCCTGGAAAACTAAAATCAAGATGGTCTAGACCTTTTAAAATTATTAAAGTTCATCCATATGGAACTATTGAGATTGCTAATGACAAAGGTGAATCTTTTAAGCTAAATGGCCATCGTCTTAAACCTTACTTTGCTAGTGCACCATTAGAATAATCAAGGTCAGTAACCCTCTCTACTTAATAGTATGTTTATTTACTACATAGTATATTTATTTTAAAATTTTATGTTTGTTTATTTTAAATTTCATGTTTTTTTTAATTTAAATTTTAAGTTTTGATGTTTAATATTAATTTTATCTTAATACATACACATGATATATATATATAATAAAAAAAAATTTAGATTGAGTTCGTGCCGAGTAGTGCCCATAGGACATGACTTGTGACAAAAAGCACCCGTGTCGAGTCGTGCCCTATGGTTCTGACTCGGTACAATGGACAGAATTTGACACACCCAAAAATTTGAATTTCTACGCTAATTTTTCTTTTCTTTTCATTTCCAATTCAATTGTAATTTGTTTTATTCTTATTTTTGGTCAAAAACTAACTTATTCAACACTTTTTTCCCAAAACAAATCAATGAAAAGTTGTTTCTTTTCCAAAAAGAATCACACCTCTTCCCAAAATACATGACTTTTCACATCACACTCTTACACACCTATGAAACCCTAACCCTTAGAACACCACTCCCCTACCCTTTCTTTTCAGATTTTGAAAACACAAATCCTAATATTTAAATAATTCTTTCTTCTATTTAAACATCATCTTCTTCATTTCATCATTCACACTACACGATATCCACTCATAGTTGCAGAATTTTTTCTATTCTTCTTCTCTATTTTCTAACTATGGGCAAGACTAAAGGATCAACTTCTTCAAGGCCTCAAGAGGAGCAACAAGAAGAAGACCTTGCATCAATGTATAAGTCCTCCTTTCCCATTCACTCACATGAAGAAGGAGCCAAATTCTCTAAAATCAAACATAGAGAAATTGTATCTTGTAAGTATTTTCCTTCCTCTTTAATTCGTGATGTTGGCATGGAGGAAGTATTCAATCAAGTTCATACCTCTTGTGGTTTGAAAAAAATTATAAGTATGCAAGAACATTCCTATGGCAATCTTGTTTATGAGTTTTTTGGTACACTTGACATCAATGATACTAATTCTCAAATTCTGGAATTTAGATTGCTTGGCCAACCTTACTAATTAACTTACAATTTTATGCAAAAAGTTTTTGGTTTTAAAAGAAGTGGTGTTTGTGATGTCACTAATGATTTTAATGTTAATGACTTTTGGACATTCTTAACTGATATAGAAACCCCTTTTGAACCTAAAAAGGGGAAAGTAATGTTCATCAAAGATTTGAAATTCTGGATGTTGCATAAAGTCATTGCATGTGTTATTTTTGGTAAAACTGAAACTAATAGAGTAACTGTTCAAGAGCTCTTTTTGATGTGGTGTGTTCATAAATCAAAGCAAGTGTGTTGGACATATTAGATTTTTAATCAACTCCTCATGTGTGTTACACGTAAGGAGCATCCATTAACACATGGTCATATTGTTACAAGCATTGCTAAGGGATTTCATATTGATTGCTCAAACTTTCCTTATGTTGTCAAATACTCATATTTCACAAAGCAAGCCTTTGTAAGAGGTGAGGTTGTGGATGGAGATTTTAACCATGTTGCAGCTTACACAAGATCTTGTTGGAAAGGGTTATGTCACTCTATTTATAATTCGGATGAAGACTCCGATGATGATGTTCCATTGACTAGAGACCCACCACTATCAAGAGCCCCATCAACGGTTCAACTTGCATTACCACCATCATCCTCTACTCAAGGAGAAGCAAGTGGCTCCACTCTTAATGACCATCAAATTTTGGAGGAGATTTTGGCAAACCAAAGGAGCATGCAACGTCAACTTACTGCTTTGGAGGCTAGGAACCAAAGGATGGAGCACACACAATGTAGTATGGACTCTAAATTGCGTAAGTTCTTTAGCTACTCTGGGTATGAAATTCCTTCACCACCACCACTTGATGATCAATGAGGTATGTTTTTCTTCCCTTCTCCATCATTTTCACATTGGGGACAATGTGAATTTCAAGTATGGGGGAGGGATTGAACGATGAAGTTTGAAGCTTTCTATTTACTTTTATGTTTTATTTTGTTTTGATTTTCATTTTCTGCACTTTTAATATATTTTGCATGATTGTTGTTTTGTTTAGTTTAGTATTTTACAATTTGCATCAAGAATTTTTGTCCTTTTTACTTGAAGTTTCTCCATGTTATTATATCTTGATTAAGATTTCTCATTTTGTTTTCTAACTAATTTGATGATCGTTCTTGATAAATGCCCAATTGGTAAAATTCTTAAGTCTTTTTCTAGTATTTGTTAAGATTTTGTCTTTTTATCTCACTCTTATTGCTTTTAAAAATTTCTAATTATCTAGTCAATTTTCTAATTTTGCTTAATTGTTGAAATTGATATAAGTTTTTGAATTTGCATGATTTAAGTTGCCTAAAGGAAACTATAGCCATAATACGAGTTATGCATTAGTCAATAATGGATGAGGATACTAAAAGAACTATATGTGTTTGCTAATAAAAATGCATATTGAGTAAGTTGTGTGCAAATGAGTTTGCTCCTTGGTTGCATTCAATTCGAAAGATATGTATGGTATGCCTATTAAATATGTACATTAAGTAAGTCATACGCGAATGAGTTTGCTCCTTAGTCACGTTTGATTCGAAAGATGTACCTTATTTAATAAAAAAAAAGAGAGAAAAAAAAAGAAGAATAAGCAAACTATGTGTCTAAAAATGCCATGTGACTTATTGCATTCTTGCATGTGCTTTCTCTTGTCCCAAAGAAGGCTACTGGAATTTATTAAATTCTTGACTTAATGCATGGATACTTTGACTAGAAAAGCACGATTAGGTCCTTGACTAAATAATTGGATAACTTTGTTACCAATAGGGATGAGATAATTAGACAAAGCTCAAAATTTATGCTATAAGACTTGTCATCTTTTATCATTATTGGGCACTAAGAACAATATCATCAAAATATTAGCCATATACTCCTTAAATAAATTTTGAAAATTGTTTAATCAAGATTGTTTTATAGTTATCTTGGAGAAACTAAGTAATTTCTTTGTCTCTTCCCTCTTTGTTCTTGCTTGAGGGCAAGTAAGGTTTAAGTATGGGGGAATTTGATATAATGCAAATATGTATACCTAAACTAATCAATTAATAGTCAATTTTGTGTTTTGATGCATGAATTTTATCTTTAAAGTGGTGCTTTTAATCTTGTTTTTAAGTGTTCTCTAAGCAATCTAGGTAACTCTCAAAGGATCAAGGGTTCTATGCATGAAAGGGAAGAAGTTTTGCAAGGACTAGCCAAGGCAAGGTTGTGCTGACTCATGCCCTTTGGTGCTGAGTCATGATAAAGGACCATGGTGCCGACTCGTGCCCTTTGGTGCCGAGTCATACCAGAAGCCACATGGTGCCGACTCATCCCAGCCTGTCTCGAGTAGTTATGGTGCCTTTTCATCAAAACACTTCACAAAAGGCTCATTTTTACAAAGGACATGATTTGGGACACCTAGAAAACTATAAATAAGAATGTTTTATAGAATTTTAGACATGTGATATTAGTATTATTCATATATGAAGTTAGTAATTAAAAGTGTAATTCAAGTGTTCAAAAGTTAGAACAAGATTGAAGAGTCACCAAGGCATTCAAGCGAGCATTCAAGGACACTTCTTCAAAGTAAATTTTTGGAGCAAGGATTGAAGAAAATATCATCAAAGTTTCCTTTCCCTTGTCTTTTTTATCTTTGTTCCTTGATGTTCATCTTGTCTTCTTGTCTAAACTTTGTCATTTACACTATGAATATACACTAGTTTGGTTTCTTTGAATTGCAATACAGTATTGGTTTTAATCATTCTATTTCTTATATGCTTTGCATGATTTAGTTTTAATTGTGTGCTTAATTAATATTGTATGTGCTTGATCATCATATATAACATGATAGTCAAATCAAAGCTGAAACAGGCTCGAAATGGATGGAAACAAATCAAACCACACGAGTGGCGTGCTATCATCTGGGAGGCACGTTTGCCGTGCCACCCAGAAGACAGCACACATTTTGTGCCTCCAGCATTATAACCGTGCCGCGTGCGTGGCACCAAGAGGATGCCGGCGGTCTGGCAGCACGCCTGACGTGCTGCCTAGATGGCCGGTGCGTCAGCCGTGCCGCCCCTACAGCCGGCGCCGCGCCGCCGCCTGTACCGCCGGCTCCTCCTCTGGCAGCTCTATAAATAAGAGCTTCCTCTAGCCTCATTTGGCACGACTTCCAAAGCATTCTAAAGCAATTCAAGAGTTTTCAAAGAAATTGAAGCATATTTTCGTTCTTATACTAACATACTTGTTGTTTCTAGGTCCAGATTCCAAATTTCCTTCAAATTCAAGGTGGAGTTAAGATCCGGGGAAAAACTAGTTCCGTTCGTTCGAAAGCCAAGAAAAGCAAAGGTATAATCCATTTCCTATTTTAAAATTCTAAATTCAGATCTAGAATTCTCTTTAGATCTAAAACTGAAAAGATCTAAAACTTATTAATTTAAGAATCAGAATTAAGTTAATAAGTAAACCAACATATTTTTAAAACCCCTCCTTTGTAAGAAGGAAGAACTGTGTGGGGTTTGATTCCTATTCGGTAGGATACGCAGGCTGCCATTCTAAAGGGCATCAACTCCAAAAATCTTTTTATCAATATTTAGTCCTTTTTATTTTAATTTATTTGTATTAATCTTTTCTTTATGATTTTTATTTTAGTTAATTTGGGGAATGTGTGCTTTTCCTAGTACCCATAAGGGCTAGAGGAAAGATCCTCCTTATTTCATTTGTTTTAAAATTGTAATAATTAAGTAGGATTTATTTTGCCTATTTATTTTTGTCATTCCATCACATCATATATATGTATCTGTTCATTCATCATTATATTCCTGTTCATGCATACACAAAAATTCATTTTTTCAAGAGTTATTTTGCATTTTTTAGCTAAACTAAAGAAAATAACATTTTCTTAATTGTGTAATTACCAAAACTTGATCCCCGAACCCTCCTTGGTCACTCGTGGATTGGTGTATTTTCCATTGGGAAAAATCATATTTTAGAGTCAATCATGTTGGGGTTTTTTTTTTTTTAATTTTCCCAATTAAAATAAATAAATTAAAATGGCGACTCACTTTCAACTGTCAAATTACAAAAATCAATTTTCTGAACTTACAGCGAGTTCTAATCGTGGAGTTTCTCTTGAAGAGCATTTCGATTCCTCGATGGATCGGACCGGTGCTTGGGCGAGGCCTCACAGTTGGCAACTCCACTAGGGAACTTAAAAATCTTTTTGTTCAAATAAAAGATAAAGTGGATTACTTTTGGTATAATACCAAGTTTAGCTTTAAAAGCAAAATAACTCTTTCATGCATCACTAAATCGGACTCTTTGTCCAAAAAAACCCTAGCTTCCTAGGAAAACAAAGGATAGAAAGTAACATCGAGTGGGCAACCTTCCTTAGGTCTGCTTGCTGATAGTGAAATCATCCAACCCACGATGTATCCTCTAATCCTTTTAGAGGTGTAATGAGTATGCACGTACCACTGGACCCACGCGAGGCTCCTTGTCTCATATGTGGTTAGGTATATCGCATCTCTAGTATGATGGGTTCCCTTCAAACCACCCTAACCCTTTCATGTAATGACTCATAGAACCTTTCTTTAGGGTTGTATGTACCATAATGTTGAAACTTGATATGTCATTATCATAAAACCTTTTTCCATTCATGCATACATGCATGCATAAACCTCACAAAATTGGAGGGTCTTAATTCCACTCAAACACTGCTAGTCCCAATTATAAACCCATGTCAACCCAATGGTCCCAGTTAAAATCTGATCTTTATTCCATACCTAAGCTAGAAACTGACCCAGCTTTATTTCTCTATCCTAAAGGTTGACAAGATGTCTATTGCCGGAGAAGAGACCACTACCACCAGAGCTGATGAGATCTTTGATGAGCTATTTTCCAAACTCTCTGAACACCAAAAGACCATCATGAAAAGGCAGGAGGCCCTTTTCCAAGACATGCTGAAGGCCTAAAGGAGGGTTATCATGGAGGATGTCCGGGCTATGCTGGAACAAATCTCCCTGGCCCAAAACCCACCTTTTATCCTGTATATGGATCCACTTCCAGAGTTGAATCCAAAGACAAAGAAACTACAAACACTGACATCATCCCACCACTACCAATCCCATCACCAAAGTTCCTCAAAAACAACTCACCAACAACAAATATCACCTTTGCCTCCACCTCCTAACCCGTGGATCCTTTCCAAGGGAAGGAAGTTAACCCTGAGATTAAAGCCTGCATGGAAAAGATGGAGCATATGGAGAAGATGCTGTTGGGGATGAAGAAGAAAGAGGATTTGGTTGATACAAAATCCTTAAGCTTGTTCCCTAATGCAAGGGTTCCTCTCAAATTCAAGATGCCTGAGTTTGACAAATTTGATAGGACTACCTGCCCCAAGACCTACCTCAAAATCTATGTGGGAGCTATGTAGCCATTAGGTGTGGATAATCAACTTCTAGCCTAATTATTTCAATAATCACTGACCAGAACAGCTGTGAAGTGGTTTGTGGACTTAGATGTCGCCAAGAAATGGACCTGGGATGACATCTGCAATATTTTTGTTCAACAGTATCACTACAACATCGAGGTCGATGTAACCAGAAGAGACCTCGAGACCACCAAACAATATGCTAAGGAATCCTTTTCCTCATTCCTTACGAGGTGGAGGAAGAAAGCTTTTCAAATGGTAAACCGACCTCTTGAAAATGAGCAAATTGACATAATTGTCAAGAATCTGCTGCCAGTTTACCAAGAGAGGTTGCAGACTCAATACTTGTCTTCTTTCAAGGCCCTTATTGCCACTGCTTCAAAAATTGAAGATTTGATTCAGAGTGGTCAGATCAAAGAAGACACTGCATCAGGGCCAAGGTATAAGAAGCCCACTCATCAGGGTAATGTCACTTCCTCAATGAATTAGAAAGGGGGGGGGGGAAGTTAATACTATGACTATTAAGAAGATTATTTGGATTGAAAGGAGGCAGCTTTCTGATCTTGGAGACGTGCCCATGAGTATCATCTTAAAGAAGCTGCTTGAGGGAAATATGGTAAAACTTCTGGAGCCAAAACCAATCCCCAATCCACTTCCCAAAAATTACAACCCACATGAGAGGTGCGATTATCATTAAGGACCTGGGCACAAAACAGATGTGTGCAAGGTCTTTAGATATAGAATTCAGGACCTCATTGAGTCCAATGACCTGATTCCCCCAAAAACCCAACCCAACATCAACACCAACCCTTTGCCTAACCACACAGTCAATGCTATAGACAATTATGAGGGAGTTGACCCCGTCTCCTTGATAGAGTCAAATCCCAGCTATTGCTGTGTCTTGGACCTCACTAACCTAGTCGAGGAGATTGATGCCATCACCAAAAGTGGCAGAGTTATCTAGAACCAACCAACCCCAAACACACAACCTGCCTAACCCATTTCTACACCTGCTGACAAATTGAAGGGATTTTTGAACTAGATGAAGATCCCATTCTTAAACAACTCAAGAAGACACAAGCTAACATCTCAATTTGGAGTTTGATCCAATCCTCATATCCACACTGCCAAGCTCTTTGCAAAGCGCTGAATCAATGCCAAGCTCTAATTGTCATTACACCATAAAACCTTGTAGCTTCTATTACCTCTGCTGCTAAGGGGGTGTCTATCACTTTTGGAGAAACTGACATTCCAGAAGGAGATCCCAATCATAACAATGCCCTCTACATCACAGTGGTTACACAGGGAAAGACTGTGCTAATGGTTCTTATTGATAATGGTTTGGCTCTAAATGTGTGCCCTCTGAAGGTGGCAAGCTGCTTAGGATTGGAGGTTACTGATTTTACCCCTTCAGATCAGATTGTAAGGGCGTATGATAATACCAAGAGGGAGGTCCTTGGAGTAGCCATCATTGATGTAACTATTAGGCCAACATCTTTCACCATACCATTCTAAGTGATTGATGTGCCTTCTTGCTTTAACTTATTACTTGGGAGGCCCTGGATCCACCAAGCAAAGGCTGTCCCTTCTTCCCTACACTAAAAGGTCAAGTTCCCTTTCAAAAATGGGGTCGTGACTGTAAAAGGGGACATGCATGGAAGACCAGACATTCCAAGCTTTGCTCATATTCTCGAGATTCAGCCTGAGCTATCCTCCTATCCACTTTCAGGTTTCTCCTTCATACAGTACATTGAAGGTGAAGAGGGTAAAGAATTTGTTCCCTTTGATTTTGACCCATTTGGGAATATTGTTGTTGCTAACATGCTCCGTAAAATGAATTACTTTCCTGGTCTAGGTTTGAGAAGAAGCCAATAGGGCTTGAAGTCTTTCCTGGACTATCCAGTAGCAACACCACCATTTGGGCTAGCATATGAGCCCACTGATGCAGATTTGGAAGAAATGGAAAATCAGGCCAAAGACCAAATAGCTGCCCTTAAGAGAGGTGAGGTTTATGAATGGTCCATGCGCCCTTACTTCAAAACTCTAAATGGCTACTTTGTAAAGGAAGGTGACACAGTTCCTTACTGTAACTTTCCTGAGCCTTGGGTCTGCCCTATTACCGAAAAATTGATTCCCGGATTTGAAATTTTTTCTGATGTCAGGCTTGAGATAGAATATTATGAACCAATCTACATGCTCAGTCAAGATTGGGAAGAGAACATGGAGGCTAGTCTCTTTGATGAAGTATCCATGCTCACTGTTGAGGAGGAGAAAACTGACCCTTCTACCTTAATCCATCTCACCGAGACTGAGTTGCAAAATTGGTCCTATGAGGAGAGCCCTTTCTATCCATCTGAATTAGAGTCTGAACCAAAATCCATACCTGAGTCAGAGTCCCAGTCTGAGATAGACTCATCTTCTGAATCTGAGTCTATCTCTTCTATTTCTTCTGTTGATGATGTAATTGACCTTGAGGGTCTCACTTTTTGGTTTGATGTAAATTGGGACATATCCCCACTTGAAATCAATAAAAATCATAAATCTTCCTCTTACGACTCTGTGTTTCCATTTTTCTTTGATGTTCCAATTTTTAAATCTAACTTAAATGAGACATCAAGTAAAAATGAAATAAATGAAATAAAAGAAGACACAATCAAAGAGCCCATCAATGTTGGCACTCATGACATACAAAAAATTACATACATTGCATCTGTATGCATAGACAGGGATCACATTGAACAGATGATTAGAGAATTTCAAGATTGTTTTGCATGGCAACCGAAAGACATGACAGGGTTGGATCCCAAGCATAGCAGTTCACAAAATCCCAGTTTATCCAGGTGCTAAGCCCGTCAAGTAGAAATTGAGAAGACTCAAGACAGAATGGTCTTTACCAATTAAAGAAGAAATTGCCCAAGCTACTAGACCATAACTTCATTGAGCCCATCAACTATCCATCCTGGCTGGCTAACATTGTGCCGGTTTCCCAAGAAGGATGGTAAAGTCAGAATGTGTATGGATTATAGGGATATGAATAAAGCCTATCCTAAGGATGATTTTCCCTTGCCTCACATTGATTTGTTGGTAGACCGCATAGCAGGTTCTGAATTGGTTTCCTTAATCGATCTAGCTGCGGGGTATAATCAAATAATGGTTCATCCTCCTGACAAAGAGAAGACAACATTCATTATTGAATGGGGCACCTATTGCTACCGGGTCATACCATTTGGGCTTAAAAATGCCGGGGCAACCTACCAAAGGATGGCAACTACCATTTTCCATGACATGATGCATAAAGAAATTGAAGTTTATGTGGATGACATGGTAGTCAAAGGCACCACTGTTGAAGAACATTCAGAGGCATTAAGGCGATTCTTCCTTAGACTTCGCCAGTACAATCTTAAACTCAATCCCGCTAAATGTGTCTTTTGGAGCATCATCTGGAGTATTCCTAGGTCATATGGTCAGCAAGAAGGGTATAGAAGTAGACCCTGCTAAGTCGAAGGCAATTCTAGAAATGCCACCTCTAAAAACAGAAAAAGAGATCAGAGGTTTTCTTGGACAGCTACAATACATTAGTCGGTTCATCAATCAGTTGGCTGATGTATGTGGTCTCCATCTTCAAACTACTCATAAAAGGAGCCTCCAAGCAGTGGAATGATGACTGTCAGAAAGCTTTTGACCAAATTAAGCAATACTTACTAAACCCACTAGTGCTACAGCCATCAAGGTTTGGAAAGCCTTTGTTACTTTATCTATCAGTAACTAATGAAGTAATGAGGGCAATGCTTGCCCAAAATGCTCCTGACTCCAGTAAGGAGAATGCAATCTATTACCTAAGCAAAAGGATGCTATCTCATGAGCTCAAGTACAGTTTTACAGTAAAACTGTGTCTTGCTTTGGTGTGGGTCTGCCATAAGCTGCAACACTACCTGTGCTCCTTCACAACTCATGTTCTAGCTGACAAGAGCCCTTTGAAATTCCTTATGGAGAAACTAGTTCTTGACAGTAGATGGTAAGGTGGATGGCTGTATTAGCTGCATATGATATGAAATATGTGCAGCAGAAAGCAGTAAAGGGTAGCATAGTGGCTGATCAGTTAGCTGCAGCTCCAGTGGATGATCATTGGTTTGAACCTAAATTTCCCAGTGAAGACATCCTGACAATTGACACTGAAGTATGGAAGCTCTACTTTGATGGGGTATCTAACAACAAAGGGTATGGTGCCGGCATCATGTTCATTACACCAAATGAAGAAAACTTACCCATCGCCGTCAAGTTGAACTTTGAGGTGACAAATAATGAAGCAGAGTATGAGGCATGCATCTGTGGTCTTGAGGCAGCAATAAGGCTCAGAATCAAATGCCTTGAGATTTATGGGGATTCGAATCTGATAGTCTCCCAAGCCTTGGGAAAGTGGAAGATCAGAGAAGAGCGTTTGGTTCCTTACCATAAATGCCTAAATGAACTAGCAGCTAATTTTCATTAACTGTCTTTCCATTATCTCCCAAGGACGAAGAATAGATTTGCTAATGCTTTGGCAACACTTGCTTCGATGCTTGATATAAGCTACGGCTTCATAATCAGACCAGTTACAATTGAAGTTAAGCATGAGTCAGGCTGTGTAGCTCATTGTTATGAGTCAGGCTGTGTAGCTCATTGTTTGAATATCTAAGCGGCTGACAGCAAACCATGGTTTTGGGACATCTTCAACTACATCAAGAATGGACTCTATCCTGAAGGAGCCTTTAAAACAGAAAAGAAGACTTTAAGATAGTTGTCCAAGAGTTCCATTCCAAATGGGGAAGTACTCTATGAGCGAACTTGGGATAACATCCATCTGAGATGTGTCACTGAAGCAGCAGCCCAACAGATCATGGAACAGATGCATGGTGGCAACGAAGGTCCACACATAAACGGAATTGCTCTAGCCCGCAAGATCATGAATCAGGGTTACTTCTGGCTTACCATGAATCAAGATTGTGCAAGATATGTACAAAAGTGTCATAAATGTCAGATCTATGCTAAACTTCAGAAGAAACCTCCTATACCTCTATCTCCTATCACCACGCCATGGCCATTTGCAACTTGGGGCCTGGACATCAATGGCAAGATAAGCCCGAAGTCTTCTGGTAAACATGAGTTCATTCTAGTGGCTATTGACTATTTCTCTAAATGGGTTGAAGCTGCACCTTACCTGGTATTGGACTCTAAACGAGTAGCCCAGTTTATTTGTACCAACATCCTTTGTAGGTACAGGGTCCCTTTTGAGATCATTACTGATAATGGTTCTCACTTCCAAAAGGAGGTTACTTTGCTTTTAAAGAAGGAGAAAATTCAAACCACAAGTCTTCTCTATACAGACCTCAAACAAACAGCGCAGTTAAAGCCGCAAACAAGACTCTGAAAAGTATACTACAAAAGATGGCTGACAACTATAAGGATTAGCACCTGCATTTGCCATATACCTTATGGGGATATAGAACAACAGTACGTACTCCAACCAGTGCTATACCTTACTCTTTGGTGTATGGAATGGAAGCCGTCCTACCAATCGAGGTGGAAATCAAGTCAGCTCGCATTCTGAGGGAGAGCCAGTTGGATGAAGTGGAATGGGCAAAAGGTTACCATAACCAACTTCTAGCCATCGACGAAAAGAGAATGGATGCCTTATATCAGATGCAAGGTTATCAACGAAAACTGGCTCGACATTTTGATAAGAGAGTCAGGGACAGAGGATTGCAAGAGGGTCACCTTGTTTTGAAAGAAATAAGGGCACCTGTTCATGATCCAAGGGGAAAATTCAGAACAAACTGGAGTGGTCCATTTCTGATCAAGAAGATCTTATCCAGAGGAGCTGCAATCTTGACAGACTTGGATGGCATAGAATTTGCTAGCCTGTGCAACCTGGATCAATTCAAGAGATACTTTGCATAAAGCATCCTTGTAACTCATGCATAGCATTCACAAGCATTGTAAAATCATAATAAGCATTCACATTCTTTTCCTCAAAAGTTAGAACTACGTGGACCTGATTCTCCATAAAGAGGAAAAAAGAATAAAAATTATAAATCATTGTAAGGAGATACGTAGGCAGCCCATATGGGTTCGGTCCAATTCATCAATAAACTCTTCATTTTCACATTCACTTGGCTCTTAATTGTGTCACAAAAAAACTATATATAAAATGAAAGAAATAAAAAGCTCGCTAAGTTGAAAACCCGAAAGGGCAGCTTAGGCAAAAGTTAGAGTCGCAAAAGAGATAAAAAAAATAAAATGATGTCTTATTTTGTCTCATTTAAACTTCGGAACATTGAAAGAGAATAAAGACATGGTCAAATTTTTCCTTAAGCTAAAACAAATAATCATGATTCTTCCTCTATCTCCTCAAGAATGGCAGCCCTTTTAGCCTTCTCTGATTTCTAAGAGTTGGCTATCCACCAATCAATATACTGCATGGATTTACCGCCTTGGTCAGCAAGGCGAACAGCATGAAAACCCCTTACCCATCCATTTCTGACAGCTCAGGCAATAGTCTCGGTAATCAAAACAGATTGAAATAGAGCGCCATCTGGGGGCACACCCTGATTGTGTCCTATTTGACGCATAACCCTAGTAGCCTAGTAAAAGGTCACCATCCTCAGCCCCAGCAGATAGACCATCTTGTAGCCAAAGCTCATGGTCATGAATCTTCTGATCTTATACCACTCGTACCTCTACAACAGGTCATCACAATCTAGCTCCATCAACCATTTTATCCATTCTTTCTCGGAATTTCATTTAATCACAATGGTCCGAGTTCTATACCAAGAAGCAGAATAATCCACCTTCATAGGGGGTCCAACTATCCTAAGATGATCTCTTAGCCAAATCTGAAAAAGTGCAGAAGAGATAAGCATAAACACAAAAAGTAATTGAATTGAAGTACAAAAGTTAGAATTCTACTGACCTGAAGAATAATAGGGCTAATTGACCACGGCCCACAAGAAGTACAAGATCTGTCCAAACTCAAGATGGTCTCAGCCAGCATTATAGCTGCAATAGATCTCCCCTCCTCCATTTGTGGAATCAGCTCAGTAACTTTAGCATCGCCCCAACCAGTAGGGCTCACGAAAATGTATCCAGCAGTCAGACAAAAGGATAAAGCCCATATCCTCAAATGGAACCACCCATCATCTTCAAAATCTTTAGGATCATGAAATTCTACTATCACAGCATTCAGATCTACCCAGTCATCCACCATCATGGGACTAGCAACCTCAGTACTCAAATCAAAAAGTCCTTTGAAGGAGTTGAAATATCCTACCTTCTCAACAGGAGTAGCTAGCATAGCCTCTGGATTAGATCCAAGTAGCACAGAAAATTCCTCAAATGTAGGACACATCTCTTCCATAGATGCCCCAAACCTGAAGACATGGGCAGTTGGATCCCAAAAGCACAAGTAGGAGCGCAAAAATTCCCGATCAACCTTTATTCCTCTTAGGGTGGACATAGCGCTTACCCCATACCTTCCCAGATTAATTCTCTCCACTTTTGTGAGGTTCTTGCACCATAAGAACATCGCATGGCTGAAATAGGGCTCCATTGTGAGAAATAAAAAATAAAATTTTTGATGGAGAGCAAAAAAGTGTTTGAAAGTGACTTTTGATGGCACAGAAATCGATGGTACAGACTGAAAACGGACAAAAAGCTATTTAAATAGATAGTTTCTGACCTCCTATACCTGCTGTCGCGGCACAGTAAGCATGCTGCCTTGTACGGCGGCACACTGGTAGTGCCACTGCGGTGGCGGCACGGTAACTGTACTGCCCCATGCCGCCCGTACGGTGGCATGCCAACCGTACCGCCCAAACCCTCCTCTGCCTCCTTATGCCTCCTTTCCTCAAAATAAGTTTTTACATGATTTCAGGTTTAAAATCATTCATTTTTCTCAAAATCAAGTAGAAAATGAGAGCAAAGCGTAAGGTATAGTGCAATGGAATTCTTATTTCAGTCAAACATCTGCATTCATACCATGCACCCATGTCATTCAAAACATACATAAAGTCATAACATAATGTCACGTAAGCATAAAAGTGCATATATTCAAAATATCATGCATACATCCATCATCCTCAGTACATGTATACATGAAAAAGCAAAAACTGACAAAACAGGTCTCTAACAACCACGCCTGGGTCTGCGGCGCCCTCGCCTGGGCATATCCTGTTCGTGACTATCCTCTGACAAATCCCTCTCATGTAGAAAAGAGGTCAAAGCAAATGCATATCGGCCCAAGAGAGGTCGTAGTGATAGCGAACAAACTCCATGGGAACCTGAGGAAGAAAGAAATATCAGAATCACTATAAGGCAAACTGTCAAAAGGTTAAAAGTTCCAGCCGAACAAAATCATTACCTCTGTCACAGTCTCAGGGATAGTAGGAAAGAAAGCTGGATGTTCATTAGGAAGATGGTAACGTCGTAATCAGTTGTCACCAGAGAAATAATCCAGATAAGCTGGCAAGCGGATAAGACCGGCAGGCAAGGGAACTAAATCAGTCGGACCTCCCACTGAAGCATCTGGAGCTGGAGCTGGGGTAGAGCCGCTAGTCCCTGAAGGGCCAATCCCAGAAGAATCAACTGTAAAACCTGAATGGCCAGCCATAACACCTGAAGGTCCAACCCTATGACCTATGCTGCCAACCAAAATAGTACCGCCAACCTGTGACAAGCTCCCAACTCTGGAGGGAGGACCTTGGGAAGACGCTGAACTAGATCTCCTATGTGATGGTCCTCGCAATCTATCCAAAGGAGGTGTCCCCTACATCAGGGATGCCTCGCAAAACTCATCATGTCCAAATCAGGCAATAGGAAATCCAGACAGGAAACTCCAGTAGCCCAATCATCTGCTCCTAGGATAGCTAGCCCAAACCTCATATCTGCCGGAGGGGGAAGTGGCATAACTCTCTCTCTCTTATAACCTGTGCCCTTACCCTCTCTCCTAAACAGAACATCCTCAAAGACTCACAGTAGAGCAAGAGTCGATAAGAGGCCAAGTCTATGCTAGGCCTGATCTGGTCAGGCGACCATCTCACCTGCAAACAGATTGCAACATGTAGCAGTAAAAGATAAAACAGTAAGATTCGGGTTAAGATCAATAAAGAAATACCTGGTATGTGGTCACAGTAGCAAAGATCTGTATGTACTGATCAAATTGCTATGTCATGAAGGAAGGTCTATTGGATGCCCTCCAAATGCGTCCGTAAGGGGGATCAATAGCATTAGGCTCTCTCAGTGATAGAGCCAGCATCGGAAGATGCTCATAAGTTTAGTACTGTAGGAAATAAAATTTTGTCAGTCATTAGGCAGAGATCAGACAATAAAATACCAAAGTGTAATACTCACCTTGAGCACAATGGAGGTACCACCATGACCACAAAGCGTGCCACAGGAAATGCTGCACAACTTATGATACATAGCACAAAGGCTAGCACCTCCCTAGTCAAACTCCCCAATCTCATCCAAGTTCTCCAAGGATCGTAGGATATTCAGATTTATGCAGTCCTTGTTGTTATGTAGAAAAGTACAGCTTAATATAATTAAGGCGCAAAGTCTGGCACCTTCATCGACACCATACTGACTAGGAGCATGACCCATGGTCATCAAGGCCTGATGAAGCCAAGAACGTGGGACACTGAGGCTCCCATGAGGGGGATCAGTCCCAATTAGAGCAGTCATCTCTACAGAAGAGTGCTCGATCCATGAAGAATAAAACTCAAGAGGGCGAGATCTGAAATGCATACCAGTAAGCATGCTCCACTCAAAGGGAGTGACTGTCATCTCACCACAGGCAAGGTGGAATGTGTTTGTAGTATCCCACCAACGCTTTACTAATGCCCGGACTATAATGGTATTAACTAGCTGCTTGACATCCAGCTCCAGCCACCCGAGCAGTCCAGATGGCTTAAGACACAGACGGACAGTCTCTTGATTAGTCAAGTAAATGCAGACCAGCTCTGTGACACTACGGCCACCCCTGGGCCTTAAATGTGTTCTCTGTAATTTTTGTAAAAAAAAAACCTTATTATTAATAATTATCAGAATTCTTACTGACTGTGCAGGAAAAGGAAAGCATACCTGAAGAGATCCAGTAAAGTTGACGTGTTGATCTGGCTCTTTTAGTAATGTCTCTGAATCCTGAGCATCCGTTGCTGGCTGATTGAAAATATCCATAAGGAGAAAGTAAAAAAAAAAAGGGAAAATTTGAGAGAAGAAAAGTAAAAGTTAGAGAGAGAGAGAGAAAAGAAGAGAGAGAGTGAAGATGAAGTTATGAGAAAAAGTAAAGGAAGTTAAGCTTTATATAGAAGTAGGGGTGGGCCCCCCTCATAACATCTTTTTTACTTTTTGATTCGCAGGTCTAGTTCATGTGGTTTTACAATAACAAGCTCATTTTAAATTGAAATTTAGTTCCGTCTGAAGCAGTGAATCCACGTGATTTTAATCCATCTCCTGAAACAGACGGGGTCTTGATTGGAGTTCAGAATCTCCTGAAATTGCAGAAAAACTAAAAATTCAAAAATAGCTTGAAAATTGGAAAACAGTCCAAACATAATTAGAATAGCCAAAAATCAGACATGAAGCTCTTGCACAAATCCCAATACTGAAAGGGATGTTCAGAATTTTAGAAATGGCATCCTAAGCTTTTCGGTTCACACTTATCAGATTTGGCCTATGTCTGGCCAAATCAGATAAGGGGGGCAACTGTGAACCCTTAAAAATGCACCTTCAGTGGACCGTCTTTTAGTTACGAACCCACAGAATCAAACAAAGCTCAAATCAGAGCTGAAACGGGCCCCAAACGGACGAAAACAGATCAAACTACGCGAGTGGCGTGCTGTCATCTGGGAGGCACGTTTGCCGTGCCACCCAGAAGGCCACACGCATTTTGTGCCTCTGGCATTATAGCCGTGCCACATGCATGGCACCAAGAGGACGCCGGCGGTCTGGCGGCATGCCTAACGTGCCGCCCAGAAGGCCGGTGCGTTGGCCGTGCCTCCCCTACCACCGGCACCGCGCCGATGCCGCCGCCCCTACCTCCGGCTCCTCCTCTGGCAGCTCTATAAATAAGAGCTTCCTCCAGCCTCATTTGGCATGACTTCCAAAGCATTCTAAAGCAATTCAAGAGTTTTCAAAGCAATTGAAGCATATTTCAAAGCATATTTTCATTCGTATACTAACATACTTGTTGTTTCTAGGTCCAGATTTCAAATTTCCTTCAAATTCAAGGTGGAGTTGAGATCTGGGGCAAAACTAGTTCCATTCATTCGAAATCCAAGAAAAGCAAAGGTATAATCCCTTTCCTATTTTAAAATTCTAAATTCAGATCTAGAATTCTCTTTAGATCTAAAACTGAAAAGATCTAAAAATTATTAATTTAAGAATCATAATTAAGTTAATAAGCAAACCAACATATTTTTAAAACCCCTCTTTCGCAAGAAGGGAGAACTGCGTGGGGTTTGATTTCTATTCGGTAGGATACACAGGTTGCCATTCTGAAGGGCATCAACTCCAAAAATCTTTTTATTAATATTTAGTCCTTTTTATTTTAATTTATCTGTATTAATCTTTTCTTTATGATTTTTATTTTAGTTTATTTGGGGAATGTGTGCTTTTCCTAGTACCCATAAGGGCTAGAGGAAAGATCCTCCTTATTTCATTTGTTTTAAAATTGTAATAATTAAGTAGGATTTATTTTGCCTATTTATTTTTGTCATTCCATCACATCATATATATGTATCTGTTCATTCATCATTACATTCCTGTTCATGTATACACAAAAATTCATTTTTTCAAGAGTTATTTTGCATTTTTTAGCCAAACTAAAGAAAATAACATTTTCTTAATTGTGTAATTACCAAAACCTGATCCCTGAACCCTCCTTGGTCACTCGTGGATTGGTGCATTTTCCATTGGGAAAAATCATATTTTGGAGTCAATCATGTTGGGTTTTTTTTTTTAATTTTCCCAATTAAAATAAATAAATTAAAATGGCAACTCACTTTTCAACTGTCAATTTACAAAAATTAATTTTCCAAACTCACAGCGAGTTCCAATCGTGGAGTTTCTCTCGAAGAGCATTCTGATTCCTCGACGGATCTGACCGATGCTCGGGCGAGGCCTCACAATTTGTCATGTCAGTGACACTTTCAATGGGTTTCATCTTGAAGAGCTCATATTCAGTTACGTACAACTGAATCTTTTTAGCCTTGACTTGCTTAGTTCTTTCATGGTAGTTTTCTAAAGATTTCCAAATGCTAAATGCACTTGAACAATGTTGAACTCTACCACATTCTTCTGTTGAGAGTGCACTAAGAAGAATTGCCATGGCTCTCTTATTTTTCCCATTAGCTTTTCTTTGTGCATCCACCTATTCTTCTATAGGAACTAATTCTTCAACATCATCAACTATTCTTGATGGAGGTTTCCATTCTTTAATTATGCAATCCCATACATCAATGAGATCACTATCAAGATATACCTCCATTCTATATTTGCAATGTGCATAATCGATACCATCGAAGCATGGCTTGAGGTGATGCATCCCTTCATTGGCCATTTTGATCTTTTCTCACATAATTAAGTTTGAAGAATGAGATCAAAGCTTTGGTACCACTTGTTTGCCTTTAAACACCAAGAAGGGGGGAGGGGGGTTGAATTGGTGGGAAATTAAAAATTAGATAGAAAGAGATAGGGAATGAACACAATTGATTTTATAGTGGTTCGGGTATTAATAAACCCTATGTCCACTCCCCAATCTCAATTGAGGATTCTACTACTAATTGATACTTATAAGGAATTTTAAGCTTATTCTAAACTTACAACGTGTTTCAATGACTCACACATAACCCTTACAAGTGTTTCCCTTAGGCTCACACTCAAACCTATATAAGAGTTTTCTAATGGCTCACTCTCAACCTAATACTCTATGTTTTCAATGCTAACACTTAACCTTTTGAGTTATTAATGCTCTTACAATAACCAAATAATAACAATTAAAATGTAAAGGCTTTGAGAATTAAAATTGCAAGAGTTTGGCTTAAATGAAAGTTGTTGGATCATTATGAGGGTCTTTGGAGGGGTTATTTATAACTTCTTCTCTCCAAATTCTCGTTACAAAGAGATACCAAAAAGGATCCTCAAAACAGCCACAAAATCTTGCATTAAATACTCTGTCAGAGCTAGGTCGCGGTCGCGACTCAATTTTCATGGTGAGACCAATATTTTGCGGTCGTGATCTTCATAATCCAAAATGGCTAGATAAAACATGGCATCTTCTCATTGGTACTTCAACTATCTGGTGGAAGCTTGGATTTTTGTATGAATTTCGCAAGTCGCGACTACCAATTCGCGGTCGCTAATCAAGGATCACACCCTTGGTCGCAGTCATGACTGAGGTCGCCATTTGTTCTGTGTCTCAAAGCTGAAAATTGAACTATATTGCCTTCTGATTGTCTTGGTCATGATATGATGGTCGCAATCGTGATTAGGCTGTGTTGGGTGGGACTTAGAGGCCAACCAATGTCTTTGGGAGATTTCAAGCATACTTGGAATTCAATCTATCAAATATGTTATAATATGCAAAATAAACACTTAAAGTACACATTAGATAGCTTTAATTTGATTGACAAGATAAAAATAGAGATTGACTAAGTTTTGAAATGACTTAGGTTAACAAGTTCATTTCAAAGTGTTTCTAGGTACACTTTTAACTCTAGGATTTAAAGCTTTTTTACAATAATTAATAAAACCTACTTTTTCACCAAAACTAAAAGATAAATATTCAACACTAATCATTTTTGCTAATTCCTCTTTATTTTTTTTCATATGAATATCTAAATAATTGAGAAGAAGATTGAGAATTTGTGTACTCAAAAATTTTAGTTCATTTCTTTTGAACTCCAATTTTAGTAGGATGCTTTTGTTGCAAATGCCTTTTAAATGTACCATATCCACCTCCAACTTTGTATTTGTAAACTTGTCCACAATAATTGCAAATTACTTTGTAGGAGCCATCAGATTTTTTCTTCTTCTTAAAATGCACTTGGAAAATGTCGGATTGAGATTGACTTGTTTGTTGCACATTTGCTTCTTTCATCCTAACTTCTTGACTTTTTTTGTGTTGGAACATTCTCTTCCAAATGATCCATCATATTATCTAGATCAACAATTCTAGGTTGAGATTCAACACAAAATATGCTACTACCACTTGCCATTTTTTTTAGTATAATATAACAATAATGTGAATAGAAAAACAAAAATGCAATAATGTGAAAAAACAATTTAATGTGAATAAAAAAACAAAAATGAAATAATATGAAAAAAAAAAAAGATTAATGTGGATTGTGGACGAAAGAAAAAAAAGAGATAATGTGAACAAAAATTTAATGTGAACAAAATTTTTTTGTGAATAATGTAATAATGTGAATAAATAAATAATATGAATGAAAAAATAATGTGAATAAAATAATATTTGTGAATAAAAGAATATTATGATTTATGAGTATTAGAGAGAGTAACAAGAAATTAAATTAGAGTAAGAGTAGAAAATAATTTTGTATGAAAAATGAATTAGGAAATGAGGTATTTATAGAAAAATTTTAAATTTTTTATTCCCAAAATGCCAAAAAACTAGTTATTATATAGTTGTTATTGGGTATATTTATGTAATTTTATTTAATTATTATATTAAAAAAATTAAAATGAGAGAGGAAGTGAGCAACAGTCACATTTTGGATCATTGCTCTCCTCTCAGGCTCTCACTAGCAAATTTGCAATTACGTTGCACTTCACACACTCACACATATATACACACACAGCGGTTCTGATTCTGAACTAGAACCATTAGTTTTTGAACCAGGACTAGCAGTCCTAGTTCCATGAAATAAGGAATCAGACTAGAACCGGTCATTTTAAGGTCTAGGGCCGGTTCAAATCCAGTTCTGGGTTTGACCAATTTTGGGCCAGTTTTGATAGGTTTTAAACTGGGCCTGTTTCGATTTCAAACTGGCCCATGGCCAAGCCTACTAGGCAATTGCTACAAATACCTATCTAACCTAAACCAAAGGTATGGATTTTATCATTTAACATGCTTTCAATACCTTTTTCCCTCTAAAATAAGATTATTGACTTAAGATTTGTAGTGTGACTACCGAATAAACCCGAAGTTTTTATTCAATATTTGAAGATGTATTTGCCAGTCTTTAGGATCTGAGGGAAGCTTTGGTTCAATAATCACTGTTCATGGAACATAAATTTGATTAACAAGTTATCAATTGGTGCGATGAGCATGGACCATGATTTTCTCTTATAAAGGATTCGTTGATTTTGTAATTGGGCTTAAATCAACGAAGAGAAGAAAGATTGCTGCTTAAAAGGATGCAAGGAAGGGCAAAAGATCTGTTCACAACAAGAAGTCATTTCAATGAAAAAGCTATTAAAAAATCTTAATCATATAATATATTGAATGGAATAAGTTGTTCAACAATCTCAATCGTTGAAAATATTTTTTATCAAAAGGTTCTAAAGTAGTTTAATACCATCCAGAGTTTAAGTTTTTGTACTAAGCTTGTAGGACAATGGAAAATTTATACACTCACCCAGGAAAAAGGCCTGAAGATGAGATTAGGGATGAGCCTAGAAAAAGTTTCAATGATGCGAGTGCTAGCAGACTTTTGATTGAACAGAATAGTGAAGTCATAATAAAAAGATGAAACGAGTGAATTGTTGTTCACCTTAACAATACAAATAGATGGGGCATCAAGCAAAAGCAATAAATAGTTAAAGTAAACAAGTGGATAAAATTTGAGAATGGTGAAGAAACTATTGGACATTTTAGAGTCAACACGTGTATAGGGGAGTTCGAGTAACATATTCAAAGAATACATATTTGGACATTAAAAACCAAACAAAAGATAGCAATTCATTCTACTTATTATAACATACAACAACATTTTCTTTCACATTAGTAATTTTTGAATAAGTTTTAACAAGATAAAAAGAAAATATTAATCATCTAAAAGGATAAATAGTCATCCAAAAGAGATAAGATAAAAATATCTATAATAACTTTAACATTGTCTTTGATATACTTGATTATTGTTGTTGTTGTTATTGTTGTTATTGTTATTATTGTTGTTGTTATTGTTATTAGGTTTGTGATATGAATTTTTACTAAATTTCTTTTTATGTTTTGATGAAGGGGGGATTTACTTCATCTTCTACATATTCTAGTACTATATTTGGATTATGTGAATGTTTTCTTTATGCTAATCGCCAGCCATGTAGTTGTTCATAGGTAAGTTCTAATGAAAGTTGGGACATAATTGCTCTAAGCAATATAAATAGAAGGCACTTCCTTAAGGAGGTTGAATTAAACTTAAACAATATCATCAGACAATTGATCTATATAAGATGAGGATGTTTAAACATACAAAACATGACCACTATCAAATTTTGTCCAAAGTCCATCACATATATACCAGTTAGTTCCTATAAAAAAGTAAAAAAGATATAGGTAAAATAGACATAACCTCTTCAAGAAGTTCAAATTGTTGTCCAAACATTATTTGTATTTTAGGAATTATGATCTTTGAAAAGGACAAGATGCCTAAAGAACATTTCTATGAAGTCAAGAACTTGGAAATCAAATAATTTGAGGAAGTATTTTTTTGATTATCAACAATTTAATATACTACCTTAATAGTTTGTATCTTAATTTGTTCTTAATAATATTTTTTTTCTTAAAAAGGCATATATTTTATTAACTTATGCTAACACAATAGGTGAGCCAATACAAGTGCTCAACCTTTTTTAGTCTTTTGATGACATGGTTTCCACAACTTGCCCACATCTCTCAAGAGTTAATAGTTGCTCGATCATTTCAGTCAATAGTTCTTCCTCTAAAAGAAACTAGGGGTTAATGTAAAACAAAAGTCATCTAGTAGAGTAATGAAATAAGTGCTCAACTAAAAAAAGGATAGAAATCATCCACTATGCTAATATAGACAAAAGGAAATGGAAATCTAAAAGGTGCTCAAAGCACACTCGATCAACTAAGTACAAAATCTTTTTTACTTCACAATTTTTCATTAACAAATTAGTATAGCAGTTACTCACCTGTTGAGCCCTAAAGCACTTAACCATCAAGATTCAAGACAAAAAGTCTCAAAAAAAATATAAATGCAAAAATCTCCAAATAAAGTACTCTAAAGCTACCTCAAGGCAAAAAAGGTATGAAGAATGAAATCAAACAGACCTTACACACCTGAAGGTGAATGAATAGGTCAAAGGTAAAAACCTTGACAATATAAAAATATATATTTTTGTTGTTCTTTTCTCCTAATATACAGGTCAAGCTCCAAAAGAGCAAATCATAAAAGAATCACTAAGGTGAACTATGAACTATTCACCTTTTGTTGGGGGATAACTAGTCACCTAGACTAATAAAGAATTAAATATATAGAGATAAAAAAAACAAATGATTGGTCGATTGCTTGACAACTTATAGTCAAAAGATTATTATTCAATAATGTTGTCTCCTTTATATTTTGATGGTTCCAAAATTTTATTTAATTAAGCTTAATTTTTCTAGATAGATTTAATTAGTACAAGCACTAGACAGAATTAATTGGTACAAGCATGTATGATTAATTGAGATATACTTCACATATCTGTTGTCAAATATACTTCACATATATGTTGTCACTTCCTAGTTGACTCAAACAATTCTCAAGTATACTTTTTTCACAAGCTTGAATAAATTAGTCACCATTGCCATTGACATAAGTTTGAAATTGTGAAATTGCGAGGAAAAAGACTCATTATCACAACTCCTTACTCACCATCATGACTAAGAGAAATAGAAATTCATTGAAAATTTTGATGCATTCACTCACCGCCATGACTAAGAAAGATAGAAAGACCTTGGAAATATTATAGTAATGTCTCATTAGCATGATTCAAAGTCATTACCATGACTTATTAAAGACCAAATTTATTGAACAATCAATCACTAGAGTGACACATTCCATCACCAGCATGAAGCTGTCACATTAGACAAAATCTAGGAAGATTTCTAGTAATTAGAACATTGGATGGAGTAGTTATTACTTGGTTTAACAAGCCAACAGTCACATTTTTGACTCTTATATATACTAGAAGGTTCAAATGAAGAATGCTAAGTGAAAATCAAGTGCTATATTGAGCAAAAATCTCTCATTCTCATTTTTGATTCATCATACTCTATTTTAGAAAACAAAAGCTTAAATTCTTAATTTCTTTAAGTGTTCTTTATTCAAAACTAGTTTATTTCTTTGTAATCCTTTATCCAAGCTTGTATCTATGTCTTATGAAACTTTAAACATAAAATCTATTGTATCTTAAGAGTGTGTTAGGTGAAATCTCGTAAAATCTATTGCAAAAGATGAAATCCAGGAGAACTAAGCTTATAAAGATTTAGGTGAAATCCCGATTATTTAATGGAATCTTAAATTAGTTTAATTTAGGGGAAGTGGATGTAGGAGATGTGTTTGTGCTCCAAACCATTATAAATCTTGGATAAGTTTTCTCTAACTAAATCTCTTACTATTTATGTTTTTCATTTAATTTTGGAAATTATTGCATATAAGTTGTTAAATTGCATTAGAATTTTTTAATAATCCTATTCATCCCCTTCTAGGATTTCCATACTTAAGACAACATTTGGTATTAGAGCTTATGCTCATGCATTTCATAAAATCTCATGATTTTAAGAGCTAATGATTACTATGGTAGGAACATTAAAGACAACTTTCCAAGAATGCAATGTAGCATAAGGCCACCCTTATTTTGTGGCATAAATTACAATCAATCGAAGGTGATGAGATCACAAGGCTATGACTTTTGGGAAGTTGTGAAAAAGGTCCATTCATGTCAATGGAGGCAAATTTAGACAAGCCAAAGGATCAATCCATTTATACTAATGATAACAAGAAAAAGCTAGCCTTAAACGATAAGGCTATTGATATTTTATTTTGTGGTTTGGACAAAATTGAGTTCAATAGGGTGTCAACTTGTGAAATGACCAAAGAGATTTGGAAAGTTCTAAAGATGACTCATGTGGGGACAAGCCAAGTCAAAGACTCAAAGTTAAACATACTCATTACTAACTTTGAGAATTTCATAATGATGAAGGATGAAACTATATCTGACATATACAAAAGATTCATAACCATTGTGAATGATCTAAAAGGACTCTAGAAGATATTTACTCAAAAAGAACTTATCACCAAACTTTTCAGATCACTACCAGAGTTATATGATTTTGAGGTGGATGCTATTGAGGAATCAAAGTAACTTGGTTCTTTATCTTTTGAAGAACTTGTAAGAAATCTTATCACTTGTCAGATGTAATTAAAGAAAAGAAAAGAATCAAGAAAAAAGAGAAGGAAGGCATATAAAAAAAATTGCTTTGAAGGCACATCATGAAGAAAAGAAAGATTCATCTAGTGAAGATGAAGATGAAGATGAAGATGAGATGATGCTTCTTGCTAGAAATTTAACAAATTCAACAAATAACTCTCAAGGGAAAAGTTTAAGAAGAGGAAATTCAATAAAGAAAAGGGCAAGCAAGTTAAAGAAAAGATTGTCTAACATTTAAGTACAAGAAGAAAAAGGACAAGAAAGAAAGAAGATTCAACAAAAAGATAAAAGTTTATATAGCTTGGAGTGGGAGTAACACTTTAAGTGATAAAGAATCATCGATGAAGAAGAAGAAGAGAGAGTTAACATTTGCTTGATGGCTCAAGATGATGATTTTTGAAGATGATAAGGTTATTTCCAAGTCAAAGAAAAACAAATGGGTGCTTGATAGTGGTTGCTCTAAAGATAAGGAGCATTTTCATCAAGCTTGAGGCTAAGAAAAGTGGAAATGTAATCTTTGGTGACAACTCAGAAAAGGCAAGATTGTCAGTATTAGCTCAATTGGTAACAATGATCTCTCTATCTCTAAATATTTGTTTATTGATATTTTAAAGCATAATTTGCTAAATATTAGTCAATGATGTGATAGAGGATATAGGGTCATATTTAAAACTCTTGCATGTGAGGTTGTAGATATCAAAATTAACAAGATTGCATTCATTGGTTGTCATCAAGGTAATGTGTATATGGTGGACCTATATAACCATGAAAATAAAAATCTTTGCTTTTTTTCTTCAAAAGATGAGGATCCTTATTATATAAAAGATTAGGCCATATTAGTATGGATTTAATTTCAAAATTATCAAGTAAAGACTTAGTTAATGGTTTGCCTAAGCTTGTTTTCAAAAAAGAAAATGTTTCTGACGCTTGTGCAAAAGGAAAACATTTTAGAAGTTCTTTTAAACCTAAAATGTTCTTTCAATTTCTAGACCTTTATAATTGCTTCATAATGATTTATTTAGTCCAATAAGAATATCTAGCCTTGGTGGTAAACATTATTATCTTGTTATTCTTGATGATTACTCAAGGTCTATATGGCATCTATTTCTTACACGTAAAAATAATGCTTTTGATGCATTCATAACACTTGCAAAGGTTTTACAAATTCAAAATGGTTATACCATTTCATGCATTAGATGTAATCATGGAAAATATTTGAAACTTCATATTTTGAAAACTATTGCAAAGATCATATCATTTAGTATACTTTTTTCATACTTAGGACTCCCCAATAAAATTGTGCTGTTGAGAGAAGAAATAGATCATTAGTAGAAATGGCTAGGACCATTCTTTGTGAAAATGATTTGCCAAAAAATTTTTGGGCAGAATCAATTAATAGTTCATGTCATATCATTAATAGAGTTAGGCCTCATAAAAAATGTGGTAGGGAGCCTAATGTTGCATATTTTTGGCCATTTGGTTGTAAGTTCTTTGTACTTAAAAATGGTAAGAATAACCTTGAGAAATTTGATGCAAAATTGGGTGAAGGAATCTTTCTTAGTTATTCTAGTCATTCTAAAACTTATAGGATCTTCAACAAAAGAACAATTTTAGTGGAAGAATCCATTTATGTTATTTTTTATGAATTTTCTTCCAAGTGTGTAGATAGGGATGACCATCAAAATGCCATTGAAAATATGATAGAGGACTTGCATTAAAACAATCACAAACACAAGACACTCTAATGGAAATGGACAAAAATGATTCTAGTATGGAAGAACAAAGTATACTTACTCAACAAGCTAAAACTCCACATTCAAGGGTAAGGAGTAAGGTGATGGACTCTCAAATCATTGGAGACCTCAATTAAGGTGTAAGGACAAGGTCAAGAGTTTATACCATTTGCGAATATGTTGCTTTTCTATCATAAGTAGAGCCAAAGAACATCAATAAGGGAATTTAAGATGATTAATAGGTATTGGCTATACAAGAAAAGCTAAATCAATTTGAGAGAAGCAAAGTATGGACAATAGTTAAGACTATAGGATCATCTAATGATTGGCACAAAATGGGTATCTCGCAACAAATTGGATGAATATGGAATTGTGGTAAGACACCAAGCTAGGTTAGTTTCTCAAGGATACTTATAAGAAGAATGTATTGATTATGATGAAACTTATGCCCCTGTAGCTAGATTTGAAACAATTAGGATGTTAATTGCTTATGCATGCTATAAGAATTTTAAACTTTTTCAAATGGATGTCAAAAGTGCTTTTTTAAATGGTTTTATTCAAGAAGAAGTTTATGTTGAATAACCTCCAAGTTTTGAAAAAGAAAAATTTTGAACTATGTCTTTAAACTAACAAAAGCTTTATATTGTTTGAAACATGCTTTAAGAGCTTGGTATGAAAGGTTGAACAAGTTTTTGCTAGAAAATAATTTTTTAAAAGGCAAAGTTGACACAACAATTTTCATTAATCTATGTTGATATCACATCAATGCTACTAATGATTTGCTTTGTAAGGAATTTTCTAAGTCTATGCAAGGTAAATTTGAGATGAGTATGATGGGATAACTCAACTTCTTCTTGGGATTCCAAATCAAGCAACTTGAGAATAGAACCTTGATTGATCAAGCTAAATACACAAAGGAATTGCTAAAAAGATTTGGGATGTACAACACTAAACCCCAAGCCACACTAATAGGAACTTCAATAAAATTAAAAGTTAATGAGAAAGGTAAATATGTTGATTCCAACCTTTATAAAAGCATTAGAGGCTCACTGATTTATGTAATTACATCTAGTCCTAACATCTTATTTAGTGTTTGTATATGTGCATATTTTCAAACCAATCTCAAAGAATCTCATATCGTTAGAGTCAAGAGGATCATGAGATATCTTATGGATACACTAAACTTAGGTTTATGATATCCAAAAGGTTCATCTCTTAATCTAACTAAATATTTAATGCTAATTATGATGGTTGTAAAATTGATAGAAAAAGTACTAGTGGCTGTGAGATCTTGCCTGAATGGCCTTCCCTTTCTTAGGAATGCCTTATGGAAAAGCAAAACAATTTTTAAGAAGATTAAGGTTCGAAGTTCGGTGCTCACACTAAAGGCTCATCTCTTAATCTAATTGGATATTTTAATGCTAATTAGGATGGTTGTAAAATTAATAGAAAAAGTACTACTGGCTATGAGATCTCACTTGAATGCCCTTGCTTTGCTTGGGAACGCCTTATGAAAAAGCGATGCAATTTTTAAAGAGATTATGGTTCGAAGTTCGGTGCTCACACTATTGTTCAAAAAATTAATTTTTTAATTTTTGAAAAAGATTCAGGAGTAACCATACTAATTTATTTTAAAATGAAAAATAAAGAAAAAATCCATTTGTAACTCTAATTCATTAATTTATCAAAGGATAAAATCACTAGTTTTTGAACCAAGTTGAACTTAATGTTTGGTTTTAAATAATCTAATTTTGACTCTTAAGTTTAATTTAATTTAAAAATTAATTTTATGGATGACAATTATAAGTGACAATCAAAATGCATGAACACAACATAATTATGAATGCATGGAGAAAATTAAAAGGCAAATAAAATAAATATCCATAAGCAAATGAAAGTATTTTCTCTAGTCCTTAAGGGTATGAGGGAAATCACATAATTGCTCTTTTACTCCAAGATAATTAAAGTATCTAATTACACTGATTAAATAGTGGGATACCTTTTCTAGCCTTTAAGTGTTCTAGGAAGACCACAAATTTCCTTACAAACATAGATAATTATATAGAAAATAAAAGTGGAATTAGATTTGATGGGATTTGGATTTAGATTCTAAACATACCTACATGCCCTTTTGAAGGGGGGTCAAAACCTACATAGTTCATTTTATGGTTAAGTGAAAGGATTAAGGATTAATTGATATGATTTAGTTTAATTTGGATTGTGTAGGTGCATAAAGATGTTATACATTTGCTTTTGGTAGATGAGACAAGCGGAGGGTCTTACCAGACTTATGTTATGCTTTATTGATACTAGATGGTGGAGATCCTACTTAAGGAGAGCGGATAAGGATGAAAAGTTGGATTGATTGATGGATGAATTAATTAATTAATTAGTTAAAGTGATTAATTAATTGAAATGATTAAGTGATTAACTAAAAGGATTGATTAATTAATTAATTAGCAGAATGATTGGAATTAATTAAATTCAAAGAGAAGTTAATTGATAGGTGTCTCAAAGAGAGTAGAGAGATTAATAAGAGAGAGAAAGAAGAAGAGTAAATGGATAGCCTATCAATACAAACTCTTGAGGTGAGGGTAAATGGTGGGAATGAAGGGATATTTATAGGCAAATGAGAGGAAGGGCATTTTAGGAAAGTTAAAAGCAAAAAGATGAAAAAGAGTAGCTAGAAAAAATGTTAAAAAATATTGAAAAATTAGGTTGGAGGACAAAATAGGGATTTAAGGGGGGAGGCAAGGGTTAGCTACTAGATAACTCAACGACCATGCTAGGTCTCCTGGCGATGGCATTAGGAGTGATGGCATGTCCTCCCTGGCACCATATTGATACACATTAGTGTGTTAGGATGGAGGCACCATGGAGGCAGTGATGGCTGCATACATTCTGGCATGCACTGGCTGTCCCGGCGCCCATATGGCAGCCTCGATTTCTAGATTTTAGGCTCCTAGGCTATTTTTTTTTTTTTTTGATATGTCTAGGTCAATTTTTAAGGCTTTCTGAGTTTTTAAGAATTACTTATTAGTGTCGATAGATCTAAAATTAATTATCAGACTATTTCACAATTAGTTTTGAGAGACAATTAGTCCGTTTTCAAAAAAGGTTATCTAGTACAGAATGTATGATCAAAGTTGAAAGAGTATCAATTTGTGTTGAAAATATTTTGATCAGTTTCAACAAGTTTGGAACTAACTTTAGGAGTGCTAAAATAAGGGTTAAAAGCTATTCCCTCATCAGAACTATCTATTTGTTAGACAGTTTTGATAAGTGTGAACCCATGATTTTGACAGATTTAGGAGTAAAAAAGATTCTTAATGCAATGACATAGTTCTGTTAATTTTTGGAGTCTAATTTGATAATTTTTGGAAGACTGGCAAATTTTGGTATTCATTAATTTTTTTAGTTTTTCAAGTATAAGGAATTCATCTTTGGTCAAAAGATAGCTAAATAAGGTATCCATGGGTAGAGAAAAATCATACAAACTGGTAAAAACTTTCGATTTTGAATTCTAAGTTAAGATAAGCTAGCAAATACATTTTTACACAGTTGGATAATTTTGATACATTTTTTACTATACAGTACTATGCAATTATTGCATAAGTATTAAGCAAGTAACATCCATATATACACACATCCTACACATTCATTTATGCACCTCTCAATTCACTCTCACTCACTTTCAAAGCTTACCAATATGAGCTCTAAACTCTTTTTTTCTTTTTTCCTCTCTCTTCTTTCTTTTTTTTGTTTTTAAATTTGTTCTTTTCTTCTCTCTTTCTCTTTTTTTAGTTTAACTTTTCTTCTTTTTTTTTTTTCTCTTTCTTTTTTTTTTTTAAATTTTCCTTTTCTTTACTTTTTCTCTTCTTTTTTAATTCTAATTATTTTTCTTTACCTTTTTTTTTGGAGATAGGGATAATGCGGTTCTTACCTGTCTGCTGCTTATATTGCCTTTCATGTTCGACATTTTGCGAAGATAACTTTTAGATCCAAACATGGAGCCTCCTTTTCTCATTGCACCATAATTTCTTTTGTAGGCAAATTGCGGAGGCATCTATACGAGCCATCTAGGATCAACCCCAATCCTTCCATTCTCCTATAAGATGCTTAAAAGCACATATAGTATGATAAGCGCATACGATTAGTATCTCTATCTCCTTTTTTCTAAATTTATTGCTTTTAGAACATTGGTATTGGTTGCATGCTCTATAGGTCATATATATTCTTATATGCATCCATTGATTCATTGCAAATGAAGATGGTCAAGAATAAGGGTGGATGCTACAATCTGGAGGTGGTGATTAAGCGCATTGCCTTAGGGAGCATTGTCAAAAATTTGCCAGAGCCTACTGGCTTTGTTCATTTTTTGGAAATGAAGACATCTTATCACATCAGCATGAGTATGATCTAGGCTTTGGTGAAGAGATGGTAGGATACCACTAACACCTTTCGCTTTGCCTATGAGTTTTTGACCTACATTCCACTTGACCTGTACATGATATGGGGAATTTAGTTATGGCCTTGACACCTTGATATGTTTGATGATTGGAGGGAGGCTTTTACTTTGCAGCAGACTTAGGAGTTATTTGGCTTTGCCCCTTCTAAGGATAGCATGCATATTAGGCATAGCCTCCTGTATAGAAAGCTAAAATGGTTTTTAACCATGGATGGCTTTGCTTCTAATAAGACAATTGCTCAACTATGCTTGTTACTAATTTTTTACTACACCTTCATACATAATATGAAGGATATATTGGACCTAAACATCTTAGAAATTTTGGTTCATATGGATAGGTGGGAGGAGTATGACTAGGGAGCATGATCATAAACACTTTATATTGGGATATGATCAATTTGTCTTAGGGGCATGTTTGGTCTATTGGTAGGACATTTCCTCTCTAGGAGGTATGTATCAGTTATACATCTTGTCCTATTTTGTGAACTTCACATTTGGAATTTTGACAACTCTATATAGCAGGTGTGGCCCTATGAATGAATACTTCCTTTTTATTGCTCTCAGGCTGATTACTCCATGGCTGGAAGACTTCCTAGCAGGGGGGAAGATGGGCAGAGATAAACTAGCATTCATCTCGTAATCATGATGTCTCGATGCTTCAGGCTTTCTTTGATCATCTAACTGAGCAATAGGTAATTCTCTTGCCTTTTACTCTTCTTTGCTTATTTGTTCTAACTTGGTTTTAATTTCTTATGGTAGATTATGGGGCCTTTCAGTGAGAGCATATTGTATGCCCCTGCTATGAACTTTACAGAGCACCTTTCTCGTAAGCGAATGTTGTTGTATGATCTCTATTGTATCTAGGTGAAAAGGTCTATTTTTAGAAACTTGGGTCCTAGTACGTACCTATTTTTTCATAAGTAGATATGCAATTTGGTTAATATATAGAGCTTTCTTCAGAACTTTTCACTAGCAAGGTGGCTTATCGTAATTAGTGTCTTAACTTGGACTAGCTTGAGTTTTGTTCTAGATTTCTAATGTATAAGATCACAGAGCAAGGTTGCTATTCTACTAATTTTGCTATTCTGAGAGAGAGCATTCCTCCTACAGTTTTCTAGGCTCAAAGCGCTAACACTTAGAAGGGTAATGCTCCTGAGGTTTTCTAAGCGCTGGCTTGAGCCGTAGTTCTAATGCCTTAATTTGAAACAGTAAATACTACATTCTTGATCAAATAATGTATGATGGTGTAGATGGAACTTTGAGGATATGGTTGATTCCTGACATCATTTGCCTAGGGTGAGGGACATTTCGACAGATGTAGAGGTATGCTTCTTTTTTTCAACTTGCCTACATTTGGAAATGATCCTTAGTTAGGGCTTCTATAGCATTTATGCTCTTAGAAAGGATCTAAAGCACTTGGCACTTTTCCTCATGTATATATCTTAGGAGTTTGCCCAAAACTCTTTTCAAATGAACTATAGGATAGAGCTTACCATGGCCAAGTTGCTCATATGCCTAGATATATCAAAGTCTCAAGGACTAGGTGATGAGGATGCTCCACAAAGGTGGAGGAGAAGAGAATGATATCAATAATTTAGTTATTGGTAGTGGGACTAATGCTGACTCTCTTGCTTCTTTTCTTATATTTGTTTGTTTCATTTAGATGACTTATCTTTCACTTCCTTAGCAGGAGATAAAACTTTATGAATGACTGTAATACTTGTTATTATGCACTAATGTATGCACATTTTATGCTATTCCATATACATGAATGATGATGATGCATGTGTGGTGTATGCATGGTTTGCTATATACTCTTCTGACTCTATAATGCATATTTATATATTATGAATGCATATGTGCAATGGAAAATTATAAATGTATGTTGTGGATGTAATTTTGTGTGCAAAGGATGCACACCCTAAAACTCAATTTTTACTAAATTACAGCTCCAAACTTTATGAATGACTGTAATACTTGTTATTATGCACTAATGTATGCACATTTTATGCTATTCCATATACATGAATGATGATGATGCATGTGTGGTGTATGCATGGTTTGCTATATACTCTTCTGACTCTATAATGCATATTTATATATTATGAATGCATATGTGCAATGGAAAATTATAAATGTATGTTGTGGATGTAATTTTGTGTGCAAAGGATGCACACCCTAAAACTCAATTTTTACTAAATTACAGCTCCATTTTTGTTGTTTTCTCTAAGTTTCTATCTAGAGAGCGTCAAAAATATCCCATTCTAAATTTTTCTTTCCTAAAGAGGGAAGAAAACAGTCCAATTTTGCATTGTGGGTGATAGCGATGTACGTCCTAGAGCAATTTATATATTATGTAAATGTAAATACAATCTTTAATTAGTAATAAATATATATGTTCTTTAAATGAATTTGTTCTTTTGTAATGAATATATGTTCCTTAAGTATTCTATGAGAGGGTCTATTCTCAAAGAGTTGAGAATATGAGAGACAAATCACTCTTGTACAGATACTTTAAATTTGTTCATGGTCATAGGATTATTATCTAGGCACCTTTAATCTAGAAGACCATCACCTTTGTTTTTATCTATAATAAGCATGTGATACTTATAGTAATGGAGGCAGTGAGTCTTATACTATAGACGATGATATCATGACAATATGTGAACTCTCATAGAGATGAGTGAGTTGAACAGTGACATCAGCTGATGAATCCATGGGGTTTTACCACTAGTCAACATTTCATCATCTAGGACATAATTACGTATATGGTCCTTTGACTTGAGGTGATACATTACCTAATATATTGGTGGTTAGGATTTATTACTACTTACATACCAATGCTATTCATGAAAAGGTATATAGCATGTTGTGGTCCTAACTAGGGATATGTGGAGGCAAGTGATCTCTAAGAAAAAATCCATTAACTTTGTTAAACAAAAAAGGAATCCTATGTCATCTAGTTGTTCTTAATATGCAAGTCCTTGGCCAAAGTGGATGAGATTCACTAGAAAAGAGTTTCTAGTAGGAATTGAGTTTATTGAGAATTAGAACAGAGATGAAATCATATGATTGAAGCATATAGGGTTTGACTAATCTATGACCCTAGTTGAGATCAGGAATCCATAATGGAGGGATTTGAGTGCATCATAATTATGATCAAAGGTTCATGTAATATTCATGTATATGTTCACTAACATTCATTTCTAATTAGGTAGTCATGATATGTTATGCTAGGCATCCCTTATGACTTATAGGACTAAATGTGAAATGGGGATTTCCCATTAGGTGAGAAAAGGAGAATTTTGTATCCCATTACTAATTAGAACATGAACCTTGTAAGTCACACACCATAAAGCATTCACCAATCAAAGACATAGAATTATATTAATAATTAATTAAAATGTTTAATTAATTCATTAATGATAATTGAATTAAGCTTATAATTAAATTTACAAAGACCCTATCATGTCTTGAAGTTTAATTTGAAAAGGGTTTATTTCTATTAAGTCATGATTTGTATGTGATACAAATAGTGAGGACTAAATTGAAATAATTTTGGACTAAATTTAATTGGGTTTGGACATTTGATGAAAGCACAAACTACATTTGGTGTGGTAGTCGATGCATATAGGATTGGTAACAAACTTGATCTGTATGATGGATTTAGGGGTTGCACCAACTAAAACCCAAGTCCATATAAGATATGGAAGAGAGAGAGTTTAGGGGTTGGAGATAACTCACTAACTCTTTTAGGCATCTTTGTATTTTCCTCTTATATAGTGGGAGACAAAGATGACTTAATAAGATAATCAACTCATCTTTGCTCCCCATTATCTTAACAACTATCTTAGTTATGAGAGGACATAATACATGCATGAGAAGAGAAAAATCTACATAAACAAGTGGACATATATAGATTTTTCTACTATCAAAAGAAAAGGTTACTATTACATGCATGAGAGTGAGAAGAAAGCCTAAGAGGGAGATTAAAGAAAGTGTTCTTTAATGCTTCATCTTCTCTTCTTATTTTTGAGAAAAACAAGACCTGGTGATAGTGGAAGCAAGTCCAAAGCAACAAGAACCCTTAATCCTTGCGTGGTGAAGCTTGGCGTGAGTAAGCTAGATACTTCTTCTTCTTATTTCTTTCTTGTATGTTTTTTGCACATAATTGATGAACATATTGAATTGGTAATGGACCTACCACAATTGGTGGAGCAAAATCTTTGAAATGTTTAAAATTTTGCCCCACCCATGATGCTTCTACTTTTGGTGCCATTAATCCCTTCAATTGGTATCTAAGCCACCCAATTTTAGTACAAAGCCATTGCATGTGTTTTTTTTTTTTTTTTAAAGCTTTTGATTTGAATGAGAAAGAGTTGGTGCAAAAATGTTGTGCTCACGAACATATGAATCGCCACCATGATTTTGATTTTGCAATTGCGAATGAATACATCAAAACTAGTGTTATTTTATCTATCATGATTTCATGATCGCGATTTTAGTGTCTCGACCACAATTTCAATTTTGTGACTACTATTTCTATTTCTTGACTGTGATTTTGTTTTCATGGCTGCTGTCACCCTCACGATAGGGATCGTGATTTTTACGGTGTTTTAGCCCAACTTTTAATTTTTCAAAATTTTTTTGGATCTATTTTTCAATTAAATAAATTTATGATTTAAAAAATGATTTTTAGCTATAGAAACATTGAATATATGATATTGAAAATAGTTTTTTGGAAATGTTCCAAAAGGTAAAAGGACAACACATGAATAAATCTAATTGTTATGTTTATGGTATGTGTTTGAGAGGCATGAATGGATGATCATGAACTAAAACCATAATGTATCTTTCTTATGATAGAGATGTAATATTCTTTTATTATATGAAAGGGTTATAATTAATCGTTAATTAGTACTTTAGCTTGTATATTCAATTCATTGAGCCTTTAAGCTCTCTTTATTTGTAATCTTTTCTTGGTATGCCAAGGATAACATTGTACACATGAAAGATGTGGAGATGTAAGATCAAGATAAGGCTCAACCCATAAAGATGCCTAGTGGGAGCATGAAGACTTATTAGCTGTAGTCTTTTGAATGTTTGTAATTTGATAAACCTAAACCCTTTACCCAATCCTTGTGGCTAGGAAGTGGACCCATTAGTCTAGGATCATACCTACGTAAAGTGTCCATTTTATGATATATATATGTGATATATATATGATGCATAAGATGATGCATAAGATGTATGTAAGATGGATAATGTGCAAAGTGAGACCTAATAATTAAAGCCTAAGAAAATCTTCCAAGCCAAAAATTAAGTCATGGCTCTCTATTGGAGCAATGATTCATGGAAATCATTTCTTTGAAGTCATTTATAGCATGTGATGTTGCAAATATAGGATACATTTTGTGTCAATAACAGCAATGTGTACCTGAGCCACAAATGTTCAAATCTCTATACTTGTTGGTCTAATGGTGTTGACTTAACTAATGTGAAAGACCAATAATGACAATAGGTATACGAGGTCGAAATCATTAGGAGTTAGAATGATTGAGCTTCACAAAGAGTTGTGATGAAAAAGAGTTGCTCAATTGTAAAATATCAAAATCCCAATAATGACAATGTGTATCAAAAGGAATTTGATAGTTTTATGAGAATTCAATCACCCACTAGAAATCCACCATAATAGGATTTTTGTCTCCTATTTAGAAGTATAGGATTCACCAAGTTAGTGGCAGTACAATTTTAATTAAAAACCAAAACAATGTGGTGGTTACATTTCACATAGACTAATCAATCTTATTATTTTCTATAATAAATTTGATAAAATGAGCACATCATGCCCTATTGCAAGCATACTCAGTGATAGCAAACTAATAGGACCAAACTTTGTGGATTGGTTGAGAAACCTTAAATTAATCATTGCTTAAGAAAAACTTTTGTATATTCTTGATTCAAAGATTTATAGACCCTTACCTGAAGGGGCCTCTCCTATGGAACATGGCACTTTAGAGAAGTGGAAAGAGGATCATACAAAAAGCAAGGTGCATCATAACGGGAGACACAGATAAATTGATAAGGCAATCAACTTATTTTTGTTCCCCACTATCTCAACAGCTATCTTAGTTGCGAGAATAATACATGCATAAGAAGAGAAAAATCTGCATAAGTAAGTGGACATATATAGATTTTTCTACTATCAAAAGAAAAGGCTAGTATTATATGTATGAGAGTGAAAAGAAAGCTTGAGAGGGAGATTAAAGAAAGTGTTCCCCAATCCTTCATTTTCTACTTCTTCTCTTCTTATTTTTGAGAAAAACAAGACTTGGTGATAGTAGAACCAATTCCAAAATAATAAGAACATTTAATCCTTGCTTGGTGAAGCTTAGTGTGAGCAAGCTAGAGGCTTCACATTTAGGGAGCTAAAAGAAATAGGAGCTAAGGGGAGAGGTATATGATATTTCTTCTTCTTCTTTCTTTCTTGTATGTGTTTTGCACACAATTGGTGAACATATTGAATGGGTAATGGATCAACCACAATTGGTGAAGCAAAATCTTTAAAATATTTTGGCCCACCCACCATGCTTATACTTTTAGTGTCATTAATCCCTTCAATAGGGCCCAAAATAAAGTTATGGGGACTACAAAGGAAGAAAGAAGGAGTAAAAAAGCTATATGATAGGGTAGACCTGCCAAGGTGACTGGGAATTCATCATGCATCTGGCAGGTCCTCCCATATGTTAAGTAGCTACCATCAAAATAAATGGCAAATTCATCTAGAATGCCAGCAAATTCATTGACTTTTTTAGCAGCAGAGCCATTGGCTGAGTAGGTTTTTTGCTATTCCTTAATGTGACACTTCTTTGCCCATAAATAGGCACTTATTTGAAGGTAGCAAGTAATTTTTCTTAGTTTTCATGTCAAAACTCTATCCTTGTTTCAATTTTTCTTCCTTTACACATTTCTTTACCTTTTTTTTGCTCTTTTTCACTATTTGTGCATGTTTTCTTCTATCCATAGAGCTGTATTTCAACCATTTCATGCACAATGGAAAAAAAATGACAAAGTTAAGAAAATTAACTTGGGTAGATATGGGATTGTTGCTATAGTGGCTCTGAGAGGATTCGTGTGGATTAGAACTTTCTAAGGGCATGCTTTTGGTTCTAGGATCTGATGGCGTAGGTTTTTTGTTCTAGTATGGGTATAGAGAAGCTGTACCTCATCTTTAAAGAGTTTAGTACCATACTTGGCAGTAATCAGAGGTAGTTTTAGTGGTGTTGGAGTTCAAGGTTCAGCATTATCAAGTTTTTCAGGAGTTTCTATATTTGCCCCAAGATATTGCTAGTTAGATCGTTGTGGAGGGTTAGGTGAATCTGATCATTATTATCAAGGATTTTTAGGATCCCAGTGACTAAAGAGATATTAAGAGGCAGAGGCTCAGGACAAGAGCTTTGGTCTTTTGCCTAATAGCCATGTATCTATTTCCTAGGTCTATTAGTTAGGGTGATGCCAGAGCGTTAGGCTTGGTATTGAAGATGGAGCAAGGTTGCTCTGTGGTTGGAGCCATATTGGCAAAGACATTAATGAGCCTCGATAGTTTTGTTTGGAGTTTAGAGAGGTGGAATTTTTCTCCAGTCATTCTCCAAGTGAGGAAAATTCGCTTACTCTTGCCCTTTACGTTAGGGGTGTTTTATGGGTGTCCAATTTTAAGTTTTGGGTTATTTTATAGGCTTGGCTAATGGATCATCTGAGGGTGGTTGCTCCCCTAAATAGGAGTCCATACACCACTATTTAGTATCACATGTGCCCCATCTTGGTTCATCAAACATCAATGCGAGAGTGGGTTAGATGATTACTAGAGCTTGCTGAGAGTATATACTTTGGCACTGATAGTGATATTGGATAAGATCATTCATGATCATGAGCCATAGGTATCAGGTAGTTTATTTACTATGTTTGGTTTGGATGACCTTCTATCAGGAGATGAAGGTCTTGAGGTAGATGGGTCAGACTTAGGATGTGCTCTCAGTAGTGCCTTTTTTAGAGTCTATATAGATTACTGCTTCCACTACAGAGCTATCAGGGGTAGCTAGTTGAGGAGCTATCATATAATGTGACCTAGGTTGGCTTTAGACTACCAAGAGGTATCATGGCTAGTTGACTGAGGTTGTTTCATTATTTGAGAGAGAGCTGAGGTTGTTTGGTTATTTGAGAAAGAGCACCAAGCTACTTTACTAAAGGAAGTTGAGGGTGACTCTACAGAGGAGAGGGGGGGGGCTGTCAGAGATGTTGCTAATGTTGAGGGGGTCACAATTTAGACATAGGGGATGACTTGACCTTTGTAGGAGACTATAAGAGTTATAGGAAGGGTGATATCACAAACTACAGTAGTAACTCAGATTGTAACGACTGTAACAGCAGAGACTTTAACTGCATGAAAGAGGTAGGGTGACACTTTGGTCGTAGTTTAGAGAAGAGTTATTGCAACAAGTGCACAGAGGGGGACTATTGTTTTTGGGGTTTAAAAGAGGGTTACGACAGCTAGCGTATTAATGAGGACCATTGCTTTTAAGGTTAAGGAGATGTTTGCTATTATAGTAATAAGGATTGGTTTTCGAGCTACTACTATACAGAGGAGAATTCCTAGGAGCAATTCTGGAGCTGTCGGTACTTGAGGTAGAGTTTTTGATATGATTGTTGGGAGAATCCTTAGCTCTGCTAGGGATCTAACTACTATAGCTGAAGGAGCTATAGAGACTAAAAGGAGAGGTGTGACACTTGAGGACAAGTTTTGACTATGATAAGAGTGTTCAAGATGTGCATTTTAGGAGAAGGAGATGGAGGATTGTTTAGACATAGATTTGAGACATGATGGTGATCTTTGTTTTGTAGTTGCTAGGACTTCTGCTATAGGTTTTCTATTTTTGTATACGTCTGCAAGCTGATATGACTATAGGACATAGGATAGGCTACATGTTGACCTAAGTTAGTTCGCTACTTAGTCAATATCTATTTTGATCTTGATAATCAAATTGAAGTGATCTATTATGTGTTTTAAGTGTTGTTTTTATAGGAAAAAATACTTTAGAAAAGTAATATATCAAAAGATCTTGAAAATTCACCAAGTCATGAAATGGACCTATAGTTTGCAAGCACAGTCAGAAATAGTGACTGCGAATCAAGAATCATGACCATGAATTAATTAAAGGCAAAAGAGGTGAATTTGTCAAAGACAAAGCATTTCACAACCTTGATCATGACTATTATTTTGGGCACAAAAGATGATTCATGGCCGTGATCTAAGACTCGCAATCCCAACATTCATAAGTTAGATAATAGCTCTAATGGACAGTTGTCACATCACAACTTTAGAGATATGACGGTCTTAGAACACAAGAAGACATAAGGTCACCCACGCCCATAGAACCCACTTACATATATACAAATCATGCCTAGGATCATACCAAACATTTTACAATAACTCATTTAAATCATTTAAATGAATACCTTTAATTGTGAAAGACTATAATTAAACATTTCACATAAAATCCTTAAGGAAAATAATATTCATATCCCATTTGGAAAATTAGGAAAAATAATATATCTCAAAATGAGCATCAATAAATATTCCCAGAGCATCTAATGACAAAACTTCATAAAATGGTATTATTAATGATTTTAACAAGGAATCCCCCAAGCAAAGTAGAATGCTTGAGCCATTACCTTGCCTCCTCACATTTGCTCACCTGGAACCACATAAGGAAAATGGGTGAGATAGATGATCTCAATGAGTAAACGATAAAGCACATACATTATCACATATTCCTTTGAAAAGGAAACACATAGCTTATACACATAGTTCATGATTTATAATTCATGAATCAAGTCTCAATTTAGCAAGGGTTCAATTTGGCAAGTTTGCAGAAATCACACTTATAACACATAATGAGTGAAGGCTATTACTCTATCACTCAAACACATTAAGGAAAGGTGGCCTTATACCAAATTCCAACTCCTATCACTCATAAGGCATGAAGCTGATTAGGCCTCATGGCTAGAACCGCCCCTTTCTAGTTAAGGTGGATACACTAACCCTATCCATCGTGTTAAGACTGTGTGCACAGGTTTCGATGATTACTCGCATCGGCATGAGGATTTTGCATAAAGGGTTAAAGGTACCATAACTAGAGCTAATGGTAATCACAAATAACAATAATACATAAGGCAACAATAACAAGTATCCCAATAACAATAGTGGTTTAGCTTTCGAACAAAAGGTACAATAATTGTGTAGTTCCAGAAAGAATATAAATTAGGATAATAATTACAAGAAATTCTCATTAGATAAACAAAATAGTTTTGGACCAATTGTCCTTTGGCAACCTAAGCTTTACAAAGAAATCACTTAATTAAATTTTAGGATAAAAGGAACTTGGGTTTCAAAGATCGCAAAGGCTCACATAACAAGATATCACATGTTTGTAACATATCATAATGATATAGAGTTTACTCACACTTGTAGAATGAATACAATGTTTACTCACCTTGGGGTTTCTTTGCTCCTAGTATACGTAGTCCCTTTGCACTTCTAAAACTCCTTAAACTCTATCATAATATTTAATTTAATACTTAGTATTTATTTACTCATGATGCTCTTATCCCATAACAACCCCATGCACATATAGCATACACATAGACCTAAAGTTCACATATAAGTGTACTCATCACTTGCACATAACACATTGAATTTAAAAGTCTTGCACACTTAGGCCTTATAGGCTCACATGAAAACACATTACAATTATGTCAATACCTTTCTAAGGTCATCACAATATTATTACCTCAATATCAATTCACTTTAACAATCATCTTAATACACTTTACACTTTCATACATGTCAACTTAACAATTAACCTTTCAAGTGTCATGCTCAACTCTTATGATCCTTTTATTCAATTGTCACTCCATCAACTCAAAACTAGGTATTCATTATCAAGTCATCATAACATCTAGTTCTATATTTCCCAATCACATTTACATTCTAATCACAATATAAGATTAAGATACCTTAAGTATACCAAAATGCCTTTAAGCTTATCTAGGGTCATATCTTCAACTAACATACAATTTTATCATTTATTATACATAAATACATGTCAATAATCATCAAAATACATTACACAAAACTTATAGACATTGGGATAAAAATGTTAATGCATGCCGAATGCATCTTTAAAAGGAAAACTAAATTTTTCTTCCTTTTCGCACTTTTCATCTATTTCAGTAATATGTAAAAACATGGTTTGAACCAAGATTTTTCATGTAAACACAAAAAAAATCATTTTAGAATTTTAGTTCACATAAATTGGCCACATATTGTATTTCTTATACATGAAATTTCAGTTTTTGGATTATAGGGTACAAAACCATGAGTTTTCTTATTTTTGGTATTTTTCGGTCATATCATAAATATGCAAACAGGTGGTTTAAACCATTATTTTGTATTCAATCATAGAAAATATCAATTTAGAACATGTCCATGCATGATTCAGTAGCCATAGATAATATTTATACAAAAAAAAATCTAAGTTTTAAGCCTTAGGTGAAAATTATGAGTTTTCGCACTTTCCGCGTCATTACAGCCATATACAAACACATGATTCAAATCATTATTTTTCATCTAAACAAAACAATTATCATCTTAGAATGCTTTCTCACACAAATTGGCAGCCACATATTAATTTAATAATAGAATTTTCCAACTTTTATTCTAGCACAAAAAGCTTTGAACTCCTTTGTTTTCCGAAAATTTTTGGTCATCACAGAAATATGCAGATCAAAAATCAGTTTAAAAACCATTGATGCACAAATTTCCCCCTCTAGTGATGTTTATGCATAAAAATTGTGATTTTAAGTAATAGATTCACCTTTGGAGAAATCTCATAGAAAGATTTGTGTTTTTGGTAGAAAATAGATTTTCTCTCCCAAAAACACATCCAAACATAATTAAATATGTAAAAAATCAGTAAAAAAAACTGTTCAAAATAATTTTCTCATAATTTATTCATAGAAATTAATTTAGGAATTGAAAGAGAAGGAAAACTTACAATGTCGGTCAAGATACAGAAAAATAAAGTGATGGCTGTTAGAAGACCTAGGCTGGCCGAATTTTACAATATATATTTGGGTTTTGGGCAATTTTTCACTAATACCCTTAATGAACTAGGTTAGGAGGATTTTAGTGTAGTGGGCTTTTGGGTATTTGGGCTTTTTATTTAAATTTTGGACTGATTATAATTAATAAAAATAAAAATATTTTTCTTATTATTTCTGTAATATTTTCCCAAAATATTTATTTTAAAAAAAATTATTTTAAAATACTCATAAAATCATTTTATGCTTAAAAATTGTCTTTATGCATGAAAATTCATTTTATTTAAAATAAATTATTTTATGCAAATGCACTTCATGTAAATCATCTACTTCACAATAACAACTCATATTATGCATATTAAAATTAATTTAATATGCCACATACTCATCAACACATAGATTACTAATTTTCACAAAAGCACACACTTAACCTTAATAGTTCCAAATTAAGCAAATTATCACAAAAATTTCTAGGGTAGGTGTGGGTTGTTACAATAGTTGATAAGCCAATGGGACTATCCCATGTGTTGACTAGCTATTTGACACATTCAAAGATCATAATCGTTAAATGGAAATAGCAATCACGACTCTACTCTGAAAGTGCATTTAATGCAGATTTTATGGTTGTTATGGAAGATTTGGGTGTGGCACTATTTGTAATGGATCTTTGGTGGGTGAAAGCTATAAATACCCCTCCTAAAGGCCTTCATTAAGATCCAACAATCTTCAATATAGCTAAACTCTTATAAATTTATTTCTCAAAGCCTTATTTTTTTAATTCGGTACTTTGCGATTGTTGTAAGAGCTTTAATTGCTCAAAGGGTTGAGTGTTAGCCATTGAAAACACTTGTATTAGGATGAGAGTAAGCCTTTTGAAAACTCTTGTATATGTTTAGTGTGAGCCTTTTAGGAACAACACTTGTAAGTGTTGAGTGTTAGCCATAAAACACTTGGTAGGTTAGGAGTGAGCTTAAAACTTTATTGTAGTTGTATAGCCTTAGTGAAATACCCAATTCAAGCTAGCAAGTAGATGGAGGGTTAGTTAACACCCGAACCACTATAAATTATACATTCCTTATCTCATCACCTAAAATTTTAATTATCCACCAATTCAACTCTCCTTTTTAGTGCATTAGGGTCAATAAGTGGTATCAAAGCAATGTCTCATTTTAAAAGGCTTAAGTGTATGAGTAAAGATCAATATAGTTAATCAAGGGATTAATCATCTCAAGCCCTACTGCGATGACAATAACTATGCTTATTAGAAGCATATAATAGAGGTATACCTTAATAGCTATCACATTGATGTGTGGGATTATGTGCTTAGAGAATGAAAGCCTCATTCAAAGATTGTTAATGGTGTGGAAAAATTAATTCCAAAAGAAGAGTGGGTGGAAGCACAAAAGAAATCCAATAGGAAGAATAAAAGAGCAATGGAGATTCTACTAAGTTCCTTATTAAGAGAAGAGTTTGGTAGAGTCCAACATTGTTTAAGTGCATATAGCATTTGGAAAACATTGGAGAACTACCATGAAGGAACTAGACAAGTTAAATCCAAAAAGATCTAATTGTTTCGAATATGAGCTCTTCAAGATGAAGCCTAATGAAAGCATCACTAATATATCAAATAGGCTTCTAGCCATTGTCACTAGCTTAAAGAAGTTTATAAAAGTGTATTCCTTGGAAGATCTCAACCATAAGATTCTTAGAGCACTTCCAAAAGAAAACACTTTGAAGTTAGAGCAGTGGATATTGAGGAAGCAAATGAAGATCTTGGCAAGCTCCCTACCAATAAGCTCGTTGGGAAGCTTTTCACTCATGAGATGATAATAAAAAAGGAAGAGCCACAAGTGAAGAAGGAGAGATAGAAATCACTTGCTCTCAAATGTTCATCTAAGGATCAACATGATAGTGAGAGTTCAAGTGAATCAGCAAAGAGTGAAGATGAAGAGCTAGTAGTGTTCATAAGAAGGTTCAAGGAGATTATCAAGAAAAAGAAAAGGGACAAGAGGCCGTATAGAAGATCATCTTCCAACTCTAACTCTAACACTAGCAAGGAAAAGAAGAATGATATAACTTTCTACAAATGTGGAAAGCAAAGGCATATTAAATTTAATTGTCCCAAGAATAAGAAGAAGAAGAAATGGGACAAGGAGAAGAAGAAGAGCTTCAAGGCTACTTGGGATGATGGCTCCTCAAGTGATGAAGAGGATGAGGAAATTACAAACCTATGCTCATGGGCTTAGAGGACTCTTCAAATGAGGTATGCTCTACTTACCATTCTTGTGATGATAATAATTGTGATGATGAATTGTATGATATAGATAAGGATGAGCTCTATGGCTTTAAAATGTAAAAAATATCATTCTAAAATGAAATTTTACAAAGAAAAACATTCAAAACTAGAGGAGAATTTTAAAGAATTAGAAAAAATTGTTTTAAGTTGGAAAACTTCAAATGTAAGTCTCAAAGGCTCATTAGAAGAAATTTCTTCTAAAACCTCCTCTTTTTATTCCTTATATAAAGAAAACAATGCTTTGAAATTAGAAGTTGAGAAATTAAGATCATCTATTTCTAAATTTTATAAAGGGAAGGAAGTCTTGGACGCCCTTATTGTCTCTCAAAGGCCTCCTCGAGTAAAAACATGGCCTAGGCTTCATTAGTGGCTCATCATCCACATTCCCCCCTACAATGTTCATAAAGGCTACCACTCCTCATACCTCTAGCATTGAGGTAATTAACAAAGGAGTAAAAGCATGCACTAAACCCCCTAATCCTAAAAGGATTCAAAAGAGTTCATAAGTCTTAAAAGTCAAGCCTCTAAGAGGAGCAAACCATGCACATATTTATCAAAAGAGGATTTCATAAAAACACATAAAATCACAATACAATTCTTGTTCTTGCTCTTATATGCATCATGACAAAGTTGTGATGAGGCCACAATTTAATATCAAAATGGTAAAGGCCAAAAAGACCTTTAGATCAAAGTTTAAATATCATTATTATATGAAAGAAGGGCACATACATGTGTTTTGCTATATTAGGAAAGCTTGCTTGATGCTTGATGATTCTTATAAAGCTAACCCCTAAGGACCCAAGTATGCTTGAGCACTTAAGCAAAAGTGAAATTTTCTTTCATGTAGGTGTGTCTCAAAGATATTACCAAGGAGAGCAAATGGCAAGTAGATAGTGGATGTTCAAGACATATGACTAGAAATGCAAGCCTCTTCATCAATTTGAAAGAAAAGAGAGGTGGGAACATCACATTTGGTAACAATGCTAGAAGGAAGATAGTTGACATTGGTATTATTGGTAAGGAAGGTTGAGCTTCAATTGAAAATGTGCTTTTAGTAGATGGTTTGAAATACAACTTATTAACTGTGTGTCAATTATGTGATAAAGGCAACAAAGTCATCTTTGAATTTAAACCATGCATTGTCACTACCCTAGATAATGACAATGTGGTGTGTTTAAGGGTGAAAGGGAAGTGTGAGACCTCATATGAATGCCCTTCCTGTGGTTAGCTATAAAGTTATTATGCGCATCAAGGCTATCCTTCCTTAAGCTAGGCCTAGCTAACTGTTTATTTAGGATAATCAAATCCAAAATCCTCAATCAAGCATGAGAACATCTTAATGGATATAGATCACTTCACAAAGAGGATGGAAGAAGGGCCATGTCAAGTTTTTAAAGTAGCCAATTTGCCGAAATGGGGAAAGGCTCAATGAGAAACTGCAAAATAGATCAAATGGCTAACAAGATTGTCATGACTAACTTTTTTTTTCACACTGTAACATGAACTACACGAACCTGATTCTCCCTAAGAAAGAAAATGAATAGAAGCATAAAGGATATGTAGGTAGCCTAACTTGGGTGCAGTCCAAATCATAGTAAAAATATCTTTTGTCTTATAGGGCATCATGCCTTCATGTTCTCTAAACCACATCAATCACATGCCCACTTATTTCCTCTACCCAAAAAAATGTTGTATCATTCAAATTGGATTTTATTCTAAGTCATGCCAAAATCCATTAGTTTGAATCTATTGAGTCAATTTAAATAATTTATCCTTATGAGTAGTCAAATAATTTTATCCTCCTCAGAGAAGTCCTTCCTTTGTGCCACCCCTTTTCTTTCCTTTATTATCAAGTCAAACACCGAGTTGCCATGAATAAAAGTTACCCTTACCCATCATCAGGGGCATGTCCATTCTTTCGAGCAACTTTCGATTAGTCCATGATCTCTTATTAAGGGCAAGATCTTTAAGTTGTGTCTTTCTGTCAAAGTGCTCAAGTCACCAAAAGGCCAAAGCCAAATGGCTCTCCTCTATTCCTGAAAGTCCATTATGACCTTTATACAAATCCAGTTGAACCCTAAAAACATCATCACCAAGAGTCTTCCTAACCTAAATAAAACATTATTTCCTTTCCATGAATCATTATAACAAAATTACAAAGCCCCAGCACCTTGATGAACCTAAGACACTTAAAGGTCTCACCATAGGCTGAAATTAAGGCATACTTCTCTCATACTCAAAGAAAGCCCGATCTCCAAAACCCAAGTGAACATTCTAAACTTATCCAAGTCATTTATCTTTGTAATAAAAAACTTGTCATACCAAGACCAGAACTAGAGCCAAGATTAACTAAATCCTAATACCTACCAACTCATTTTTTCAAACCTCTTAACAAAGATAAATTGAAATCTTGAAAGAAGTCTAAAGCCTAGACTCCCTGATTAATCACCTAACCCAGCTGGGCTAAGAGCATAAAAGCAAACATTTAGCCACTTGGAGTGAACTATAAATCTTTGTCATATATGCTAACCTATAAATCCCATCATAACCACAAGCTCCCAAAGTTGAACCAGAAGTAAACCATTGACACCCCATTACCAAAACTAATTCTTCCTCCAAAGTCTTGGGACGCCTAAACAAATAAATTCCCTTCTGAACATGAAATAAGCCACTTGCTTGCTAAATCCATTATAAATAAACCTAGTTGTCCCTTTGTCATGACAAGCCCCAACCCATATCAAAATAACTGAATTGTTGCCCTCAAAAATAGGGCACCTTCCTAAAATCACATTTTCAGATAACCAATCATTAGTTCAAAGGCATCTAGCTTGCATAAATGCCTTTTTACTTAGGGTCTAGATTACCCATTATTGTCATCACTCAAAAACATCATAGAATTGTCATACCTTACTAGGACAACATTAGGAATCCGCCAAAAAAAATTCAATCGAAATAATCCTCTTGTAACCTGCAGGCCAATTTTAGGAGTCAACATTGCATGCAAATTGCATTCATGACATGCACAAAGCAAATCTGTGAATCCACACTCTTGCATCCATACATTCATCCATTATGTGCATCATCACAAATCATCCATAGTGCACAAATAATCCATAATTCAAAAGTTAAACAAAATGTCTATTTGCATCATTTGTGCATCAACACCTATGCAACCATCTACAGTCATGCACTCTCATGTATACACTAAGCTAATGATCTCTCCTCCTTTATATCCAAATGTCATCCACTAAACAATAGTAAGCTAAATTAAGAAATTAAAGATGGTCACCTCCATCCAACAGATAGTCACACTCCATTTGATGGACCACCCTATGAGTTTGCTGAGCATAATCCAAGATGATCTACGAGAGAAAGCAAAAATCATTTTTACTAAGGATCATTCCTAAAAGTAAAAAAAAGAAGGTCCCATTATGAGGTATCATCTCCATTTTCACCAAGGATTTCCAAAAGTCAAAAGGAAATATCTCATAAAGGGCATACCCTCTAAGTCATTATTGCCTTTATTCCACATCAAAGGTATTACCTTTAAAATTGTCAAGTTACCTCCTTAGCCTAAGTAGTTAAATGACCTTTACCTTAATCAGTGATGCATAAGTCAAATGCTCATTACGTCAAGCCAAACAAATGTCTCTCCGCTTTTAAAGACCTATCAAGTCGAGTGCCAATCCTATAGAATCTAATCGATGAAGTGTGACTTTCAAAGTCCCTTTAATCCCAGTAAAGTCTTTTCAAGCCTTGTAAAAGGCCTAATCCTTCACATTCAAAAGCCTAAGTTTCCTCGATACAACCAAGATCTTCTCAAAATTTCCCAAGCCAAGACAAGGATCATTGACCAAACAAACTTCTCAAACCAAAGCAAGGATCATCGACCAAATAGACTTCCCAAACCAAAAATAGAGATCCTCTACCAAACAGACTTCTCGAACCAAGACTAAGATGATCAACCAAATAGACTTTTTGAATCAAGACTAAGGCCATCAGCACTACTGACAAAGATGCCAGGGGGCATCTCTTTTATCCCAATCACTAAAAACCTCCCTAAAGACATTGGGGGCAACTCCCAAAATGTCCAGTAACAATCACCTAGACATCCTTATAGTCCCTTTGAATTGATCATGTCCTCCAATAAAAAATGTGTAAATTCTCACTCAAATGTCAAGTCGGTTCCCTTTTCCATCCCTTTTATCAAAAATTCATCCAAATCCATTATCTCTAAATGTCTAAATACTAGCAACCCTCTAGTTCCCTTTTCCATTCCCATTGATCTTAACGTTAACTAGATCCTTCACCCAAAAATATCTAAACAATGACATCCCTCTGGTTCCCCTGTTCCACCATTTTTATCAAAAATCCATCTAAATCTTTCACCTAGAAATGTCTAAACACTGGCATCGCTCTAGTTCCCTTTTCCACCCCTTTTATCAAAAATCCATTTGAATATTTCACCCAGAAATGTCTAAATACTGGCATCCCTCTAGTTTCTTTTTCCACTTCTTTTATTAAAAATCCATCCTAATCCTTCACCAAAAGAAATATCTAGCTACCAGTCTAGATATCCCTTTGGTTCCTTTCTCGCTTCTATTTGCCAGACATATTTTCCATCCATACATATTTAGTAATGATTACTTAAATATCCATGTGATTCCTTTTACCATTTTTCTTTTTGACAATATCTCTCACCTAAATGTGTCCAAGCACTGACCTAGACATCCCTTTGATTCCTCATACCATTCCAACTTCTGAGTTCACTATCATCAGAATTGCCTTGTAGACATGACAATTATGATAAGGGGGTAACTCTGAATCCTTAATTTTGCACCCTCATCATACAGCCACAGCCTAGAACCTACTAAGTTTAGTACACTATGAAGAGCTAGTATGGCAGTCCCACTAACCAATTAGCAGTGGGGGTTTCCCTAAAAGAAAATTTCTTAGCCTTCAAATACATTGCTACTTATACACCAAAATTTTCAATTTCTAAAAGAAAAAAAAAATAGCCATGTCAGCAGCTACAACTATGGCTTAAGAAATGCCTGCTGCTATACCATACAGCTTTGCCATGGTGATTCCCACTTGTACCTATAGAATTCCTAAAATACCCTTTTAACCTAATTTTCAGCCATTTTCTAGCCCTACCCCTCATCTTTTTACATTTCACTTTTCTAAACTACTCGTCACCCCATTTGCCTATAAATAGGTCCTCATTTTCAATGTTTCTCATCACCCTTTGAGTTATAGTTGGTAGCTATACTCTAATTCCTCTCTTTCTTTCCCTCTAATTAATCACTTTTAATTAATTAATTAATCCTTTTAATTAATCAATTAACCCACTCCAACCAAGGTAGTTACTCCTTTTAATTAACTAATTCTCTTTTTTTAATTAATCACTCAATAATTAATTAATTATTCACTTTTTTTCAAAATCAAATTAATCTTTTAATCCAATCATCCAATCCAATTAATTAATTAATCATTTTAATTTATTAATCCATCCACCTAATCATCCTATTAATTAATTAATCTTTTTAATGAATTAATCAATCCACTCACTCAACTTAATTAGTCAATTAATTATTTTAATTAATTAATTAATTCATCAATCAAATCATTTATTCTCATCTTCTTTCCTTGAGAAGGATCCTCACTTCCTGATATCGATAAAACTAAATTTCAGTCCAACAAAACCCTCCACTCACCAAAAGCAAAGGGACAGCCTTTTCCTCATTAATCCAACCCAAATCAAAATTAATCTGATCAATCCCTAAACCCTTCCACTTAATCATGGAACAAATTAAATGGGTTTTGAACCCCATTCAATGAGGTATGCAAGCAAATTTAGAATTTAAATCTATACCGCAAATCCAAATCTCAATTAAACCCCTTCCATTTTATTTTCCAATGTATTTATTTACATTTCTGTTGTCTTTGTAAGGGAATTTGTGATCTTCCTAAAACCCATAAAGGCTAGAGAAGGCATCCCATTAATTAATTTAATTTATGTAATTAGTCAATTTAATTAATTTGGAATTAAGGAGTGATTGTGTGGCTCCCTTAGAATCCATAAGGACTAGAGAGAACACTCTCCTTAATTTATGAATGTTTTCCTTTATTTGCTCTTTAATTTTTCCATGCATTCATATTATGCTATGTTCATGCATTTTAATTATAATTATCATCTTATAAATGCCATCCATGAAATTAATTTTTCAAGTCAAGTTAAACTTAAGAGCCAAATTTAGATTATTTAACCAAAAATTTAGTCCCGGAGCTCAACTTGATTTGAACACTAGTAACTTATATCTTTGGGTAAATTAATTGCAAAATCAATGAATTGAAGTCACAAATTTGGTTTTTTTCTTAATTTTCCTATTTAAAATAAATTAGGATGGCAACTCCCAAAATCATTTTTCAAATCACAAATCAATTTTTTGAATGATAGTCATTCCAACTGTAAGCACTAAAACTCATTCTATGACCTCCTTAAAAATTGCTCACCTTTTCTTAGGGCATTTCCTAAACAAAGGAGGGGCATTCAGGTGAGGTCTCACAATGGGTTGTGGTGGTGCTAGGAATATTCTCCCACTTCTCATGATTACATCAATTTTATCATATGAACCCTCAAGTTTGCACTTCTAGACAACTGACACTCAATTATAGTTCTTAAGTAATGGATTATAGGGTGCTCTCAGCTCTAAAAGCTTAACAAGGTGAGCTTCTAAGGCCTTCTTATAAATAGTACTTAAGGGCATGCCCAATTCAGAGAAAGTTCTTCTTTCCAACCTTATGGGCTAGTGAGAGGAAATAACATTTACCTCCTCTCCTCTCTGAGTGACTGAATGGGTGGCATTGGTGGTGTAGCTGGTGCTTTTGCTATATCTCAAGCCAGAAGATTTATTTTTTATTTGCTCATATTAAATCAAGTCCTTAATCTTAGAGGCACTAGCAATCATAGCTTTGAGCTTGTAGATGAGTTAGATACTAGGGGAGGAAATTTTTCACAATGATGTAAATTTCCTTTTCTTTAAAGAGATGATTCACTATTTTTGCTACTTTTGACCTCCACCTTATAAGGAACCCAATGAAGGATTCCCTTTGTCCCTGTTTAATGGTTTTTAGATCCTAGCGAATTAACATCCACCTTAATGTTGTAATGGTATTATTTCACAAATGTGTTGCATATGTCATTCCACATTTTCTTGTGATTTTGGTCCAGATCTAATAATCACTTAACAACAGCTTTAGTCAATAATTGTCAGAATAGTTAAGCAAAGAGCTCATCATTTACTCCAAGGGTCTTATGACGCCCACATACATCTTAAGGTGAGCTTTAGGGCATATGGTGCTATTAAACTTGTCTATGACTGGCATTTTAAATTTGGATGGAACACTTGCATTTGGAAAAAGAGATAGGGAATCAACATCTATCATGTCTTAATGTTTCTTAATGGTCTTGAGTGTTCATAGCCTCTAATTTCTCCATTAATTTCTTAGCTTTAGAAAAGTTGGAGAAACCTCCACTTTGAAAAAGACAATGAGAAAGGGGTGGTGGCATTCAAGTCCAAAGCAGGAGAGGTAGGAGTTTTAAGTGCCTTCACTTTATTGATGAGATCGGTAATGGGAGGAGTGAAAGTAGGATTATGGCTTGTACCAGCTTGGGTAGAAGCAGGTTCAACACGAGTAAAGGGAGAGTGGCAATAGCACTAGTCATCTCTTTGACCTCGTTGATGATAGACTATCATTGAGTGTTAAGATCATTAGTAAAGTTGGCAGATTAGGAATTGAGAGCATTAGTGAAAGAGTCAGCTTGAGTTTTAAAGCAATGGTGATTGTGGTTTGGAAGGTCTCCTCTTGCTTCTTATAGAGTTTGGCAAAAAAGGCACTCATGATGTTTTGGTTGAAAGAGCCGGCCATCAGTACCTATAAAGAAAAGGAAAAAGGAAAGAGTAAGAATTTACTCTTTGAAAAGAAAAAAGAGGTGTAAGGATACAATGGTGTGTAGCAAAAGGATTCCCTTTATTTGATTGGTCACCTAGTTGAGAAAGTTTGTGGAGCAGTGTTTTGAGGTCACAGACCACCAATTTAGGCTTTCAAGGTGTTTAAGTTTTATTATCGGGTTTCTTATGTCATGTATCTATGACAATGTCAAGATTCATGTTAAAAAAGGTTTCATGACTATATGCATAAGATTTTTATTATTATAGTTAATAGAACCTAAGGTCAATGGCTAAGGCAATTACATGCACAAAAGTGAAGGATGGTTTGGTTAAGGGTTCCCATCCCACTAATGCATCAATATACCTAACCACATGTGAGTCAAGGAGTCTCGTGTGGGTCATATGGTATAGATTGCTTATTACACAATCAAAATGATTGAAGATTCGTTGCAGGGTGGAATGCTTTCACTATCTTCTAACATACTTAAAGAGAGTTATTAAGCTAATGCTACTCACCATCCAAAATTTTTCCTAAAAACTAAGGTTTAGACAAAAAGCCTTTATTATGTAATTTGATGCATGAAAATCAAATTAACTTAAGTGAGCTAAAAGGAGACTATTTTGGAAAATATTCCAACCAAATAGTAATTCTCTTATTTTGCTTTTTCTTTTATTTAAAAGGTGACAATCAGTTGGTGAAAATAAAATATTCACAAATTAATTAAAAAAAAGGGGAAAAGAGATTGATTGGAATTTGGATTTGAGGTTTGGATTTAGATTCCAAACGTACCTACATACCCCATTGAATGGGGATCAAAATCCACGTAGTTCATTCCATGGTTAAGTGGAGGGGTTTAGGAGTTGATCAGATTGATTTTGGTTTGGATGTGTTGAAAGTGAGGAAAAAGGCTGATACCTTGACTTTTGGCAGGCGAAGGGTTTTACCGGACTAAAGTTTCGTTTTATCAGGACCGGGTAATTAATGGATTGAAAGATTAATTAATTAATTAAAATGATTAATTAATTAATATGATGAAAGGGATGGATGGATTAATTAATTAAAAAGATTAATTAATTAATTTGGATGAAAAGCAAATTGAGAAAAATGGTTAATTTGATTTTTGAAAAAGGAATGATTTTTGAAAAAAGAGTGATTAATTAAAAAAATTTTAGTTAATTAAAAAGATTAATGACTTTGGTTAGGGTGAGGTAATTAATTAATTAAAAAGATTAATTAATTAATTAGAGAGTGATTGGAGGGAGAAGAAGAGAGGAATTTGAGGATAGCAATATACTCAAATTCAAGAGGTGTCCTAGAATGAGAAGTGAAGAGGGATAATTATAGGAAAGTGAGTGAGGGTAGTTTAGGTAATGAAAATGTGAAAACACCATGAGGGGTTGAGTTAGAAATGGCTGAAAATTGGACTGAAGGGCGTAAAAAGGTCATTTTCTACACAGGTGGGGTCCACAGGGACCAGAGCTCGCAGAGTCTAGTGTGGCGCCACACCAAGGGCATGCGGCACCTCACAGCTCTGACGCGGCGCCGCACGCCACATGGTACTGGCACATTTTTTGAGGTAATTTTTTTTATAGAGATTGGTTATTGGTATGGAGTTTAAAAAATTTGGATCTCTAGTGCAATGTAAATGAAGTCTAAAAAATTTTCTTTCAGGGGCAGCCTGCCCGCTAACCGGTTAGCAAGACCACTGTAATAGTTTCGTGTGGCGTGTTGAACTTAGCAAGTGCTAATGCTATGGTTGGATGACAAGGATGTCAAATTGAGGGTTCACAGTTGCCCCCTCATCAGAATTGGCTTTGAACAAAAGGTGATTATGATGATTGTGAATGTTGGGAAGAGATGCCATGTCAAACTTTGGGCTTGTGTGTCCTTGTTAAGTCCTTTGGGGAGAGGATCTCTAGCGTAAATGAAACTTTATCAATGGCTATTTGTTCAACCTTGACGTTGGTTGCGATAATGGTCTTGGTGAATTTCAATTAATGCTATCTGTTCGGCCTTAATGTTAGAGGACAAAGAAGGTTTGGTGAATTTCAATCAAGGCTATCTGTCTGGCCTTAATGTTAGAGGATAAAGAAGGTTTGGTGAATTTCAATTAATGCTAATTGTCCAGCCTTAATGTTGGAGATGAAGAATGTTTGAGACAAATATCAATCAAGGCTATCTGTCTAGCCTTAATGCTGGAGATGAAGAATGTTTGAGGCAAATCTCAATTAAGGCTATCTATCTGGCCTTAATGTTGGAGATAGAGAAGGTTTGGTGAATTTCAATCAAGGCTATCCATCCAACCTTAATGTTGGAGATAGAAAAGGTTTGGTGAATTTCAATCAAGGCTATTCGTCCAGTCTTAATGTTGGAGATAGAGAAGGTTTGGTGGATTTCAATCAAGACTATCTGTCCAGACCTAATGTTATAAAATAAAGAAGGTTAGGTGAATTTCAATCAAGGCTATCTGTCTAGCCTTAATGTTGGAAGACACAAAAGGTTTGAAGTGAATCTCAATCAAGGCTATCTGTCTGGCCTTAATATAAAGAATATTTGGATAAATCTCAATCAAGGCTATCTGTCTAGCCTTAATGTAAAGAAGATTTGGGGTAAATCTCAATCAAGGCTATCTGTCTAGCCTTAATATTAGAGAAGATTTGAGTAAATATCAATCAAGGCTATCTGTTTGGCCTTAATGTTGGAGGTAAAGAAGAATCAAGGCTATCTGTCTAGCCTTAATGTTGGAGGTAAAGAAGATTTGTGTAAATCTCAATCAAGGCTATCTATCTACCCTTAATGTAAAGAAGATTTGGGTAAATCTCAATCAAGGCTATCTGTTTGTCCTTAATGCTAGAGGTAAAGATGATTTTGGACAAGATAATTTAGTGAAAGGAGAGCCTCAACCTATGACAAGTCGGCTAGATAGATTCTGAAAATGTTTTGATAAAGAGAAGAGCCTCGGCCTATGGCAAGTCGGCTCAAGAGATTCTGATGAGATTTTGGTTGTGCCAAAGAAACTTGGGTTTCTGAATGTGAAAGGTTGGGCCTTTTCGGAAGGCTCAAAGGAACTTTGCTAGAAGTAAAGGGGCTCTAGAAGTCACACTTCTGAAAAGGTATCATTTTGCCTCAAAGACACACTGGTCAGCTTTAGGAGGTGTCGGTCAACTTTAAAGAAGTACTAGTAAACTTAAAGAGATGTCAGTGAGGCTATTGGCTCAGCTTATGCATGATGATGTATGATTGCAGATGATTGCATAGGTGCTGGTACACAGATGATGCATGCACATTTCAAAATTAATAGACCTTTTGCTTGACTTCTATGCTATGCATGATTTGTGGTGATGCCTATAATGAATGATTGCATGGATGCATAGGGGTAGATTCGCTTAGTTACTTTGTGAATGCAATGCATTTATGGACTGAGAAACTTGACAAGGTTGAGGAACTCAACTTCGATTGGTATGAGATGGTTGCCATGGTGGTATTACGAGGAGTTCAAGGGATTGCTTCAAATTTTGGAATCTAGTGGGCCATGGTTTCTATTTTAGTGCTGCTAAAGAGGAGCTATGCCTATCCTAGGGAGATAGGGAATATGGCTTGGCTATGACTCAAAGGCAACTCTGGTGGTGCTAGAGTTCAAAGTCTAGCATTTTTTCAAATTTTCAAAGTTTTTGACTTGCCTCAGGATGTTGTAAGCCAGATGATGGTTGGTGATGATTAAATGAATTTGACCACTGTGATTGAGAAGTTCCATGATTTTGGTAACCATGGGGTATGAGGGGTGCAGAGGCTCAACATGAGGGCCTTAATTTTCTGTTTGAGTGCCAGCTACCGATTTATCGATTGGGGTGATGCCACAATGGTAAATGGAATAGAGGTGTTTTGTGTCTAGAGCTATGCTGGCAAAGACATTGATGAACCTCAATTGCTTTGTTAAGGATTTAAAGAGATGAACTGTCTTGCCAGTTATTCCCGGTGATAAAAAATTGTCTATTCTTACCCTTTCTACTTTGGGTGCTTTGTGGATGTCTGTTTTAGATTTTGGGTTATCTCAAAAGCGTGGCTGATGGATCAAATTTAGGTGGTGGCCCCTGCTTTTCAGTCTGCTCATGCTTTATTGATACTCAGTCAGAGATCATATAGGATGATTGCTTGCAACTTGCCTCTAAAAGACACATTTTTAGCACTACCAATTGTAGAGGATTTGATCTCTCATGACCAGGAGCCATGGGTGTCGAGTGGTTTGCCTGTTGGGCTTGGTTTAAATGACTTTCCACTAGGGAGTAAGGGTCTTGAGGTAGATAGGACAGACTCAAGATGTGCCCCTAACTTTTCTTTCTTGGAGTTTGTGTAGATCATACTTTCCATTGCTAGAGTTATCAAGTGATGACTAGCTGAGGAGTTATCATGCTGTTTATTTTAGAATTTCACTTGCGATCATAGAGAGGTTGATAAAGGTGGTTTGGCCAATTGAGAAAGAGTACCAAGTTGCCCTGCAGAGGGTGACATAGTTGAGGAAGGATGGGCTGCAAGAGAAGCCATTGGTGGAGCGAGGACTGCAACATAAACAAAGGGGTGACTCAATCTTTGAAGGAGACTCAAAGATCTACTGGAATGTGACACCATGGCTTACAGTAGTGACTCAAAGAAGGATATTGTGACAGACTTTGACTTTGACGAGGACACGAGAGATTTGCATCTTAGAAGGTAGAAGAGGACTGGCTAGGCCATGACTTCAGACGTGACCTTTTTTTTTTTTAAAGTAATTATAGGTTGATAGGACTACACGAAATAGGATAAGCTATAGACGACAATGAAAGGCTATCCTTTATGATGGGTTTGTATTTTGCAAGATTTGATTATCACTAAATGAGATATCTTTTATTTTTGCTCTAATTCCTGCCTAAGCTGCCCTTTCAGGTTTTTAGCTTAGCGAGCATTCTCTTCTTCTTTTCTTTCTTTTTTTTTTTATTTAGGCAAAAGAATCAAGTGAATGATGTACTAGGCACAAAGAAAATGAGAATGCGATACAAATAAAATATTTTGTATTATGATTTGGACCACACCTGAATCGGGTTGCCTACATATCTCTTACATCACTTTTCTGTCGGTTATTTCTTTTAGGGAGAATCAAGTCCACGTAGTTCTGATTACATATGCATGAGAAATAAAAATGAAATACAAATGTCATCTTCGGATGATGTATCATTTCAGCTGATTCAGGTTGCCAAGATGGGAGAATTCACTTCCATCCACGCCCATGAAGATAGTGCCTCTGTTAAATAGGATCTTCCTATTTTGCCTTCATTCTCCACAGCTTCTTCTTGGCGGGCTTATCGTAGGTTAGGATCTTGTAAACTGTGATGCTTAGAGTATCCCTATCATGTCCTTGTCTTTGTGCATAGTAGCTTATGATATTTTTCACTATTGTCATGCAGATGTAATGTATGAGATTTTTTTTTTCTGTGCCATAATTAGTTGATCCTTTTTCCTTTTTCAATTTTTTTTTGTATTTTTCATTTTTTTGTTTTTCTTTGTTTTTCTTTTTTTGTTTTTGTTTTTGTTTTTATTTTTGTTTTTGTTTTTGTTTTTGTTTTTGTTTTTGTTTTTGTTTTTGTTTTTGTTTTTGTTTTTGTTTTTGTTTTTGTCTTTTTTTTTTTTTTTTAGATGTCCCATTTAAAGATGAATCAGAAAAAAATTAAAGCAAATTAAAAAGTTTAAACTTTTATTACTAAAAAAAGAGTCCCATCATGAGTACATTAAAGGATAAACTTTGAAGGCAAAATACAGACTTAAAAGGACAAGACTTGACAGACTCAAATTCAAAGAGAGACTTAACAGAAACAGACACAAACCCTGACATAGGTGACTTAGACAATGACTCAAATGATCCGAACATGGACTCGAAGGACTTGGATAGGCACACAATAGGGCGAAATTCTTCTCAAGCTGCCAATTATCAGGTGAAGCTTGAGATGGTCTTAATGGTTCAGAAAAGGATTGATGGTAGTGTTAGACTTTGGATTTGGGGGCAATGACATCTCCACTGTTGATGAGGTCTTGGATTTTATGCTTCAAAGCCTGGCCTACATCAATTTTGTGCCCCAGTCCTTGATGATAGTCGCAGTACTCATTAGCATTATAACCCTTAGGCAAGGGGTTTGGAGGAGGTCATAGTTCTAAGGGCTTAACCATGTTAGCCTCTAAGGCTTTCTTGTAAACGACGCTGAGGGTCATGCCCAGCTCAGAGAAAGTTCTCCTTGTTTTCAAATTCATCTGCTGGTGACAAGACACAACCTTTACCTCTCCCTCTCTTTGGGTGGTGTTGGTGGTGTAGTTGTTGTTCTTATTATACCTAGAGGATTCATCTTTGATTCATCCTGATTGAATCAAATCCTCAATCTTGGTAGCAGTGGCAATGAGAGCTTTGAAGTTAGGGAGATACTGTATTTGCAAATGCATATGGTATTGGGGGAGGAGGTTCTTGACAATAATGTCAATTTGCTCTATTTCAAATAGATGGTTCACCATTTGAGCCGCTTTTGTCCTCCACCTTATAAGGAACGCGATGAAGGATTCTCTTGGCCCTTATTTGGTGGTTTCCAAATCTCAATGGGTGACATCCATCTCGATGTCGTAGTGGTATTGCTTGACAAATGTCATTCCAAGTCTTCTTGTGATTTTTGTCGAGATCTAATAACCACTTAATAGCGACTTCAGTCAAGGTTTGTTGGAATAACTGAGCAAGGAGCTCATCGTCCACACCGAAAGGTCTCATGGCACCCACATACATCTTGAGATGAGTTTTGGGACATGTGGTACCATTAAACTTGTCCATGACCGGCATTTTGAATTTTGGTGGAACTCGTGCATTTAGGAAGAGAGTTAAGGAGTCGACATCTATTATGTCCTCATGCTTTTTGACGTTCTTGAGCAATTTTTCCATGACCTCAACTTTCTCCATCAATTTCTTAGTTTCAGGAAAGCTAAAGAAATCTCCACTTTGAAAATGATTCGTAATGGGAGAGGAAGTGGTTATGTTTAAATCCATGGTAAGAAAGGTTGGAGTCTCAGGTGCTTTCCCTTTATCGGTGAGATCAATAATGGGAGGAGCAAAAGTTGGGGCATGGCTAGTCTCAGCTTAGGCAAATGCAAGCTCAACACGAGTAGGAGGGGGAGTGACAGTGGCATTGGTCATTTCCTTGATCTCATTAATGATGGACTAGCATTAGGAGTTGAGGGCATTAGTAAAGGTGGCAGATTGGGCATTGAGAGCATTGGTGAAAGTTTCAGATTGGTTCTGAAGAGTGGTGGTGAGTACAGCTTGAAAAGTTTCCTCTTGTTTCTTGAGGAGGCTGGCAAACAAAGCACTCATAGCATCTTGATCGAAGTTGAAGGTATTGGCCATTGATACCTTGAAACAAAAAACAGACAGAAAAAATGGGTAAGAAAACAGAATTGTGAAGGAAAGATGGCATGAATGTGAAGGTGTATCAGGCAAAAGGATTCCTTCCACATGGTTGGTCACTGGGTTTATATGTTGACAGAGTGAGTATGTGAGGTATTTTTGGGGTAACGGATCACTGATTTGGGTCTTTAAGGTGTTTGAGGGTTTACCTTGTTGAGTTTTTCATGTTGTGTATGCATGATTATGGCGTGATGCATGTTGAAAAAGGTTTTATGAACATGCAAGAGTATCGATTATTACAGTACATGGAACCTAAGGTCAAAGGCTAGGGCGACTATATGCACAAAAGTGAAGGGTGGTTTGATTTAAGGGTCCCCATCCCACTAGAGCATCGATATACCTAACCACATATGACGCAAAGAGCCTCGCGTGGGTCCAACAGTATTGATTGCTCGTTACACCACTGAAATGATCGGGGATTCATCGTAGGGTGGAATGCTTTCGCTATCTCCCAACATACTCAAAGAGAGTTGTCGAGCCAATGCTACTCGCCATCCAAAAGTTTTCCTAAAGCTAAGGTTTAGGCAATGAGCCTTTATTATGCAAAGTGATGTATGAAAGTCAAATTATACTTTATGAGTCAAATAGAGATTATTTTGGAAAAATTTTTCCTCAACCAAATAGTAATCATCTTATTTTCCTTTTTTTTTAAAAAAAGGTGGCAACTAGTCCCCAGTGAAGTCGCCAGCTGTGAGACCTCGTCCAAGCACTGGCCTGGTATGCTAGAGGGAACCGGGATGCTCATTCCGGTTTAGACTCACGATGGAACCCTCGGGTTCGGATTTGGTTGATTTTAAAAAATAATTTTTGGGAGTCACCACCCTAATTTATTTTTAAATAGAAAAATTAAGGAAAAACCCATTTGACTCCAATTCATCAATTTTCAATTTAATTTGCCCATGGATAAAATCACTAGTCTCGAACCAGGTTGAGCTCGGGGACTAGGTTTTTGGTTTAAAATAATCAAAATTTGGCTCTTAAGTTTAATTTGACTTGAAAATTGGATTTCATGAATGACATTTATAAGATGATTTTAAAGAAAAAGCATGAATATGGCAAAATATGAATGAATGGTGAAAATAAAACATTCACGAATTAATTAAAAAAAAAAGGGAAAAGAGATTGATTGGGATTTGGATTTGAGGTTTGGATTTAGATTCCAAACGTGCCTACGTACCCCATTGAATGGGGATCAAAACTCACGTAGTTCATTCCACGATTAAGTTGAGGAGTTTAGGAGTTTATCATATTGATTTTGGTTTGGGTGTGTTGAAAATGAGGAAAAAGGCTGATACATTGACTTTTCGCGGATGAAGGGTTTTACCGGACCGAAGTTTCGTTTTATCAGGACTAGGTGATTAAATGGATTGGAAAATTAATTAATTAATTAAAATAATTAATTAATTAATATGATGAAAGGGATGGATGGATTAATTAATTAAAAAGATTAATTAATTAATTTGGATGAAAAATGAATTGAGAAAAATAATTAATTTGATTTTTGAAAAAGGAATGATTTTTGAAAAAAGAGTGATTAATTAAAAAAAATTAGTTAATTAAAAAGATTAATTAACTTGGTTAGGGTGAGATAATTAATTAATTAAAAAGATTAATTAATTAATTAGAGAGTGATTGGAGGGAGAAGAAGAGAGGAATTTGAGAATAGCAATCTACTCAAATTCAAGAGGTGTCCTGGAATGAGAAGTGAAGGGGGGTAATTATAGGAAAGTGAGTGAGGGTAGTTTAGGTAATAAAAATGTGAAAAGACCATGAGGGGTAGTGTTAGAAATGGCTGAAAATTATACTAAAAGGGGTAAAAAGGTCATTTTCTGCACAGGTGAGGCCCACAAGGACCAGAGCTCGCAAAGCCTAGTGCGGGGCTGCATTAGACATTTGCAGCGCACCGCACCAAGGGCATGCAGCACTGCATAACTCTGACGCAACACCGCATGCCACGTGGCACTGGCACATTTTTTGAGGCATTTTTTTTTATAGAGATTGGTTGTTGGTATGGAGTTTAAAAAATTTGGATGTCTGATGCAATGTAAATAAAGTCTAAAAAATTTTCTTTCAGGGGCAGAACCCCTGCCCACTAACCAATTAGCGGAACCACCGTAATCGCTCCGCATAGCGTGTTGAACTCAGCAAGTACTAAGGCTGTAGTTGGATGATGAGGGTGTAAATTTGAGGGTTCACAACTTTAAGTCAATTGAGTAAGGCAGTGCAAGAAAATTTGACTTTCTTGAGACTTCAGTTCAAGACTTTCACATTTCTTTAAGCAAGACAATGGATGCACTCGAGTCTAACTAGAGAGACCTTACAAAATCCTTTTGTATATTGCGAGGCGATCTTACATTTAGAGATACCACAACCGAGCTTGTTTCTAATCCACCCCAAAAAAACCAATTCCATGATCCACCATTTTACTCTTAGTACTTTGTTTATTTTTTTAAGTACTTTATGATATTTTCTATGTTTAACTATCTTATTGTTTGATATATGAATAGTTCTTTATTGGTTGATGTTTATATGATGCTTGTTGATAGTGGGAGTTTGCTTGGATAATTTTTGATGTTTAAGTATTCTTTGACACTTTTTGATGATGTCAAAAAGGGGGAGAATTATTTGGATTGATTGATAATTTATTGAGTGTTGATTGATAGTTTATTGATTGATAATTTTCAAGAGTTTTTATTGGATTGTTTGATAATAACAATTTTAAATGGATAATTGTGATTTGGTTGACTGAACTTCATTTAATTAGGCTTATAAATTGTTTACTTGATTGATTCACTTTAGAAAGAAGATCTTTTATTTTGTCTCTAGCTTCGCTTTTTTCATCATCAAAAAGGGGAGATTGTTGTCTCCTTTATATTTTGATAATTCTAAAATTTTGTTTAATTAAGCTTAATTTTATTAGATAGATTTAATTAGTACAAGCATGTATGATTAATTGAGATATACTTCACATATTTGCTATTATTCCTAGTTGCTTTAAACAAATTCTTAGGTATACTTCCTTCATAAGCTTGAATAAATTAGTTACCACCACTATTAGCATAAGTTAAAATTGTGAACTTGTGAGGGAAAGGACTCATTGTTACGACTCCTTACTCACTATCGTCACTAAGAAAAATAAAAGATCATTGAAAATTTTGATGCATTTAATCATTACCATGACACACTTGCTCACCATTGTGACAAAGAAAGACAAAAAGACCATGAAAATATTGAAGCAATGTCTCATCAACAAGATTTAAAAGTAACTACCATGACTCACTGAAGACTAAATTTATTAAAGCAACAGCCACTAGAGTGACGCATGCTGTCACTGGCTTGAAGATGTCATATCATATAAAATATAGGAAGATTTATAGCCATTGAAACATTCGAGAAAATAGTTATTACTTGGTTCAAAAAGCCCAATAGTCACATTTATGACCTCTATATATACTAGAAGGTTCAAATGAAAAATAGAACTCTTATCAAGTGAAAATCAAGTACTATATTAAGCAAAAATCTCTCAGTCTCATCTTTGAATTATCATACTCTATTTTAGAACACAAAAGTTTAAATTCTTAATTTCTTTAAGGGTATGTTTGGTGTTACTATTGGGAATTAAAAAAGCACTTTTAAAATTTTTTTTTATTTAATTAATTGGTTTTTATTATTTTTTATAAACTACTTTTTTAAACTTGCTTTTGGGAAAAAATGTCAATTTATCTGCTTTTGCTTAAAAGTAATTTAAAAAAATTAAAAAAATTTTGTTGAAAAGCACTTTTTCAAACACAACCCCAAATAGGGCCTAAGTTTTCTTCATTCAAAGCTAGTATATTTCTTTGTAATCCTTTATCCTAACTTTTATATGAGTCTTATGAGACTTTAAAGACAAAATCTATTGTATCTTGAGAGAGTGTTGGGTAAAATCCTATAAAATCTATTGTGAAGAGCGAAATCTCAGAGAACCAAGCTTGTAAAGATTTGGGTGAATCTCGATTATTCAGTAAAATCTTAAATCAGTTTGATTTAGGAGAAGTGGATGTAGGAGAGGCATTGTGCTCCAAACCACTATAAATATTAGCTGAACTTTCTCTAACTCAATCTCTTAATATTTGTGTATTTCATTTGGGAATTATTGCACATAAGTTGTTAAATTGCAATAGAAATTTTTCAACAATCCTATTCACTGCCCTAAGATTGCCACACTTGGGACAACAACAAACACAGAGAAATCAACTCACAAAAAATAGTGATGGGGCTACATAGTAATAAAAAAAAAGTCTCAAGAGAAGAAAAATTCATCTCAAATGAAGAAAAAATTATTATTTTCCTTAGTATACAAGCATAGGGAAAAAACTAAGCATATAAAGCATACCTGTTTAAATACAAAATGAAAACTAGAGACTGAATAAATAAATAAGTGATAAATCAAGATGCACAATGAATAACTAGTTGAAGTTGCTCGCCTATTGAATAGTAATCAAGTGTTCAACTTGAAGAATAAAGAGATTAAATATAACTTGAAGATAAAAAGAAGTAGACATCACAATACAATTACAAGATAAGTGAGGAAATAATTTATTGAAGAAAAGTTTACTCCTGAACATAGATTAAGCAAAGGACACCTTAAGATAGACATTATAGTTGTGCAAAGCAGAAACTTATATCAAATGATGAACAAATGATTCAAAGAATAAGAAGATGAGTAAGCCCCAAAGATGAATTATCATATCAACAAATGACATAGATACATACGAAAGTAAACAGAGAGTTGGTTCACTCTTTATTAAGACATCAAACTTGACAGTGAACAATTTATTTATAAGTAGTCATTATAAACAAAAAGATAAGGAAAAACTCAATAAAGTTCATAAAAATAGTGAACAAACTTCATAAAGGTATGATAAAAGCTCACTAAGAGTAAAAACAAAGACAACATAAAGTGCACAATACACCAGCCCAAATTAAATAACGAAGAATAGTAAAAAGACATGATACAAAGGTAAAATAAATCCACAAATATTATTTCAAAATTAGGCTGAAGCTAAACTATTCAACCAGAAGAACAATAGCAATGGTTCAATATATGACAAAAATTAAGCGTGAAATGAGATAATGACATGTTTTCATCAATATTAGCTATAATCTCTTTAGGATTATAATATTTTCATCCTGAAGTTAAGTCAAAAAAAGTGGTTAAACACCTAGGGAGGAGGTCTTCAACCAAATTAAAATCTTAGCCAAATAATATGCACCATAGAACCATATGAAGTCATGTTCACATCTGCACTTGATTGAGAATAGGAAGACTAGATGCATTAATTTGAGATCTTCTACTCACTTGAGAATTGGACACATACGAATGGGTTGAACAATAAAAGGAAAGGGCCACAAGCAGAAAAATTTAGGCCCATATAAAAGGAAACTTTAACTATTTTCTAAAAAATCTATCAAAAATTTAAGCATGAAAGACTACTCAACATCATTTAGCATCAAAAAGTTGTCTAACCAGCTCATCATTTAAGAAGCAAAGGAATTCAAGTGTTCAACAATATAGAATTGGACACATATGAATGGGTTGAGCAATAAAAGCAAAAGGAAAATGGAAAAGGCTAAAGGTAGAAAAACTTAGGCCCATACAAAAAGAAGCTTTAACCATTTTCTAAAAAATCTATCAAAAATTTAAGTTTGAAAGACTATTCAACATCATTTAGCATCAAAAAGTTGTCTACCCAGCTCATTATTTAAGAAGCAAAGGAAGTCAAGTGTTCAAAAATATAAAGCATTGAATAGAAAACAAATACCCAGGTTCAAAGAAGAGAATCTGTTACTCAACATAACAAGATAATTCTAAAGATTGCAAGTTAAATAATAGACTCTAACGTGTTTAAAGAAAAGAGAAAATGACTCGAAATTTGTTTGCCCTTAAAAGTTAAGCCCAACATGGAATGACAATAATTACTTGTTTACCCTTTTTTTGGGAGGACATATGATAATAGGCAATTGGTTCAGCAGACCTACTAATCTTCTAATTGAATAGGTACTTGGGTGAGCGCATAAAAACACAAAAAAAAAAAAAAAAAGACAAATACTTAGAAAGACAAATCCTACTTAGAGATAATCTAGTTGACATCCTATTTTTGCAAAACTCACCAATAAAGAAGAAGACAACTCATTCTAATATCCAAATCCTAATCCAACTCTCCTTTAAGTATGATAATTCAACTAAGAAGAAAATTGTTGGGCAATCACAATAAACGTACCTATCTAACCTAAACCAAAAGTATGCATTCTATCATTCGCATACTTGTAATACATTTTTCATAAAATTAACATGCAAATTACAAAAGTTAAATCAAGTAAAACAATGATGATATTACTTGGTGATCATTCTTTTACTATAGTCCACACAGAAATTTCATGCTTAATTCATTATCAATTAAGTTTAAATTAGAGGAAGTAAATCGTCAGGGTTGGAATGGAAGTATTTGAGTCAGTTTATTTAATATTCATGTCATTTTAGAAGTTATTTTCTTTTTACATGGATTTTGGTATGGTTACTTTGAGTTGATGTGGGGCAAATTATGTATTAATTGATCAAATTCAGTTGAATTTGTAAGTTTTGGATTAGATTGAACTTTTTATTAATTTATAAAAAGTTATATTTTTTTTAATTTATTTTGAATTAAATAAATCATATTTTTTATTATGTTAAATTGGTTAGTTTAAGTTGGGCTAACTCATGGATTGTATATATTGACTCTGAATGAGTATTGAATAATTTTAAATTTGAGGAAATTATACCTCATGTCTTTTTTTTTATTATTTTTTTACAATTATGTCACCACTTTTAGTTTTTTACATTTTTAGACTGATTGATTTATTTTTTTAACCTTTATTTTTTTTATTAAAAATATCTATATGATTCATGCAATATTTGCTTTATCATTATTTAATGTTTGATTAATTTTTATAATGATTTTTGTATCTTAATAATTTTCTTTACAATATCAAATACTAATATAATATTAACTATTAAATTTCATTTCAAATAAAATAAATAAATAGTGTATATTGAGATCCAATTATACAGGAGCTTCTTAAAAAAATTTCTTCTACTATATATATTTGATATTATATATTTAATAATTCTAGTATTATATATATATAATTTCTTCTGCTAATAATTCTAGTAAATATTTCTCATCAATATTAAATTAATTATTTATCTATTTTCTTTGAAATATCAATAACTTGAGCTAAATTTTTTTATTATATGTTCATCAGTTTCTTGCTGCATAACCTATAAACTCAATTGCATTTGTTTTTTATGGTGTGAACTTTGTAGCATCAAATTTTGCATGTTCTGCATATTTATGGTCAGTGATATAAATAAAACCCACAATTTATTATAGTTTTATTTATATAAATCTATTTTTTTTTATTAATAACTATTTTCTAATTATTAATTATTAATTTCATGTTGTAATGAAATTTTCAAGTTTTAGTAGCTATTGTAAGCATTAAATTTTTGTTCTCTCCAAAACTAGTGGTTTTTTTGGACTATGGATTGCTTTAACTATCTTTTATATTGTGTTCATTTTGCTTAATGAGATGGTATTAAAAATTAATTTAGATTTTGTTGTATTTTAATTATTAGTAAGTAAGGAGAGTCTGTCATAAGAAAAAGAATATACTTAAATGCTGAAAGTAAGTCTGAGTTTCCTAGCAGGCTGACAAAGAAGAATGCGAACAGGGAGAAAGGAAATATATCTTTGTACTTATTAAAGCAGTTTGTAAATTTAGTATGTTACTATTATTAGAAGAATTATTTTTTTATTTTTATGTTACTATTATTAGAAGAATTATTTTTTTATTTTTTTTAATCGAACATATATGAGACATGTACTAGCAAATGGGTATATGTTTTCATATTACACAAATGCAAGTCCATTGATGGTGTTTTGACTGGAAAAAACTAATTTTATTAAATTAATGACATGTATAAACATTATTAGACACTTATTATATATGAAAAGAATACTGAATTGTATAGTAATGTATAATATTTATTATGATTTGTTCATTCTTTTACTTTTAAAAAAAAAAAAAAAGTTTAGTGTTTTTAATTTATACCATATATTATAATTTGTTTGCTTTGATTGATGAGCAATTTTTATAAATTTAAGCCATATATAAACAGTATTAAATACTAATTATATATTAAAAGAATACTGAATTTTATAATAATATATATTGTTTGCTGTTATTTGTTCCTTTTTTTAATGTAAGATATTAGTGTTTCTAATTTATAGCCTATTTTATAAATTGTTTCTTTGATTGATGAGCTATTTTTGTAAATTTAATCCATGTATAAAAATTATTAGATACCGATTATATACTAAAAGAATACTGAATTTTATAATAATATATATTGTTTGTTATTATTTATTTATTTTTTTAATATAACATATTAGTGATTCTAATTTATAGCATATGCTATAAATTATTTGCTTTGATTCATGAACTATTTTTGTAAATTTAAACCATGTATAATATTATTAGATATTAATTATATATTCAAAAAATACTAAATTTTATCTTACTATATATTGTTTGTTGTTATTTGTGAGGAGTATACTTTTTTTTTTTTTTGTTTAATGTATACTGTATGCTGTGAGTTTTTATTTATTCTGAGAATTTTTTAAAATTTCAAGTAAAATGTAATTTTAAAAGTATTTAATTTTATAAATATAAATTTAATTTTTATACATACCAAACGATACTGTATAAATTTATGAAAAATATAATACATAAATTTATGAAAAAATTTTATACATAACTTTTGCTTTTCTCCTTCTTCCATGCTAACCTTTAAGAGTTGCAGACAAATATTGTAAGTTTGAAAAAAAAAAAAAAAACAAAGGTTTTTAGAAATTTTGAAAGAAAATTAATTAGGACTTTTCTCCCAAAACTATGAGAAAGAGGATGATGTTAAGTTGTAACTATAAGTGTGGATTTTATAGAAAAAAATGAAGATATTTGATGGAATCTTGAATATGGAGAACAATTACAGAGAAATGTAAAGGTATCATGTTCAATACAGTACCAAAAAGAATCTAACTAAAATCTTATATGCAAAGTGATGACTCACTAAGCTAACCTACAACTAACTAACAACTTGATGACTCAGTGATATAAAATAAATTACATATATTTACATAATAAATTAGAGAGCGAGAGAGAAAGATGACTTGATGTTTTTGATTTCTAACTAATATAGTAATTTTTTTTTTTTAATCTATGAACTGAGATAGTATTTAACAATAAAAGTAAATATGTGTAATTAATGGGAACATAATTAACTAGTATAATTAATATATATATATATATATATATATATATATATATATATATATATATATATATATATATATATATATATATATTGTGGAGTTAATTACAAAAAATCAATAATATAGTAAAAGATTTTTAAAATCTAAATAGGCAAATTTGAATAAGAATAACATTGTCAAATAAAAAAGTTGAGGGTGTTAAGTTTTCAAAGAACAAAAAAACACCTATTTTTTTATATATATATTTAAGATATACCTAAAATGCACTCATTATGTACTTGAAATAAATAAGAAATATACCTAAAATATACGCATCATATACTATTTACTGTGAATAGTGAAAATTATTTATTATTTTTTTAGTATAATTTTTTTATCTAATATATACTTGATATATTCCTTTTTTATATTTATATTAATGTAATACTCGATATCCAATTTTTGTTTAAAATATATATCAAATCAAAAGAGCCAATAAATTATAAGAATTACCTTTTGTAATTTAAACATTGTTTTATTGAATTTGTTTGTATTATAATTTTAATTTTGATGATGATTCTCACTATAAAAAAGAAAAAAAGAATGTTGATTATGCTTCTTCAAAGAATAAAAAAATTAAGGTTGTTAAATCTTTCAAGGGAGATGAAAGCATATAGTTATAGTATATATTTAAAATATATCTTTATAGTATATATTTAAAATATTTCTAAAATATACTCATTATATACTTCAAATATAATTGTTATATACTATTTATTGTGAATTCTGAATTCCATTTATTATTTTTTTATATCATAATTTTTTAGTCCACACAATAAAAGCGAATAATTTTCTATTATTTTGAGTATATGTTTGGTCTATTTTGTTTTTATTTTTATTTGATTTTTGTTTTTTTATTTTCACACTAGAATAATTCAAAATTATGTTAATCTAAAATTATTTAATTAATCATCACATGTCAAATATTCAAGTTTTGAAAAATATCCATTGGATATAACTCTAGTTACACATGTTGATTAGTATATTAGAATGATTGGAAATTATATTAATTAAAAATTATATAATTAATGACCACATGTCAAATATTCAAGTTTTGAAAAATACTCATTTGAAGATGTGTCAATTGGCGACATAACTATAATTACACAGGTTACTAATTATCGATGATTAATCACCACATGTTATGGGCAAAAAAAAAACTTAAAAATCACCACATGTCAAATATTCAAACTTTGAAAAATATCTATTTTGACATGTATTGATTCGATATAACCCTAGTTATACATGTTACATATTCTTTATATTACTCCATTGACATGGATTTTATAGCACTAGCACTTTATATATATTAGGTTGTATTTTTTATTAATCAGAGGTTATTTTGTCATTGATTATAGGTTGATTATTGGTTGATAACATGTTAATTTCAAGTTGATTATAGGTTGAATGTTTGTTTTTGCATATTCTATCTTTAATTTTGCTAAAATACTGGTTGCTTTTGGTGGATCATAGGTTTATTTATAGTTAAAATACAGGTATTTATACTTAATTTTGTTAATTATAAATCACCAAGGATGCATTATATGTATATTTTTATGTCAAAATAAAAGAAAAAAAAAATTCTTTGAGCTCATGAGCAGCTAGCCAGCTTTGTTTTGTTTGATTATTCATATCACGACATAATCACGAGAATATACAATTTTAATGTTGGATCTATCTTCTTTATTATTGATTAAGTGAAAGATTACTTTTGTCGATTTGACAATTCATTCTTTTTTATCCTACACTACTACTATTTACACAAACTATAACAGATACATATTTAAATCAAGTAAAGCAATCAGTGGCACAGAATTGTCTTTGCCTTTCCTTTTGCCTTCTCTTAGTCTCACACACCACCTTATTTGTCCTTAATTTTGTTAATTAATTGCTCACCAAATCACAAAAGAAGTATTATATGTATATTTTTTTTGTGTTTGGTATGAGACAAACACAAAAATAGGGGAGAGATTTTCAATCTAACGAGAGAAAGATTGAAAACGAAAACCAAATCTTTGCTACTTTCCTTCTTTTTCTTTCTCTGTTCACCTATTCTTGCTCTCTCACACAAATTCGGTCTTTCATTGATAGAACCCATTCACTCTCACCCACAACTCCATCAATCACACTAGATATTGATGTAAAACAATGGAAGATTTGGATTAAAACAATGGAAGATTTGGATTTTTCTTCAACCCAACTGAATATTTCTTTAAAAATCTGTAAATCTCTATATTCTTTAGCTTTTTGGGCAAAAGTTTCACCCAAAACTTTTTTGATTTTAATCTTCAAAAGTTCCATTTTTGTTATTTTTGTTATTAGATCTAGAGTTTTTTGTTTGTTTAGGAAAAAGGATATAAAAATAAGAAAAAAAGATGGGAACATATATAAATTAGAAATGTAAAGTGAGCGTGTATTTATAGATGAATTTTTTTTAGGCGCAATTCTGTAGAAATCTTGAGAATAACCTTGTCACGAAGCAACGACACCTATACATGGAGAGACTTGTTCAAGATGCATGTCAATTAGACGTCATCAAAGGCCTGCAAATCACAAATTAAGAAACATGCAGCCAAGGGTGTGCGTTCTTGCAAAAAAAAAAAAGGAGAAATAGGGGTCCTTTACATTCTGAAGTTATTTTTTGCATATTGAACAAACAGGTAATCATGAAGTGACATATATATACGCGTTAAATTTGGGGAAGTGAAAATGTCTCAAAGATCAAGACTGGAGGATTTGGTCTTACCATTTTTTTTTTTTTTTACCAATCTCATTGTTTGGGTAGTAGCAATACCAATAGAAGTGGATAGTGAATCACAGACATGCAGTGAACCAGAGTGCAACTTTGTACTGTCTTTAACGATACCAATAAGCTAGCCAGCATTGAATTGAACGAACTTGAAAATCATCACCTCATATCTTCAAAGTCTCATACATACATCAGAGATGCCTATCAACTAAAAACATAGTCCAAAGAAGTAAAGCACATTACCTCCTACAGTAAAGACAAACTCAGACAGCACAGGCCCCTCAGAAGTTGGAACACCCATTATTTCCCCTCTAGATGCATTTTCTTGCACTAGAAGCTACATATTGACTGAAACAAGCAATAACAATACCTATTGCACAAGACTGTGTCGGACAACTAACAGCATAGGTTCCTATCCATTTTCCTTTCCATAAGTTGAACTAGAAAATGAAAACTGCAATAATGTCTACAAGTTAAAACCACCACTGATAAGAAAATATTAGCAGCTGCATGTCATTTCCATTATAAAGTTGAAATAATTGTTAAGACTAGATTTCAAGGCCAAAAGTTTGAACCTCATCTGAAATTTTTGTTACAAGAAGGCCAATTAAAGTAATTTTTTACCCATAAAACCTACTCAAAGAATATAATGATTACATTACTCAAGGATGAAACAAAAACATACAAGGTACATACGTCATGTCCACAACAAAACAATACTGTACTCCATTATTACCAACATCATATAATGCCCTTACCAAGTAGACTAAAATAATGACAAGGCATCATTTCTGTTCAATGCAAATATATCATATAAACAACTAATCTGTTACACTAGTGCCTGGAACAGGAGTTGGGGCACAACACAAAGGTATTATCTCACAGAAAACCTATTAAGAGTCTTGGGGTGTCTCAAATTTTGTTGGAGTATCAATGCCCATCATACAGCAAAGGCCTGATATTAAAATGATGAGCAAAACGATCCCCTGGAACATCAGAAGTAGGTATATCAGAACCTCGCAAGCATCACAATGTAAGGACTAATGTAAAAATCATATAGAAAGCAACCAAGAATGAGAATGTGAATATGATGGATCATTGGCAACTCCAGCACAGACAAATTGCAGAATTTTCATGCTAAGATTAGGAACAATGATAACCAGCAAAAATCAATTAAATAAACACTTGGACCTAAGGTATTTGCCTCTTCACTAGTGTTGCTTCAGTTTAAAAAAAGTGCCTGTTTGGTTTAACATTTAGAAACCAGCGGTCAGCATTAAAGTATCCAACCACTAATATTGGGTGTTTGGTAAAGCCAAATTAAATGCTAAATTTTTATATTTTCAATCGCTAGCTTTTGAAATTTATACCTAAAAGCTAACTTTTAGACTAAAAGCTAGAATTTATAGCTTTTGAACTCAAAAAAGCTAGCTTTTGCCAAAAAAAAAAAGAAAAAAAAAAGCCATTAAAATTTAAAATAATTAGGAAAATACTTACTACTAATTAAAAAATATAAAAAATATATACATCTTTATTTTTATTTTTAAATATTTTAATATCTACACAATTAAATATAAATTGAATTAAAATGTATTGTTTTTATTAAATATTTTATATGTTAAAATTATTAATTGTTTATAATTAAAATTTACTATACTATATATAATAATGTTATTATTCGTTATTTTACAATTTAATTCCAATTTCAACTGTTGACTATAAACCTCTATCCACTGCCCACTACAGCTAAGGGGTGTGGGGTGGTAGTTATGGGGTTAAATAAAGTGCTTTTAAAATTTTTGGCTTTTGGAAATGCAATTGGCTTTTTAAAATTCACGCCCTAATTTTTTGATTCTACAAACGCTAAACCTAATATCTGAAAATCCAAGTCTTACCTAGCCATCCTACTTATATAAGGAAGTAATATCAGCAAATTTAACAGGTTGGTCAAACTTGCATGCCACTTTTGGGAGTGAACCCCTGATGATTCTTAATCAAGCTATGGCCTAGGTTACTTTTGCTATTAATCTATACCGCAATGTAGGAGATTTCTAGGTCATAGGAGAATTCTCCTTTGAGATCTTTATTTTGAGTAAAATATTTCTGATGTGGAAATAAAGTCAGCAATTATATTGGTTGATCGTTCTGCAAGTGACCCACCTTCTCCTCCCCCACTCTTTCTCCCCTCCTCCTCCTCCTCGTCTTAACAGTTCGTAATCAATTTACTTTAAATAGAAGATAATGTTTTCCACAAGGACAATGCATGATAGAGAAAGCAGCACTACTTGTCATAAATATATATATTCAGTCCATTCCAAAGCCAGCCCTCTTCCTAGAAAATGGACTACAAGACTCAACAACGATACAAAGTGGACCAAATGTTCAACAAACAAAAGCACTATTAAAAGTGAATGCAGATGAAACATCAAAATTGGAACTTACAACTAAAACTCCCTCCAAAAGCGATGATTTGATCTTGCAAACTTCATCGCAATGTGCGGAATTGAGTGGTCCATTTCCAGCCCCTTCAGCAAGAAACCTTTCCAGTACTCGGTGAGAAGGATACTGGATTGATCGAAATGGATCTGAAACATAGAGTACTTCATATTTTGCCCCCAGTTTCTCCACAGAACTGATAAGCTCAGACAAAATTTCACCTGCACAATTAATATGTATCTTCATGAGCAATTCTCAGACAGAAAAGACATAACATTAATCAAAAACTTCTGACATCATCTAGCAACAAAGAACAAAACACACTTTCAGTTTGCAGCTTATCAAGTCCTTTAGCAGAATACAAGCCTCCATGGCAGAATACAAGCAGATCTGCTTGCCCATTTGGTCTCTTTTCCAACTTTGAAACCAAATAATCCTGTTCATAATTTGCAGGTCAAAAGATAATCAGAAGTTTGTCACAGATCCCCAAAATTTCATGATTAGTCATACAAAATTTCAAGTTGATTTACATGAACTGCATGCACGTCTGCAAGCTTCTCAAAGTTGTCACCCCCTAAAATGCATGACTCTGAAAAAGCAACATTGTCGATTCCTGAACCCTGCCCACAAGTTTCTGCAAAACTTGAAACCAAAGAATTCTCCACTGTCTCCTCCTCTGATGCAGCCACATATGGGAATGCCAAGGAGAAATTGGATTTTGTAAAGAAGTCCTGCTCAGAGTATGAATACAACTTTAAGAACAAAATTGGGAAGACCATTATAAATTTACTGAATCCCTGTGTTGAATCCAATTGTAAAAACAATTTAAACATAGACAGACCCCAGTTACCTTGAGCAAGTTCACTAAAGCTGGGTCTACATTTTTGGTTGTGGAAATATCTGAGGACAGCAGCTATAGACAACAAACGTTATACAATCAGTACACTAGCATGAAAGAGTGCACCAATTTGAATAGTCAATTACATATCATACTTTTCAAACCACATCAATACAAAGGATTGACATGTACCCAATTGTTTCTACTTATGTAACTTGCTTGTTTCCTATCATACTGATGTCCTGAAATTTTCTTACCTCTCCACCAACAAAAACAAGTGCCAGATCCAAAGGCTGCTGACGTTTCTCTTCTGAACACTGCATTGGAAATAAGAATTTAAAAAAGATTAACAAGGAACAGCCTAACAAGAGAAAGGGATTAAAAAGAACCTACAAATTTTCTTCACTTCAAAACCTTTTAGATGTCTCATGAATGGAATTTAAAATACTCAAAGCATTATTAATGCAAATTATCAGCACAAGGGAAAGCTTAGAACCAGTAAGTTTGACCAGCCCCCTTCAGACAAAATAGTCCTGGCAAGATCCCTTGAAGAAAGGGTCTGATAATTCACTGCTTCGTCCATTCTGTTGTTCAAAAACCTGTGGTCACGCATATTAATATGGTATGAGGATATGATTTGCAGAATTTTGTACAATATAAAATGGAATCAGGAAAGTATGACTAGTATGGCATTTGTTCCAACCAAATCGAGTTTGCATCTCTCTCATCAATATGAAGCACATATAGCATTTACTGTTAATGCATGATACAAAATAAAAAATAGTTAAATACCATATACAAAGTTTCAGAAATAGAATGTCCACCTGGGTAAAATGGGGGTGGAAGAGGGGGTTTCCTTCAGAATCATGAGGATCATGGGGACAATGGCTCTATACCCTTTGCCCCACCATTACATATACAGGGGAAAAATAAATGCAATTAACAGTACCAAGCAACACTGGAAAGCTATCCTTATTGCAAAAAATAAATAAATAAATAATAATAATAATAAACTATATATCGAAAAATTGTAGTGAATTAGAGATTTAATAAGCATAATATGCAGTCCCTGACCCTGGTTATATCAACTCCACATCACTACCTCTTACCAACAATGAAACTGTTTTGTTTTCCTTCTTATTTGCGTCATACTTAGCAACAGTAATAACTAGTTATAAATTCATTATTTGAACCACCTTCATATAGTGTAATATATATTATATTCAATGATTACAAAGTAGAACGAATGATTCTCTTTTTCAATGTCTCTGCTAGTGCTAGATAAATTGATATAAGCTGTGCTGGACCTTAGTCATTTTGGTATCCTTTCAGATACATCTTTATATATTTTTTCAATTATGCAAAATACTTTATCTCCTTACAATTTAACTAAGAATACTTTCTGATAGTGTCCTCAAATTGTTTTTCCTCCATTTGTGTTAGAATTACAAACATCTTAAGCTTTTTGCAATAATTATAAAACTTATTTAGTTTTGACTAATTTTACATGAAAATATTCATCTATTAGATTTCAACTATTCACTGTGATGATTTTGTAATTTTTGCCTTTATGTTGGTAGCTAGAAAATTGATTAAATTCAAAATTCATTGATAATATCATCATACTATCATGTACGCTCAATTCAATCCAGCCTCAAACCAAATCTAGTTGGGGCTAGCTATATAGATCGTATTCCCACATTCTATTTGATATTTAGATTTACATTTTGTTGAAGTTTAAAGACATTAAATCCTTCTTGATTGCTTCATATTGTCACACTGTTTATCTACCTCTACAAATATAGTCCTAGGTTGTATAAATTGGGAGAAAATAATCCATTTAGTTTTCTGCTTCGCTGCTTCCTTAACGGGTGCCAATTTCCACTTTTCAATAAATATTCAACTCGATTAAACTTTAATCCCAAACTAGTTGAAGTTAACCTTTGGATCGTTTTCTTCCTTTCAGCCAAGTTTAGGGTTGCATCTCCAGAAAAGATTTAGGGCTGCTAAAGCTCTATGTGCCACTTTCACATTCTTATAAAATCATGCATTTAATTATTGGTAAGGATGATTATAGTTTTCTTGTTATTTACCCTTTTGATACTTTATTTAGCTTCAATTTGAAAACTTTTGAAATTTTCTCATTAAAATATTATTGTTCCTCCTTATCCCTATCAAGAAAGTTGAAAGTGACAATGTCAATTGATTGTCGACTAAGACGAGAAAATGCATGACATTAAACATTCCATAGATATTCATATATTTGAACCCAACAATTTTAGGATCTAAAGCTTAGTTAAGCTTTCTTATTCTTATTAGATTCTACATATCTGACACCCTTATAAGCACCTTCTTATCCCCCATCATTGATGAAATACAACAAAATTTTCAGATATTAGTTTCCTTCTCTACTTGGCAGTAGAGATTGTTTTCAAAATAACCCTTTCCTTTTCCTTGTCTGCATTAGTTTGGATCAAATTAGAAATTTTTTCTCATTTTCTTTGTTTATGTTCATTAAAAAAAAAAAAAAAAAAAAAGAACTCAATCCCTTTCAAGTACATAAAGATAAAACAATACAAAAAGAGGATGTCTGGATCTAAAGTTTATTCGCAAACAAATTTCAATTACACTTTGCATCAGAAAACATCAACAACTAAACAACAATCTCATGTTACTTACTGATGGTCGCGGTGGGAAGACCAGAGAAAAGCAGGCACTGTAGATGGAAAAGACTGAGTTGCAACTAACAAAAACGACATCGTAATAGCCATCATCATCGTCGTCGTCGTCGTCGTCGTCGTCGTCATCTGCTATACAAAATCAAAATGCGAACTCAGACAATTATAAACTTTGCCATGAATCTAAAATCAAAATGGAAGCAATTAAAAACTAAATTAAATAAATAAAAAAAAAAAAGAAAAAGAAAAACGAAATACGAGACTAACCTAAGAAGCAGAGAAGTCCGAATATAAGATTTTTGGATCTGATTTTTATTTTTTCCTAATTTCATTCATGTTTTATATATCACCAAGCAGTTCAGCACCTTCGTTCTTCTCTCCTTCAAAGGGCGAGAAATGGTTTTGGGCCCTCAAACGATGTCGTTTCTTTTGAATCAGCCAAGCCATACGGTTATATTAGGCCCAGCCCGATGCCCAATCCATGTAAATTTTAAAAATAGCCCAAAAACATAAGGAAATATCATCCATACGGTTGAATTTTTTTCTATTTCGCGAAAATCGCAAGTAGGATAACATCTTTTATCAGGTTTTTCTTATAATGTAAATGCTCCTTCGTTGTCCCTCTCAGTCTCCCTCTCTTTGGTTAGCTCTACGTTGCTCCCATGGTTATTAAGGCCAGTTTTTTTAGGGAAATAAAAATTGATAATAAACCAAGCATAACCTAAAAGAGAGAGAGAGCCACTCTCATGTTTCAATCTACATTCTTTGATACAAAATGAAGGGTTTTGATTCTCGTTGTGTCAAAAGCCCACCTTAAAAAGATCTCCCTAATTGACTTTCTATAGGTTTTGTTCCTTGATTTTGGACTCCCTGAAGACGAAGGCTTCTCTTTCGAGTTCAATTGGAATTAGTCTTTTTGGGTTACGTTTAGATTTTCTCTTATGACATGCCTTCATCAATCACCCTTTCCCCTTCTAATCCGTTGGAGAATACTCCTATCTGATTTCACAGGTTGAGTTTTGTTTTCTTTTTTGTTTTGTTGTAATTTTGGGGGATTTTGGGTTTTTAAAGATGTGAATATGAGATTCTTTGTGTTGAAGTAAAGAGTGTATGTATACACTGGAAGAGAAGCACATGATGATGGGTTCTGTTGAAGAAAAAATCAAAGCAGGTTGTAGCTTAGTTAATGGAGCACGGACTAATCTACTTGAGGAAATGAAGTTATTAAAAGAAATTTAAGACTGATGAGGAAAAATTATGCCTTAAGAGAATTTGGACTTTGGGCCCTTAAGAAAATACATCTCTTGAGGAATTTAATGGGTTTCACCTAAAGCCCAACAATGAACAGAGTTTAATCTAAGAGGTTAACAAAATAGTCAATGAATTCAAAGGGTAAACTTCTATCCAAAGGACATTTCTCCTTCACCAGGATATCCCCTCTGTTCACCATTTTTGTCACCTGCCAAAGGACCTTCGATAGACTTCTTCATCAAGACATCTCCTCACTAAGGAGTCATAAGATAACTCCACCTACTCACTCATTCGCCAAGCTTAACAATTAAAGCATGACCTAGCATCTTTCATCATAACAAAGTAGTCTCCTTTATCTTCCTCATGATAAGGAGGACTTCTCCAACTAACACCTGCAAGGATAAGTCAACCTCCTTGTCACTGTGAATGCATGACACGTACTCCACTCTTATTCATCAAAATGAACCTCTAGGTATAAATAGTAGCAATGCAATCCATGCAAATCAGCTACTTTTTCATCTTTCATTCCCTTTCTTTTCACTGAAAATGCTCTCAACTCCATGGCTAACTTAGGCATTGGAGCTTCTTTTCTAGGCCAAGGCATGGGCTTTTTCACCACTTCTTTCTTGTTTTACAAGTTTACTTAAGCTTAGATAGCCCACTTTTACCACAAATTTAGCCTATGTTCACCATTTACAAATTCTGAGCTTATTAGCTTGGTGCCGTCTGTGGGAAAGGGTAGTTGGATTTTGTAAACTTGTGATCTATTCTCCTTTTAGAGGATAGTTGCCATAGCTTTCCATTCTTTGTTCTTGTCATAAACACTTAAACACCATTAGAAATCTAATAAACATATTAAACCTACAAACTTATGAGAAAAATGACTCAACATGATGAACAACCCTCTTCTTCACAACTTCAAGATCAAGGAATGTCCATACAAGGGATTCCTAACACTTCTATAAGTTAAGGTTCATTAGGATTATCACCTTTAGGGGCATTAATACATCAATCAATTCCTCTACAAGGTTCTCATACTATACCTATGGATTTGACACATTTCATGCAATATTTGAACAACTTGATACCACACCATGCTCAAACTCCTTCAATTGTCACCTCTATACCTCAAATAGATGTTCCATCATCATTATGATTATTGAACACTATTGTCTCACACTTATCCTTTACAATTCAAGCCTTGGCTAGTATATAAAATCAAACACCTACACCTTCTGCATATGAAACTATCACAATTACAGAACATGTATTAAGGGGTGATCTGAACCAACCTTTACCTCATCAACTTGGAGTTCATATTGATGTAAGGACTGAAAAGAGTCAAGGAGAAAGGTTAAAATCTAAGGTGGAGAGTGTTGGTAGAGATGAATTTGCTAGAAATTAAAAGGGCAAGGGAAGAATTCCTTCATTACGAAGGGATAAAAGGTCTAATCATGGAAAGAATATATATGTCGATGATGAAAGATTACCTCAGGGTGAAGAATCGTCGCAACGTGCAAATGAAGGGAGATGAGATTCTCATGATAATGAGAAGGACAATTTGATTACCAACATTGAGAGACATTCCAAACGAAGAGCAAAACAACCCCAATTAGTTTCCTCTCATTACAAAAAGCAAAACAGTCGCTAGAGTTAAGAACCTACTAGTCGACATGATCTTGAAGAGATGATGGATAAAGTGAAGAAGCTCTTTGAAGAAATGGAAATAGACCAAAGCAAGAAAGTAAAGGATAAAAATTTGGCACTTACCTTAAAATCACCCTTTGTCAAAAGAATAAGTGATTATCAAATGCCAGAGAAGTTCAAGTCACTATTCATTGCAAGATAAAATGGAGAATTTGATCCAAAGACTCATGTCATGGGCTACAAGCATGCCATGAGCGATATAGTTTTATGCTGAGCTATCCATAGGTCTTTGGAAGGAGCCTCCACTAAGTGGTTTGATAATTTAGAAGAAGGCAATCTCTCTTCTTTCAAACAGCTTGCTGAGAACTTCATTCATCGATTTGCAGTAAGCATCCCAACTAAAAAGAAGACCCAATTCTTGGAACAAATAATCTAAGAAGAAGAAGAATCTTTTCCAAATTATATAGCCTGCTTCAACAGAAAAGCTTTAAAGGTAACAAAGCTAGACTAATCAAGGGCTATCGAAGCACTCCAAAATGGTATGATTCATAGAGATTAGTTTAAAGCCTTGAGTAGGCATGCTTCACAGATTTTGGAGGAGACCATGGTGATAGCCCAAAAATATATTAGGTAAGATGTTGCTTATGGCTATAGTCAAATTTCAAAGTCAGAAGTATCTATACCACAAGAAGTGGTGAAGAAACAAAAGTAAGAAGTCAAAGCTGCTCCAACAGTGGAAAAGAATCAGCAACAATAGCCAAATACATGTGTACAAAAAACCCAGGAAGGCCAAGACAACCTCGTCCTAATCTCTTAAAACTTACATCTCTCAATGCCGCCTAAGCTGAGATCTTTGTGGCATTTCAAGACCAAAGCATATTGATGAGGCTGAGGCCTATGCTAAGGTCTATAGAGTTAAGAGATAAAACTAGATATTGTCTCTTCCAAGACACACATGGCCATAACACCAACAAATGCAAATCATTAATGGAAGAGATAGAGAGGTTAATTCAACAGGGTTATCTTGGGAAATTCCTGAAGGAAAAGAGAAGAACTAGAAGCTACATGATCAAGATTAATGTAAGCTGCCTATGAACGAAGGCATAGCAGGTGTCATTCATTGTCTCATTAGGGGGCCTATCAAAGTACCTCTCAGTAAATCCAAAGCTAAGGCTTTGGAGAGAAAACAAGAATTGCTCGAATTTTTCTTTTGCAATGGAACTAAGATTTTGGATGACGGAAATACATTAGAAGTTTCACATGCAAGTCCAATGGTGATTCAAGCTGTAGTTGCCAACTTTGTAGTGAAGAGAATTCTAGTTGATTCAACTTAATCACTTTAGAAGTGTATAGAAAAATGGGATTAAATGAAGAAGATTTAAAAGAATTGATAATCCTATTCGTGTACTAGATGGCTCTAAAGTCCCATCAAAGGGAGTCATAAGGTTGCCTTTTACTATAGGCATGTCACCAGACTGTATTACAATGATGGCAACCTTTGTCATCGTTCAAATACCTCTTGTATACAACATATTGATGGGAAGACCACTGCTATATGCACTTGAAGCTTCAATGAACATTAAAGATTAAAAATGACATTCTATGGAAGCCTCAACAATGAACTGAACCATTCAAATATAGATTCTAAGAAGAGGAAATAGTCCTTAGAAAAATTTGCAAGATAGAAGTTTGGACATAATTTGTATAATCAAAGCCACCTTAGAAAATTGAAATGGTCGGCAAATTGGAAAAGTTCTTCATCGAACAAGAGGAATCAAAAAAATTTCTAGTGCTTAATTCTTCATTAAGTGAAGACCAAAAGAGAGAAGCTCAGCATTTTCTTAGTGAAAACTTGTCTAACTTTGCTTGGACTTCAGCAAAAATGGCAGAAGTTAATCCTGAGTTCATCACCCATCAACTTGGTATTGATCCAAACTTCAAACCAATCAAGCAGAAAAATATATGTTTTAGGGTAGAAAGACAAGCAATTATCAAAGAAGAAGTTGACAAGTTCTTAGGAGTGGGGTTTATCAAAGAAGTACACTATTTTGAGTGATTAGCCAATATTGTTCAAGTTAAGAAGCCAAATGGCACCTATAGGATGTGTATAGATTTCTCTGACTTCAATAAAGCTTGTCTGAAGGATTCATTCCTATTACCAATGATGGATAAGCTAGTAGATCCAACAGCTGGCTATGGATTTTTATCATCACTAGATGCAAAGCAAGGGTACCACCAGATAAGTATGTACCCAGATGATGAGGAAAAGACATCATTTATCACTGAGAAAGGTGCTTATTGTTATATTTATATGCTATTTGATCTCAAGAATGCTGGAGCTACATATTAACAAATCATCAACATGATGTTCAAAGATCTGCTGGGCAAGAATATGGACGCATATGTTGATGACATGATAGTTAAAAGTTTTCGAAGATCATATAAGAGGCCTCATAGAAATCTTTGCAGTAATGAATGATTATGAGATGAAACTAAATCTTAAGAAGTATTCATTATTCATCAACGGTGGAAAATTCCTTAGCTTTATAGTTAATGAATGGGGAATAGAGCCAAATTCAAATAAAGTTAGAGCTACACTTGACATGGCACCATCGATGAACGCGAAAGAGGTACAAAGATTGACGAAAAAAATAGCAGCACTTAATTGATTTATATCTTGGAGTGCTGAAAGTATATGTTTTTCTTTAAAAACTTAAGGAAGATAAATACTTTTGAGTGGACATTCGAATGCAAAGTGGCCTTTGAACAACTTAAAGCTTTCCTCAACTCTGAGTAGATACTAAGTAAACCATTGCACGAAGAACAAGTTTTGATCTACCTTTCTGCTTCATACAAAGCAATAAGTTCTATTCTCATTCAAGATGAAGGTTCAATACCCAAGCCAATTTACTACTTTAGTAGAGTTTTATAATGAGTCAAACTGAATTATCTTCCAATAGAAAAATTAGCTTACGTTCTACTTTTGTTAGCTAAAAAGTACAAGGTTTATCTTTAAGCACATTAAGGAGTGGTAGTCACTGATCAATCACTCTAAAAAGTTCTTCATTACCCAGAGACCTCAGGGCGAATGCTCTACTGGTCAATCAAATTATGCTAGCATGGATTACAATACAAGCCACAATCAGCCATCAAGGTATAATTCCTAGCTAATTTTATCTTTGAATTCTCCTTCTCCACTCCACCATCTTCAATAGAGCGAACAATGCCAAATGAAGCTGTTCAACAAGCTGAATCAAATTCTTTACCAGCTCTTAACAGCTCCTTTTGGGAACCCTATTTAGATGGGGTAAATAATATTGGAAGTAGTGGTGCAGGCATAATACTAAAAAAGAAAAAAAAGAATGTTTTTTTGCTTGAATATGCCTTGAGATTCAACTATAAATAACACAACTGAGTATGAAGCGATGATCTAAGGGTTATTGCTTACTGATTCTTTGAGGCTCAAAACTCTGAAAGTCTTCATAGATTCTCAATTGATAGTAGGTCTAATCATGGGAGAATTTGAGGCAAAAGATGAAATTATATTGAAGTACTTAGAAAAGGCTAAGGCCTTTCATTCAAAAAATGAAAGATAGAAATATAGACGCTCAGTTTAACAAAGTCCCTCGAATTGATAATTGCAGAGCAGATAGTCTTAGCAGAGTAGCAGCCACTGATCTAATCGAACTGTCTTAAAGAATTTTTGTAGGATCACTTCCTCATTTAAGCATTCAGGATGGCAAAGAGGTCATATAAGTGGACAAAATGCCTAGCTAGTTGGATCCCATTAAAGCCTATTTGGATAAGTGAGAACTACCTTTAGACCCGAAGATGGCAAGAAAGGTTCTATTCAAAGTACTCACTTTTCATTATATGATGGAATACTTTATAAAAGAGCCTACTCTTTGCTATGGTTAAAGTTTCCTAAGCCAATTGAAGCAAATTATGTGTTGTAAGAGATATACGAAGGGTCTTATGAAATGCATATAAGAGGCAAAACATTAGCAGTACAAGTGATCAAATAAGGATACTTTTGGTTGACAATTAAATAAGATGATATTAAGTTGGTACAAAGTTGTCCTATTTGTCAAAGTTATGCTTGAAGCCAAAGCACTCTAATAGCAGAACAGATCCCAATCATAGGCTCATGCTATTTGCTAAGTGGGGAATAGATATCCTAGAGCCTTTTCCAATGGCTTCAGGTTAGAGAATATTCTTTCCAGTGGTTGCAGAGTACTTCACCAAATGGATAGAAGCCGAAGCACTTGCCATAATTACAGTAAAAAAAAAATTATCAATTTCTTATGGAGGAATATCTTATGTGGATTCGTGTTCCATATCAATTTGTCAACGATAATGGAAAACAATTCAACAATTCGAAAGTTCGAGCCTTTTGTGATGGTCTTCAGATCAAACAACACTTCTCATCTATTGCTCATCCACAATCAAATGGGCAAGTCAAAGTGGTTAATCAAACTATCCTCTAAGGACTAAAGAAATAGCTTGATGGTTATGGTCGAGGTTAGGCAGATGAACTCTACCATGTCCTTTGGGCATATCGAACAATACTAAAAGAAATAATAGGTGAAACTCCTTTTAGTCTAACTTATGACATAGAAGTTGTAATTTGGGTTAACATTGGCATACCGAGTGGAGGGATCAATTTTCTTAGCGAAGAACTTAATGACCAAGAGAGAAGAATTGACCTACATCTCTTATAAGAGTTTTGTGAAAAAGTAGCCATTCACTTAGAAGCTTAAAAGACCAAAGTAGCTAATTATTTCAACAAAAAAGTTAGAACTCAGGTATTTGCCAAAGGAGACATAGTCTTAAGATACTTTGAAGCCATAGGCCACAAAGAAGTGATGGGCAAATTGGCACAAACATAGAAAGGGCTATATCAAGTACAAAAAGTGATTGGTCCTGCAATATATAAACTTATAACACTAGAAGAAGTTGAAATTCCTCACTCTTAGAATATTCAGCACCTCAAAATGTACTTTAAATAATTTAGAAATGAAGAATCAGTTTTCAACATATGAAGCATCCTTCACATTTCTCTTTTCCTTTGCCAAGGCGAAGATGAAACCTTTATCAAGGCATGGCCAAAGCCTTCACTAAGGTGAAGCATTAAGTCTCCTATAAAAGGGTATTGTGAGGCCTCGCCCGAGCACTGGTCCGATCTGCCGAGGAATCGAAATGCTCTTCGGGAGAAGCTCCACGATTGGAACTCGCTGTGAGTTCAGAAAATTGATTTGTGTGATTTGTTATTGTGAAAGGGAGTCGCCACTTTAATTTACTTCTTTTAATTGGGAAAATTAAAGAAAACCCAAATTGATTGACTTCAAAAATGTTTTGATTTTGTCCCAATGGAAAATCACTCATCCGCGAGTGACCAAAAAGGGCTCGGGGATCAGGTTTTGGTAAGTAAGAAAATATAATTTTCTTTAGTTTGGCTAAAAAAGTGCAAAATAACTCTTAAAAAGAAATTTTCATTTATGTATGAACAGGAACATAATGATGCATGAAACAGATATATATGCTAAGATGAAATGTCAATTATAGATAAATAAACGAAAGTAAATTCTACTTAATTATTACATGATCAAAACAAATAAAAAGAAAGAGGATCTTTCCTCTAGCCCTTATGGGTACTAAGGAAAGCACACATTCCTCAACTAAAGTAACATAGAATTAGAAGTAATAGATTAACACAAATAAATGAAAGTAAAAGGGAAAAAATGTTAATAACAGATTTTGGAGTTGATGCCTTTTCATAATGGCAGCCTGTGTATCATATTGAATATGAATCAAACCCCATGCAGTTCTTCCTTCTTGCGAGGGAGAGGTTCTGGAAAAGAGTGTTGGTTTGTTTATTAATTTAATTTTGATTCTTAAATTAATAAATTTTAGATCTTTTCTATTTTAGACCTAAAGAAAATTCTAGATCTGTGTTTAGAATTTTGAAAATGGAAAGAAGATTATACCTTTGCTTTCCTTGATTTTCGGATGAACAGGACGAGCTTAACTCCAGATCTAAGCTCCACTTTGGATTTGAAACCCTTGGAAGTTGAATCTTAAAAGCAAAAGATTAGTGAAATAACATAATGAATGTGAATTGAAAAGAAATTGAAACAACAACTCTTTTGTATCAAATTTCAAAAAAAGACTTAAAAGTAACAGATATATCAGTATCAGAGAGAATTTCTACCTTGGAATTCCCCCCAAATGAGTTGGAAGGAGGCTGTATTTATAGAGTTGGTGAAAGGGGTGTTGGTGGCACTAAAAGCTCACCGGCAGCATGGGCGACATCGGTGGCTCGCCGGACGTCTAGGTGGCACAAGGGGCATGCCGCCCATACCGCCAGCATAAATTTTGTGCCGCCCATTGGGCGGCACATTCAGCGTGCCACCTAGAGAGACGGCGTGCCACATGCGCTCTGATTTGGCTGGTTTAACCTATTTCCTACTTTTTCATCCGTTTTTGGTCCGTTTCAATTCCATTCGAGCTCGATTTGATTTTATGGGTTCATAACTAAAAGATAGTCGACTAGAGGTGTAAGATTTAGGAAATTTATTTTTCAATGGGGCGCTGCCCCTTTGACCCCTGCCCGCTAACCGGCTAGCGGGACCGTCGTATGCATAGCGCACTATTCTTAGTAGGTGTCAAGCTGCAGCCAGATCATAAAGGTGCAAATTTGAGGGTTCACAGGTACCTAAAAACCTCACCAAGGTGAGGTACATTTCTCTTCGCTAAGGCAAAGACAAAGCCCTTGTCAAAGTAAGGCCAAAGCCTTCACTAAGGTGAAGTATTAAGTCCTCTGCAAGAGGGCACCTACAAATGTCATCAGGTTAAGGTATATTTCCTTTGCCAAGGTGAAGATAAAGCGCTTGCTAAGGCAAGGCCAAAGTCCTCGTTAAAATAAGGCATATTTGATCTTGAAGCAAAAAACTTTACAACATGTCAAATTACCAAAGTAAAAGCAATAACAAGTTATTCCTTTTTCAAAGGGGGAGAATAACATATATCCACAATTTAAAGTTCAGAGTAAAGTTCAATTGATTCAATTGATTCAATTTTCAATTTAAAGAGTTAAGTATCAATTTTAAATTAACACAATTCAATTATTTGTGAAGAAGTCTTAAAGGACGAAACAATATTGGAAAAGAATATAAGTTGTTCATTAAATCACAGAATTATACAAAAGAATTACAAGAGTACTATGTACAAAAGAATTTTCTAAGTCCTAAAGAATATTTAAGTCCTAACAAAGAAAAAGCCAAAGAGGGAAGCTATTTTGATGAAGATTGCCCAAAAGTAAAGGTGTCCTTCAAACCAGAGCCTTGACTTGTAAGGAACAAAGTAGCCAGATTGCCTTTGTTTATATTGGGAACCATATAAATTTGTTTCTTTAAATTCTCTTGAAGTACTCTGGGGAGCTTCTTTATATGTACCCTTAAATTTGCACCTCTAAACATTTGGTACCAATGGAATCAAACCAAGCCCAAATAGGATGAGAAATGGATGAGAATGGGTTGAAAGATAGGGTGTAGCAACCTAAGTGCTTATTGCAACAACTAGCAACTGGCTAGTGTTGCCATAGCTAGCATTCCATTTGCTACAAGCATCCCTACAGTCACCAACTAGTTACCGCAGTCTGGGCACAGTTGCCGCCATGTACCTTTTCTTGAATCCCACATAAAAAATTCACAGTTTTCAGCCCCTAGATTCCCCCTATAAATACCTTGCACCTTTTAACAGTTCCCACACACAGTTACATGCTTTTATCCTCTCTCTAATGCTCCCAAAACACTATTTCTAAGGTTTTTAAGCTCTTAAAACCTATTTTCTAAGCTTATCTAATCTTCCAAATCATCCAAAACCCTATTTCTATGCCTCTTAATCATCCAAATCACCCTAAAACCCCATTTTCTAAGCCTCCTAATTAAGCAAAGGTGTGATTCAAGTCCTACCCTTAATAAGAGTTCATGCTATTCAAGAGTTATTTTTCCAAAAAGAGAGCTCGTGCTGTTCCAAAGTCAAGATAGGACTAATATTTGGTGCCAAATTCATTCCCTATGTTCCTCATTGTAAAAAAACCAAAGGTAAAATTCTTTCTTTTTTTCTTTTCAATTCTGATTTTGATATTAAAATTCTATCTCCTCTACCTTTTTCTATGATCTAAATATGGAAAGATCTAATTTTTTTTAATTAAAACCATATCAAATTAACAAAGTCTAAACCTTTAAATCTATCAAAATATGATAATAAATATTATGGCTTAAAAACTCCTCCTTTGCAAGAAGGAAGAACTGCATTGTAATACCCAAGTATTTTATATTTCACTTTAATTGCTAATAATGCTAAAAGACTAGATCTTTAAATGTTAGTGTAGTATAGGAGTGATAAGAAATTGGGTAGGAATCTTATGATATAATGTGTGATGTTTGCCTAACATATGATTTTGTTATAACTAATTATGCTCTAATGATTTAAATAGAGTTCATATGATAGTTAATAATACAAGCAAAGAAGTTAGAAAACATAAAATTGAAAGCTATAGTGAAAGGAAGAGAAAAGAATTTAAAAGGAAAACTTTCAAGCTTGTTAATGGGCCTATGGGCTTATTATTGGGTCTTCATATAATAAAGGCCTAAGTCAAACATATGAAGGCCAGTCCATTGGGCCTAAGAGTTATAAAATATCTAAAACTTTTGACCAAAAGTGGTTGGCCCATGACAATAGACAAAAGATGTTGTAGAGAGTGAGTCTTAGACATTTGACTATCTAGCCATAAAAATTAACTAAGTCAAAATCCTAAACCAAGTGAAAATTTCACTTTTCCTACATATGAGTTTAGGTTCACTTTGGGAACTCCAATGCTTCATGGTGATCATTGCCATTGTAGAGAAAATCCTAGCCATCCAACTTGACACAATCTTAGCCATTCATTAAGATCAAATCCTAACCTTTAGATATAGCTTGATAAATCCTCACCATCTAGCCCAATAGATATATAAGCAAGATAATGTAGAGAAATCACATTTAGCCTTTCTCTACACCAAAATCCTACACCGAAGAAAGAAATTCCCTCTACCCCACTTGCAGTAAGAATCTTAGTAAATTAGATCTAACCAAGGTGAGAAATTATATTTATTTATTCTTTTCTACACTTTAAGGTTAATTTTAGTGTTTTTGTTTAGATATCTCTTTCACACCATAGGAAGAATTTAGCCATAGTAGTGAATGACTAAAGAAAGGTTTTATATTCTAATTAAGTGCACCTATGGCTATTTTAGATAAGGAAGAGTGAATTAGAAGTGTTAGAATGACTTTTAGAACATGATTCAAAACTTAGAAGTCTTAAAGACATGAACATGGTCAAAAGAGGAACCAAGTGTTCTAATATTAGATGGTGATAATTAAGTAATCATATATGTTATATGATATGTCAATTTCATATTTCTTTAACTAATTTGAAGATTTGATGAGGAATTAGAAAATTTCCCCAATTTGATGTAAATGGGACAAGTAAGGTTTCATGTAAATAAAAGTAAACTAACTCAAATTAATTGGCAGAAATTGAGTACCTAGGTGTTAATTTGATGAATCTCTATTCAATTTGAGATTTAAAAGTGAAATTGATAGTTTTGCCCAAATTCTAGGGTTTATGGAACAATTTGGGAATTTTAGAATGTAGACTTGGAATCATGAAATTGAATGAGGAATTTAGCTTAAAGATGCTAAGAAATAATAATAAAGTATAAGTATACATGAGATATAATTGATACATCCCTAATATAAGTGGAAGTAGTAAAACAAGTAAAAAATACAATTGGTAACACCACTAGTCACTAATTAATGTATAATTGAAATGTTATGGGTGTAGGACTTCAAGGCAAGGGCAAGGAAATTGCTCAAGACCGGGAAGGACATTAAACTAGCCAAGAATAAATATTCATTAGAGCAAAGGAGTTAAAGTGAGTACTTAATAATATGATGTAATTGTGCCATGTTGTTTGCAACTATTGTTTGAAATGCCATCCTTTGATACAAGCCCAAAAGGGACATTAAATATGTGTTGTCCATGAATTGTAAGCCTTTGAATTCAATATCCTTCTTATATGATAATTTGAACATAATGAGCCTCTTACATTGATGCCATTTTGTGCCCAATGATTAATATGCCAACTACGTGCCATTGAATACTTGATATAGATCTTGAATATGCCTTCATGAATACCTATGACTAAGCAGAAATCCTCTCTGATGCGAGAAAAGACATCAGACCTTATGCACTTGGTATAAGCCCGTGGGTAGGATGAGAGTACCTAACCTTTGTTGGGGGGAATGCCTAATTGCAAGATCTGATTAGTTTTGCATAATGTGATGTATATGAGCGAGCTAGGTTTAGACCGCCACTCTAATATTTATGTATGGGAAGCTTTCCATTTCAAGACATTATTATTTTTGCTAAAATGCATTCTAAAGTTCAATATGGTGAATTTTGGTAAACATCACTCCATTCCTATCTTGAATTAACCCAAATCATAACATCCTATACTACTTGCATGTTATGTTATATTATTTTGTACTCACTAAGGTTGTCTCATCTCATAGTTGTTTATAATTTTCCCGGTTGAGGTGATCCATTAGCAAGGTAAACTCCGAGCTACACTTTTTCTCTTGGGACTTGCTAAAGTGTTATTTTGTACTGCTTGTGTCATTTTAGAGACAAACCATCTAGGGCTCCATGGTATCTTAAGGCATAGTGTTAAAGTACATTATGTTGGAGAATAATGTAAACAATTAATGATATTTGTTATATATAAGTACTTATGTTTGTAAGTAAGAATGTATGGATAATATTGGTTAATACCTATGAATGATGTTCTATTCATGATTATGAGATGGTACTAGAGTATAATGGTTATGAATAATTAATTAAAGTAATAATGGGAAAATATAGAGAATGAATGTGGTTTCGATCTCAGGAAAGATTGCAAAATAGAATATATATAACATGATAATTGGATCAATAGTGTTCTATAGGGTTTAGGTGACCTTATGTCTTCCTGAACTCTAGGACAGTCATAGTCTAGAAATTGGGTCGTGACATGTATGGGTTTAATTTCTATTCAAAGGGATACATAGGCATGCTATTTTTAAGGCATCAATTATATTAAAATCAATAACTCATTCTCTTTATCATCTTCTTCACATAGTTTAGGGCTAAAATTGTTTTTCTTAACTAAAAGTCAAAACTTTAGTTTTTCTTTTATGTTATTCATTATTTTTATTTATTACAGGTGTTTAGAGCATTATTTTTCTTCTTATTTTAGTAGTTTAGATTAGATCTAGGGAATGTGTGTCTTCTCTAGAATTTTATACCCTTAGAGGAAGGATCCCTTAGGGGAATGTGTGCTTTCCCTAGAATTCATAAAGGTTAGAGGAAAGATCCCCTGATTTGACCATTTTGTTTGTAATAGTTTTAGGTAGACTTCTTTTATTTCTCACTTTATTATTGTCATTGCTTAATATTCCACACGTATTACACGAAAAATATTTGCTTTGTACATCATATTATATCTATTCATTCATATATAAAAATTTCTTTTTAACAAAACCTCTTTTGTATTTAAGCAAACTAAAAATAGATCTTTTTCCTGAATTATCAAACAAAACTAGTTCTCAAGTCCTCTTTGGTCACTCAAGGGCTAGTGCTTTTTCTTTAGGATAAATGGTATAATTTTGGAGTTAATCAAATTGGATTTTTCCTTTAATTATCCCAAATAAAATAAAGCAAAATTAAAGTGGCGACTCCTTTTACAAATTACAATTTACAAAATATAATTTTTTAAACTCATAACAAATTTCAATAGTGATGTTTCTCCCAAGGATCATTTTGATCCCTTAGCGGATTGGACCGATGCTCGAGCAAGGTCTCATAGTTGGTGACTTCACTGGGGACTTCCAAAATCTTTTTTAAATTAAGGATAAAAGTGGACTACATTTGGTAAACAAAAATAAAGTTTGGCTTTCAAATAAAAAATAGTTTTTCATACATCACTATATTGTGCTCCTTGTCTAAAACCCTAGTTTCTTATGAAAATAAAGGATAAAAAATAGCATTAAGTAGACAACCTTCCATAGGTCTGCTTGCCAATTGGAAAATTATCTAGCTTGTGACATATTTTGTAATCCTTTTAGAGGTGTAATGAGTAAGCAAGTACCACCGGACCCACATGAGGTTCACTGACTCATATGTGGTTAGGTATATCGCATCTCTAGTATGACGGGTTTCCTTTTAAGCCACCCTTGCCCTTTCATGTAATAGCCCATAAAACCTTCCCATAAGGCTATATGTACCTAATGCTAAATTATTGGTATGCCATTACCATGAAACCATTTCATTTATGCATACATGCATGCATACATCATGTAAGAATCCCACTAAATTGGAATCTGAAACCCACCCAAACACTACTAGTCCTTATTCAAACCTATGTCAAATTCATGGTAAAGATAATCCTATGTCTATCCGTGGTACCCTTGTCCTTATCCTACTACTTTGATTAGGATTTCATGATCTTATCCTTACCCTTATCCTTACTAAAGCTAAAAATTGATCTAGCTTCATCTTTTCATTCAAAGATTAACAAGATGTCTACCATATTAAGAAAGCAAGTTTCTATTACCAATGGAGCTAATGACTTGATTAATGAGCTTCTTGCCAAACTCACTGAATAACAAGAGGATATGTTTAAGAGCCAAGAGGCCCATTTCCAAGATTTGCTTTAAACCGAAAAGAGGACCATTCTGGTAGATGTCCAATAAATGATGGGCCGAACCTCTATAAACCAAGGTTCAATTGATCCAAACCCAGTAGATCCAAAACCCACCTCCTATCATATTTTTGGATTTGCTACCAAGTCTGACCCAAAAGACAAGGGGAAGGCTATGGTTAAAACCATTCCTCCACCACCCATCCTATCACCTAGTATTCTTAAAACTAACCCACTCTTCTAACCTATTGTGAGACCTCGCTTGAACACCCCTTCCTTGCTCGAGAAATTGCCTTAAGGAAAGATGAGCAATTTTTAAGGAGATTATGGAATGAATTTTGGTGCTCATAAATGACAAGTATTAAATGAGAATTATAAAAATGCCTGAATTATGGCATAATATGAATGCATGGCATAATTATGGATATGTGGAAAATATTTAAGTAAATCATCTACAAATTAAGGAGAGTTCCCTCTAATCCTTATGGATTCTAGGGGAACCACATGATCGCTTCTTAACTCCAAATTAATTTAACTAATTACATAAATTGAATAGTGGGATGTCTTCTCTAGCCCTTATAGGATTCTAGGAAGACCACAAATTCCCTTACAATAGTATTAGAAATAATTAATTACATTTGGAAAATAAATGAAAAATGAAATTAATTTTAAATTGGATTTGAGATTTGGATTTAAATTCCAAATGTACCTATTTACCTTATTGAATGTAGATCGAAACCCATGTAGTTCATTCCACTATGAGGTGGAGGGGTTTATTGATTGATCAAATTAATTTTAGTTTGGTTGGATTAATCAAAATAGCTTTGTTTTTAGTGGACGGGATGTATGAAGTGTTTTGCTAGACCCAAATTCCATTTTATCATGATTGGATGATTTGATTGATTGAGAGATTGATTAATTAAATTAAATGATTAATTAATTAAGGTGATGAAATGGATGGATGGATTAATTAATTAAGATAAAGGATAGATTAATTAAAAAAGATTGATTTAATTTAAAAAAGTGATTAATTAATTAATTAAAAGGATTAATTAATTAATTGAGTGATTAATTAATTTTTTTTTTGAAAGATGATTAGTTAATTAAAAAGAATTAATTAACTTTGGTTAGGATGAAGTAATTAATTAATTAATTTAGAAAATGATTGGAGGAAGAAGAAGAAGAAAAATTTTGTAGATAGCATACTAACATAAGTTTTGGGGTGAAGAAAATGGTAGAAAGGAGTGGGTATTTATAGGTGAAGGGTGTGATGTGAAAAGACCAAAAAAGGGTTAAAAAATAGGTTGAAAAGAGGGCATGTTTGAAATTTTCAGGGCTGGATAGGGGGAGCACTGGTAGATTCGTGGGTTGGTGGTTCCATTGACATGTGGTAGGTTTTTCTTTTTATTTTTTTTAGAGATTGATTGTTGGTCCATGGTTGAAAATTGAGCATCCGAATAGCAATATTCTTGAAGACTAATTTTTTTTTTTGAGGGCACTGCTCCCAAACCTCCGCCTCCTAATCGGCTAGTGTGAGGCCTTGCCCCAGCATCGGTCTAGTATGTTAAGTGGGAATCAAAATGCTAATTTGGAAAAAAGTCTTATGATGGAACCCTTGGGTTCAGATTGGTTGATTTTGAAGATTCACCACCTTAATTTTATTTTTTTATTTGAAAAAAAGTTGAGGAAAAAAAATTCAATTGAATTACTCCAATTTTATCCCAATATAAAAAAGCGCACTAGTTCTCGATTACGAAAGAGGATTCGGGGATTAGATTTTTGGTTTATTTAGAAAAAGATTAGTTTGGCAGGTTTAATACAAAATGACTAAAATTAATTTCAAGAACAGTTTTATGAGATCTCACCCGAATAACCCTCTCTCCCTTAGAGGAAATTTTGCCTTAAGAAAAGGCCGAGTAATTTTTAAGCAGGTCATGGAATGAGTTTTGATGCTCACGATTGAAACAACTATCATTTGAAAAATTGATTTGTGATTTGAAAAATAATTTTGGGAGTCGCCACCCTAATTTATTTTGAAGTGAGAAAATTAAGGAAAAATCCAATTTGTGACTCCAATTCACTAGTCTTCGAACTAAGTTGAGCTTGGAGACTAGGTTTTTGGTTAAAAAATATAAATTCAGCTCTTAAGTTTAATGTGGCTTGGAAAAATAATTTCATAGATGACAAGTATTATATGGCAATTATAATATCATGATTAATGCGTTAGCATGGGATGAGTGCACAGAGAAAATTAAAATAAAATATCTACAAATTAAGGAGAGTGTTTCCTCTAATCCTTATGGATTATAGGAAACCACATAGTCGCTCCTTAATTCTAAATTAAACTAATTACATAGATTAATTAAAAAGATTAATTAATTAATTAATTGAATGATTAATTTTAATTTGAAAAAGAGTTTTAGTTAATTAAAAAGATTAATTAACTTGGTTAGGGTGAGATAATTAATTAATTAAAAAGATTAATTAATTAATTAGAGAGCAGTTGGATGAAGAAGAATAGAAAAATTAGAGGATAACTATCAACTCTGACTCAAGGGGTGAACCCCCTTGATCCTTGCCGGCTAATTGGCTAGTAAGACCACTATACTGGCTCTGCATAGCGCATTAATCTTAGCAGGTATCAAGCTACAGTCGAATGATGAGGGTGTAAAATTAAGGGTTCACAGTTGCCCCCTCATCAGAATTGTCTTTTTTGTAAGGTAATTTTGATAATAGTAAACCCGAAAGAAGGGATGATACAAGGAACCAAAGTGATGTCTAGGTTGGTGCTTAGACATGTTTGGCTGAGACACATGGTTGAAAAAAGAAGATGGTAAAAAGAACCACAGGGATATTTAAGTAATTATTCCTAAACATTCATGGGTGGAATATGTGCTAATAAATGGAAGTGAAAAAATGGACCAAAGGGATATCTAGGCTGGCGGCTAGATATTTTGGGTGAATTAATGAATTTCGGTAAAAGATGTGGAAAATGAAACCATATAGATATCTAGGTGATCATTTCTAGACATTTATGGGTGGAATTGATAGATTTTGATAAAAGTGATGGAAAACTAAACCACATAGATATCTAGGTAATTGTTTTTAGACATTTATGGGTGGAATTAATAGATTTGGATAAAAGAGATGGAAAACAAACCATATAGATGTTTAGGTGACTATTTCTAAACACTTATAGGTGGAAGAGAGTTTCGAACAAGATAATTTAATGAAAGGAGAGCCTCAATCTATGACGAGTTGGCTCGAGAGATTCTGACAAGATATGGTAAAAGGAGAGCCTCGGCCTATGGTGAGTAGGCTCAAGAGATTCTGATAAGATTTGGTAAAGGGAGAGCCTCAACCTATGGCGAGTTAGCTCAAGAGATTCTGAAAAGATTTTGGTAGGAAAGCCTTAGCCTATGGTGAGTCGCTCAGGAGATTCTGATAAGATTTTGGTAAAAAGAGAGTCTCGGCCTATATCTAGTCGGCTCTAGAGATTTTGAAAAGATTTTAATAGGAGGAGAGCCTCGGCCTATGGCGAGTTGGCTCGATATATTTTGAAAAGATTTTAGTAAAGGGAGAACCTTGGCTAATGGCAAGTCGACTCAAGAGATTCTAAAAAGATTTTAATAAGAGGAGAGCCTTAGCCTATAGCGAGTTAGCTTAAGCGATTCTGACTAGATTTTGGTTGCACCAAAGAAATTTATGCTTTTAAATGTGAGGGGCTGGGCCTTTTGGAAGGCTTAAAGTAACTTTGCTGTGATTAAAGGGACTCCGGAAGTCACACTTCATCAATTAGATATAGAAAGATATCATTTAGCTTCAAAAAGGCATTGGTCAACTTTAAAAGGTGTTGATCAGCTTTGAGGAAGTACTGATCAGCTTTAGGAGATGCTATTAGCTTGACTTGTGCATGATGGTGCATGATTGTAGATGGTTGCATAGGTGTTGGTGCATAGATGATACATGTTCATGTATGCATTTTTCAGGATTCACTGACCTTTTGTTTAATTTCTATGTCATGAATGATTTGTGATGATGCCTATAATGGATGATTGCATGATGCATGAGGGTGGATTCATGTATTTGCTTTGTGAATGCAATTTTTCATGTGACTTTTGCATCCATAGCAACCATACTTTAGACACTATATACATTTATGGACTAAAAAACTCAACAAGGGTGAGAAACTCAACTTGAGTTAGTATGGAATAGTCGCCATGGCAGCATTGCAAGGAGTTTGGGTGGAATGAAATTTTTCTGGGGGTTTGCTTTAGGTTTTGGGATTTGGTGGCCCATATTTTCTATTTTGATGCTACTAAAGAGGAGTCATATCCCACCTTTAAGAAGATTGATGTTATGGCTTGGTAGTGACCCATAGGCAACTCTAATGGTGCCAGAGTTTAAAGTTTGGCATTTTCTACATTTTTAAGAGTTTTTGGACTTGCCTTAAGATGTTATAGGCTAGATGGTGGTCAATAATGGTCAGGTGAATTTGACTAATGTGATTTGAGAAGTTTTATGATCTTGGTGACCAAAGAGACAGCAGAGGCTCAGGATGAGGGCCTTAGTTTTTTGTTTAAGAGTCGGGTACAGGTTTATTGATTAGGGTGATGTTAGAGTGGCAGATGAAACAAAGAAATTTTATGGTTAGAGCTATATTAGCAGAAACACTAATGAGTCTTGATTACTTTATTTAAGGTTTAGAGAGATGGACTATTTTGCTAGTTATTCTTCAGGTGAGAAAAATTTATCTGCTCTTACCCTTTTTATTAAGGGTGCTTTATGGGTGTTTGGTTTTGGGTTATCTTGTAAATGTAGCTGACGGATCATTTTTGGATGGTGGCCCCTGCATTTTAGTCTGCATATGCCTTATTGAGACTTGATCAAAGATCGGATAAGATGTTTGCTTATAGCTTGCCCTAGAGGACACATTTTGGCAGTGGCACAAAATCAAAATCTTTCATTACTATGGGCCATGGGTGTCGAGTGATTTACTTATTAGGTTTGGCTTAAATGACCTTCCACCAAAGGATGAGGGTTTTATGACAGATGATGTGGACTCAGGATGTGCCCCCAGTTGTTCCCTTCTTGGAGTCTATGTAGATTACAACTTCCATTATTGGAGCTATTAGGGTGATTGGCTAAAAGAGTTATCATATTGTTTATTCTAAGATTTCATTTAGGACCATAAAGAGGTATGACAGGTAGTTGATAAAGATGGTATGGCTAGTTAAGAAAGAGTGCTTGGCTTGACGTAGCTGAGGAAAGAGAGACTGCAAGAGGAGCCATCGATAGCAAAAGGACTACAACACAAACAGAGGGGGTGACTCAATCTTTGAAGGAGACTTAGGGATCTACTAGAGGTGCGACAATGCAGGCTGCAATAGTGACTCAGGCTATTGTGGCAATGACAGAGGAGACTATGAATGCCATGAGGAGATAGGATGACACTATGTTAGAGGTTCAAAAAAGGACTACTGCAATTAAGGTAGAGTGGAAGACTAGTTAGACTATGATGGGTTTGTATTTTGCAAAATTTAATCACCATTAAATGAGACATCTTTTATTTTATTCTAATTTATGCCTATGTGTGAACCCTCAAATTTGCACTCTTATGATCCGGCTGTAGCTTGACACCTACTAAGTATAGTGCACTATGCATATAGCGGTCTCGCTAGTCGGTTAGCGGGCAGGGGTCAAGTAGGGCAGCACCCCTTGCGGGGTGCGGGGCAGTGCCCCATTGAAAAATAAATTTCCTGAATCTTTCACCTCCAGCCGACTGCTTTTCAGTTATGAACTCACAGGATCAAACCGAGCTCAAATAGGAACTGAAATGGAACTGAAATGGACAAAAAAGCAGGAAACAGGTCGAACCAGCCGGCTAACGCAAGAGAGGCGCATTGCCGCTCTAGGCGGCATGAATCTCGTGCCGTCGGTAAGGTGACACAAAACTCATGTCAACAGCAAGGTGGCATGCTCAACGTGCTACCCGGATGCCCGGTATGTCGCCGGTGCCGCCCGTGCTACCGACGACATGCTGGTGTTGCCGCCGGTTCCACCGCCACCCCCCTTCACTAGTTCTATAAATAGAGTCTCCTTCTAGCTCATTTGGAGGGGGATTCCAAGGCAGAAATCCTCTTATATTGCTCTAATTATTGTGCTTAAGTTCTACTTGAAATTTGATACAAAAGCTGTGGTTTCAATTTCTTTTTAATTTACATTCATTATGCTATTTTGCTAACCTTTTGCTGTTAAGGTTCAACTTCAAGATCCTAAATCCAAAGTGGAGCTTAGATCCGGAGTTAAACTCGCCCTGTTCATCCGAAAATCAAGGAAAGCAAAGGTATAATTCCTTTTATCCATTTTCAAAATTCTAAATTCAGATCTAGAATTATATTTAGGTCTAAAGCAGAAAAGATCTAAATTAGAATTAAATTAATAAACAAACCAACACTTTTTTCTAGAACCCCTCCTTCGCAAGAAGGAAAACTGCGTGAGGTTTGATTCCTATTCAATAGGATATGCAGGCTGCCATTCTGAAAAGACATTAACTCTAAAATCTTTTTATTAACATTTTTTCCCTTTTATTTTGATTTTTTTATATTAATCCTTTATTGTTTGTTTCTGTATTAACTTAGTTGGGGAATGTGTGCTTTTCCTAATACCCATAAGGGCTAGAGGAAAGATCCTCTTTATTTTAATCACTTTTGCTTTGTAATAATTAAGTATGATTTATTTTGCTTATTTATCTATAATTGTCATTCTATCTTATCATATATGCTTCATGCATCATTTAATTTCTGTTCATACATACATGAAAATCCTTTTTTTAAGAGTTATATTGCACTTTTTAGCCAAACTAAAGAAAATTATATTTTCTTAATTGTGTAATTACCAAAACCTGATCCCCGAGCCCTCTTTGGTCACTCGCGGATTAGTGCATTTTCTATTGGGATAAATCAAATATTTTGTGGAGTTAATCATTTTGGGTTTTCTTTAATTTTTCCAATTAAAACAAGTAAATTAAAGTGGCGACTCACTTTTACAACTTTCAAATCACACAAATCAATTTTCTAAACTCACAGCGAGTTCCAATCGTGGAGTTTCTCCCAAAGAGAATTCCAATTCCTTGGCGAATCGGATCGGTGCTCGGGCGAGGCCTCACAGTTGGTGACTCCACTGGGGATTTAAAATCTTTTTCAAATAAAAGATAAAGTGGATTACTTTTGGTAAAATACCGAGTTTGGCTTTAAACGCAAAATAACTCTGTCATGCATCACTATATCGGACTCTTGGTCCACAAAACCCTAGCTTCCTAGGAAAACAAAGGATAGAAAGTAATATTGAGTGGGCAACCTTCCTTAGGTTTGCTTGCCGATAGTGAAATCATCTAGCCCACGACGTATCCTCTAATCTTTTTAGAGGTGTAACAAGCATGCATGTACTATTGGACCCATGCGAGGCTCTTTGTCTCACATGTGGTTAGGTATATCGCATCTCTAGTGTGATGGGTTCCCTTCAAACCACCCTAACCTTTTCATGTAATGACTTATAAAACCTTCCTTTAAGATTTTATGCACCATAATACTGAACTTGGTATATCATTATCATGAAACCTTTTCATTCATGCATACATGCATGCATAGCTTGAACCTTGTGAAGAGTCAAAAACCTATCAAAACACCTTCACACCTAAAGCCCATGGTCCACCTAAACCCATGGTCAAAACCCAAAGCCCATGGTCCATCTAAACCCATGGTCAACACCCAAAGCTCATGACCCATGGTCTACCTAAACCCATGGTCAACACCCAAAACCCATGGTTTACCTAAACCTATGATCAAAACCCAAAGCCCATGGTCCATCTAAACCCATGGTCAAAACCCAAAGCCCATGGTCAACACCCATGGTCAAGACCCAAAGCCCATGGTCCATCTAAACCCATGGTCAAAACCCAAAGCCCATGGTCCACCTAAACCCATGGTCAACACCCAAATCCCATGGTTCACCTGAACCCATGGTTGAAACCCAAAGCTTATGGTCCACCTAAACCCATGGTCAACACCCAAAGCCTACAGTTCACCTAAACCCATGGTCGAGACCCAAAGCCCATGGTCCATCTAAACCTATGATCAAAATCCAAAACTCATGGTTCACCCAAAACCC
>CANTUT010001212.1:2500-35000 GCA_947687605.1 Reutealis trisperma
CTACCTTTGAGTCACAGCCAAGCGTAGCGCTAAACTCCTTAAAAATGGTATACAAATCCTCCTAAACAGCACCAAAATAAAATACACAAGCCGTCATATCCTAAAATTTAAAGTAAGCCCTCAAGAAATCCCAATTAAACTATGCTCCCCATAACGTCACCATCATTATAATTCCATACCTGTCCAAATTGATCCTCTCCACCTTCTCGAGTTTTTTAGTTTACAAATGTATGTAGTGAATGGAATATGGATCCATAGATATAAAAATACATGAAAAATGCATTCATAACATACACAGAACAAACTTATGAATCCACCCTCTTGCATCCAAGCAATCATCCATTACATCATCCATGGCACAGGAGTTAAAAGTCTATGCATGCCAAAACATACATCATCTGTGTACCAATATCTATGTATATAAAATCATCAATAGTCATACACCATCATACATAATTCAAGCTAATGGCCTCTCATCCTCAAAGCTAGATGACATCTTTGTGAAACTAATTGATAACTCATTAAAGCTAAATGATATCTCTCTGAATCTGACTAACACATTTCAGAATGATTACTCCCTATTTAATGCCATAGTGGCATTCCCATTTTTAGACAATCCTAAGATAGCTTTCAGACTCATATCTTGCATCAATAGGATAACTATTGCATAGAGCAAGGCCTACTTTTTTAAAAGACCTTTATATAAAGCAAGATCCTTTTTCAGACAACCTTTGTATAAAGCAAGGTTCCCTTTTTTAGATGACCTTTACATAGAGCAAGGTCTCCCTTTTCAGACAACCTTTGCATAGAATAAGGTATCCTTTTTTTAAACAACCTTTTTGCACAAGGCAAAGTCCCCATTTTCAAATGACCTATGCAAAAAGCTAGGTCTCCTCCAAGCAAACCAACTATCCTTCACACGATTCTGACCGTGGTGTCATTCTGACTATGCTTCTAAGCTAAGTATTCTTTCACCTGATTCTAATCGTGGTACCTAATTTTAACCCAATTCTCATTGTGGTATCATTATGACTTCTAAGCTAAGCAGCTATTCTTCACCCGAACCGAGACTAGGAACATTACTAATAAGATATCCTAAATCAAGACTGGGATCTCTAACCCATATCATATCTAGATCATCTCATTTTACCTAATTCATTTAGAAACCTTTTTCAAATCTCTTAAGTTGACTCACCATAGGCGGAGACTCCCCATTTACCAAATTCATTCAAATACCTTTTAGAAATCTCTCGAGTCAACTCGTTATAGATTGAGGCTCTCCATTCACCAAAATCAAATCTTTTGAGCTAACTCACCATGAATCAAGGCTCTTTATTCACCAAAATCAATCTTTTGAGTCAACTCACCCTAGGTCAAGGCTCTTTTTTATCAATTTCTTTTAAAAATCTTCTCTAAATCTCTTGAGTCAACTCGCCATAGGTTGAGGCTCCCTGCTCATTTAAGATATCCCTAAAGATATTAGGGGCATCTCTGTCATCCTTATCATCCATCACATCACTTTGACCTAAATCTATCAATTCCACTATAAATATCTAGAAATGGTCATCTAGACATCACTTTGGTTCATTTTTTTTTTCATTCTTATATAAAAAAAAATCATTTCTCTCACCAAAAAATGTCCAAATAATAACATAGACATCACTTTGGATTCTTTAACCATCCCTTTTGTTAGGTTTACTATCATTAGAATCGGCTTATAGATAAGGCAATTTTGATGAGCAAGCAACTATAAACCCTCAATTTTGCACCTCTCAATATGCTGCTACTTAATACCTACTAAGTTTATTACACTTTATAGAGCCGGTACGACAGTCCCACTAACCAATTAGCTAGCAGAGGTTTAAAAGCAATGCCCCTAAAAGAAAATTGAGCTTTTATTTGCTTTACTGTATAGCCACTTAACTTTCAACACTGACCGACATCAATCTTTAAAAAAAAAAAAAAAAGAAGGAATTGTAGCAAATCTGGCCAGTGACACCACAAGGCCTTCTTACAACAAGTAGTTAATTAGCTTTATGGCATTGCATAGAGACCCTATAGTGATACACCCCCCTTTGTGGCAGTCTCACCTTTTTGCTCCAAACTTTCAATTTTACCCTCATTCTTTTTTAGCTCTTACCCTTTTGATCTTTTCACTTTTCCATTTCCCAAAATATTTTTACCTCCATTTGCTTATAAATAGGCCTCCATTTCCTTCATTTACCTCCACCCCTTGAGTTTGTGTTGATAGGCTATTCATTTACTCATATTCTCTCTCCCTCTAATCAATCATATTCTTAATTAATTAATTTATCCACCTCCTAAACAATTTAATTAATTAATAGTTTTAATTAATTAATCCTTTTAATTAATTAATCAATCCATATAATCAATTCAATTAATTCGTTAATTAATCATTTTAATTAATTAATTAATTAATTCATCAATCAGTCTAATCTTTCATTCTTATCCACTCTCCTTGAGTAGGATCCTCGCTCCTCGCAATCTGTAAAACAGAATTTCGGTCCAGTAAAACCCTTCACCCCATCACACACACTAAAAGAAAACATATAAATGCTTACCCTTACTCACACAATCAAATCAAATCAAATCAACCCAATTAATCCCTAAACCCCTCCATTTAGTTATGGAATGAACTATGTAAATTTTGATCCCCGTTCAATAGGGTACATAGGCATACTTGGAATCTAAATTTAAGTCTCAAATCCAAATTCCCAATCAATCCCCTTCCACTTTTATTTTTATTTTTCAATGTAAATATTTATGTTCATATTTTGTAAGAGAATTTGTGGTCTTCCTACAACCCATAAGGATTAGAAAAGGCATCTCATTTCTTAATTAATGTAATCAGTGTACTTTAATTATTTTTGGAGTTAAGGAGTAACTTGTAGTTCTCCTAGAATCCATAAGAATTAGAAAGAACACTTTCTTTACTTGTAGATGTTTTAAATTATTTGCTTTTTATTTTTCATGCATCCATATGCCATGATCATGCATTATTAATTGTTTAGCCAAAATAAACTTAGGAATTAAATAGAGATTATTTAAAATCAAAAATCTAATCCTCAAATCCTCGTTGATTTTGAAGACCAATGATTTTATGCTTGGGTAAATTAATTGAAAATTAATAAATTGGAGTCAATTTAGGTTTTTTCCTTAATATTTTTTCAATTAAATAAAATTAAGGTAGCAACTTCCAAATCATTTTCAAAATGAACTTATTCGAGCTCAAGGGCTCTAATGTTAGTTGGAAGCCGAATGAGCATTTGATCCCCTCTTAGCTAATCGGATTGGTTCTCTGGCAAAGACTCACAGTTGTCAAGAACTGGCCTCTTCATAAGGAATTTCAAAGGGCTCCTATTAGCTAACATATAGGTAGTGTATAAGCATAGGTAATGCTAAAGCTTGTGGCATACCCATACCAAGACAAGAAAGAGTTCCTCAATCTAGTTATACTTAAGCTCATGGGCTAGGATATGTTTTCTTAGATAGTGGATGGCATTTTCCTTATATGAACCTAGAATGTTTTGAGCAAGCATTGTACCTATAGCTTCTGGAGTCATAGATAGATAAAGCAGTAGCCGCTGATCAAACCGTAGAGGTTGTACCATGGGTAGATTTAACATATATTCCTTAATTCTATCAAAAGCATTTTTGCATTCTTTGTTCCATTGCTTAGAGGCTCCTTTTCTCAATAGCTTCAAAATCAGCCCATAAATATCTACTAGTTATGCAATAAAATAACTGATGTACTGCAAATGGCCTAGAAAGCCTTTAATCTCCTTCTCACTTTTAAGAAGTGGTATCTCTATGATTGCTTTTGATTTTGTAAGATCCTTTTTATACCCTTTTTGCTAACTAGATGTCCCAAACATACGCTTGAGGAAGCACTAAAAATGCACTTGGCTAAGTTCAGTCTAAGATTGTATTGCCAAAGTCATGAGAAGAACCTTTCTAAGGCCTTTAAATGTCCTTTAAGGACTTCTAATTGCACAACTATGTCATCTACGTACACCTCAACATCTTTGTGCATCACGTCATGAAAGATGGTAGTCATTATTCTCTGATATGTTGCCATGACATTTTTTAGACCAAAAGGCATTAACTGATAGCAATAAGTTCCCTATTTAGTTATGAAAGATGTCTTCTCCTTATCTAGATAGTACACTTAGACTTTGTTGTATCCCATATAGAGGTAGATCAATGAGGCCACCAATGCACCTACTATGTAGTCTACCAATAAGTCAATATGGGATAAAAGGAAGTCATCTTTTGGGCAATTCTTATTAAGATCTCTGTGGTCAATGCACACACAAACCTTTCCATCTTTCTTTGGGACAGACACTATATTGGCTAACCATAAAGGATAAGTGACTAGCTCGATGAACTCATTATCCAACAACTTCATAACTTCCTCCTTAATCTTCAAAGACCATTCTACATTCATCCATCGTAATTTCTGCTTAACAAGCTTGATGTGTTTGTAAGTTGGGATTTTATGAACTATGATACTTGGATCTATCCTTACCATATCCTTGGGCTTTTATGCGAAACAGTTAACAAATTTATGAATTTTTCAATCAATAACTATTTGTCGTAATGAGTGGATGCAATGCATGTGAATTTTTTCCCCCTTTTCCATGATTAATAAAAATGAACCTAAGTGTGCATTAAATGATAATATGTGAATATATGTATTATGTGATAAAGTGAATTGATACAAGTACTTGAATGTAAGAAATTTTCTAATATTGAGATAAATGGTACTCATAACCATTTGGCTTTTCTAGTGTTTGAAAATGAAAGTGTTTGCAAACTATGTAATATGTATTTGTAAATTTATTGCTAGGTTTGAACTTGTATTGTTGATTATTAATGTGATAGATACTCTAGAAATAGGATCACATATAAAAGGGGTTAATTACTTTACTTAGAAATACTTATATAGTAACATGAGTGATATAAATGATTGTAAAGGCAAACGTGAAATACAAAGGAAATGTGCTCAGGATATAGAGAGGACATTTACATTGTTTACTGTGTAACCTTAACCCAAATGCATATATTTTTAGAGATTAACACTTATATATTGAAAACCTTATTACCTTAATTGAAATCCTTACACACACTCAATAAAACCACTTATACTAAGGAAACCTCTTCAATGAGCTCATAGACCTTCTTATTATTACCTATATATATATGTGTATCAAAATTATGTTCAAATTAAAATTCATAAAAGAGCATACTCCTTTCCATGTGTTAATGACCTTTATGCAATGAACTTGTCACTAAAAACTAATACTTTTTTCTTTTATAAAGCCTAAGGCACCTTAATTGAATGACCGTCCATATAAATATGTCTTTTTTGAAAAGGCCTTCAGCTCACCTAAAATGATTAACTTAACTGAAATCCTTTATAATTTCATTATTATATCATATTGCTTCACTATCATATCATATTTTGATATACTTGCTTAATGATTATGATAACCTCTTATAAAGCAAAAATCCCCATTTGATGTGGGGTTACACATCAATAATGTGCACATGGTAATCCTACGGATAAGGTGAGTGTACCTAACCTTTTAGGAGAGGTGATCCCAGCTATAAGACCTTATCAGTCTTACAACAATGATACTATGTGAGCAAGCAAGGCATTAGCCACCACTTTACTATTTACTATTTACATTTGAGAAAAACACCGCTTTCAAATTTATGATTTTTGCTAAAAATGTAATACTATAACCAAAAAAGTATTTTACTATTTTGAACTCGACCTTATATTGATATTGTAAAACCCTAATGGCTTCATTTCCTATTTACTCATTTCCATATTGTTTATTTGATCAATATGCACTCACTAGCTTATTCCACACCCCTTAGTGTCTCATTTTTAGGTGATTAGAAGACTCAGCAAGACATGCTCAAGTACTCTTTTTCACTTGAGACTTGCTGAGTTAATATGTAAAGGATGTGTATCAAGCAATGCATGATAAAGTATATTGAGACCTTTAATAGATAGAGCTCAATAGGGAAATTGTCATAATGGTTAATAGTAATATGGGATGGCCCAAATGTATTTGGATAATTGTCATTATCATGTCATATATGTAATTGTAACCACAAAATCACTTAGTATAAAAATGGTATATGTATGGTATATGATAACTATATTAGTATTCATTAAGTATACTTTCAGTATATGTTAGGTATATGATATTGTTCTCTCAAGTTGTGTGATATGATTCTAGCTAGCCAACAGAGGAGCATCCAACCAGATCACAAAAGCATGGATGTAAAGAACTTCAGCGAAGCTTTGCAAGGCATATTCATAGAGATACAAGTCAAAGAATTTATTCTAAAAGGTTTCCAAGCTACTCAAGAGGTTTCCAAAGTTCCATCAAGGATGGTAACCTATCTATATGTGCAAAATGAAGGGAAAGCTTGGAAATGGAAGAACAAGCTAAAAGCTAAAAGTGTCGCGAATGTGACACTCATTGCAACTGTGACAGAAGCCCAAGTTTATGTTCGTCGTGGGTGCAACGTGCTAGACTTTTCTATTTTTTGTGTTTTGATTATTTTTAGCACAAGATTAATGTTTTTAGGGCTTGGACTTGATATATTTTGAGGTCCAATTAGATTTATTTTAATTTCTTTAATTTAGGAAAGATATTTTCAATTAGAATGATTAGTATCCTTGTAGAATCAGATTTCTTAGATTTTTTCTTATTCTAGGGTTAGGGTTTTAGCACCTATATAAATTCCATTAAGTTATATAAAAAAAATAGATTATGATTAATGAAATTTAAGAGTTTTCTTCACATTAGTGAGAAATTCTTCTTGGTTCTTGCATAGAACTCAAATTTGAGCTTATCAAGGTAACTTATGGCACTCATCCCCTATAGCTTTTATTCTCTTCAATAGGTATGAATTGGGTCAAACTTTCTTTTCCTTATTCTTGTTTTATTTGATCCTAGGGTTTGATTCAATATATTCGGTTCCTAGCTCTTTATAGCTAGCGGGTCACATCATTTGGTATCAGAGCTTTGGCTCATAAAATCAAGAATATTTATCCTTTTATTGTTTTCTATTTCTTTGTGTTGTTTTTGCTTCCATTCATTAAATTTATTTGCTATTTGTTATTATTCTTTTTGTTGAAAAAATAAAAATTTGAATTTGAATTCCTTAGGAATTCTAAATTTGAATTCTTATGTTCTGCTTCTGATTATTTTTGTTTTCATTATCTTGTGTTCATTCTTCTACGTTACATATTATTTCATTCTAATTATAAAAAAAAATTCAGTCAGTTCTTGGATTTGAAGATTATAAAAAAAAATCAAAATTGAATTTCAGTTACAAGTGTGACAATTCTAAATCAGTTAAAGTTCTTGAGATATTTAGGTTATCCTAATTCATTAGGACTATTGTGTTTCGATTCTTTGTGCAATTAGGATTTCTCAAAATATCTTCCTAATTGAATTTGGAAATTGTCATAATTAGTTTGAGCTTAAATTTGAAGTTATAAATCTTAATCCTAGTCCAAGTAGGAATCCTATCTAACTTCCATCAAAATCTGTCATTTATTTCTTTGGTCTCATTTCAACTTATTGAGATCAATTATCATTTTCTTCAATTCTTTTCATAGTTTCAAAGCTTAAAGTTATTGTTACTTGTTGAATTGATGAGAGCATTGATAAAGTTCTTTATAAGAACTTGTGAGAAGGATTTTAAGAGTGGTAAAATGCTTAAACGGTGAGCTTAATTTAGAGAAAAGCCATTAAAATAAAGTGAAACACGAATGGAGCTAACTTATTTAGAGTGAAACATGTGAGTTGAATAGTAAGGTTTTCAATTCTATTTTCTTCAATAGGAAATACACAATGAGCAATAGTGGTAATGAGCATTAAGATCCTGATATAAAGCTATGGATGAAGGCCATAATGGAACAAATAAAGTTGCTAAATATAAGAATAAATAATTTATGAACTCCAAGCAAATTAAGACCATCTAGGAGTCAGTTATTTAGGGAGGATAGTGAAGCTACCATGGTTCAGAAGCAATTGAAGAAAGGATGCTTAAATCAGTTTCCCACCTTTACTTCATCATTTAAATCAATTCTGGAGGACAAGTTGAAAATGAAAAAGAATTGATTGAGGCTATGGAGATTACTTAAGATATTGATTTTTTATTACCTTTAAAGGTTAATAAAGAAGATTTTATACCAACTTTGGAAGTTGACAGGGTTATTAATCACAAAGAAACTCCAACATTAAGAGCTCATCAAGAAATCTTGAGAGAAGAAGAAATTATTGTTCATGAAGACATTTTAGTCTATAACACTCTTCAAGAGGTTATTATAAGAAGAGTTTAGAAGTGAAGCTGAGTTTTTAATAAAAGTTAAGAATAATGAAATAAAAAAGAAAGAGAATGAAAAGCAAGGAGTGTCAAATTTGAGTGAGCTTCATAGAGAGGAAGAGTTTGAGAGAAAAATCAAAAATATGAATAAGCATTCAAATGTGGACATAGAAATAATTGAGAGTTCAAATGAAAAGATTATGAATGTAGAGAGAAAACAAGTACGTAGTGTTGAGGAAGAAAATAGAGTTTTGTTTACTAACGCCAACCATCTAGAATTTTCTTTGTTTGGATTTAGTTCTCTTTTTCAGGATTATAAGGAACTCTTGTTGTAGGTGAAAAGAGGACAAAATTCAAGGATGAATCCTTTCAAGGAGGGAAGGAATGATATGATCCTAACTAGCTAACATAGGAGGTTCCAATCATATCACAAAAGCATGGATGTGAAGAACTTCAAGGAAGCTTTACAAGGGATATTCATAGAGATACAAGTCAAAGAATTTGTTCTAGAAGGTTTCCAAACTACTCAAGAGGTTTCCAAAGTTCTATCAAGGATGGCAACCTATCTATATGTGCAAAATGAATGGAAAAGATTGGAAATGGAAGAATAAGCTAAAAGCTAAAGGTGTCGCAACTGTGACAATCGTCATGACCATGACAGAAGCCCAAGTTTCTATTCGTCGTGACCGTGACACCATCACAGATATAATGCGCTAGACTTTTTTGTTTTTCATGTTTTTATTATTTTTAGCATAAGAATAATGTTTATGGGGCCTGAACTTGATATATTTTGAGGTCTAGTCAAATTTATTTTAATTTCTTTAATTTAGGAAAGATATTTTCAATTTGAAAGATTAGTTTCCTTGTAGAATCAAAATTCTTAGATATTATCTTATTCTAGGGTTAGGGTTTTAGCACCTATATAAATTCCATTAAGTTGTAAATACAAAAAACAGATTATGATTAATGAAATTTAAGAGTTTTCTTCACATTGGTGAGAAATTCTTCTTGGTTCTTGCGTATAACTCAAATATAGGCTTATCAAGGCCACTTGTGGCAATCATCCTTGAGCTTATCAAGGCAACCTGTGGTGCTCATCCCTTATAGCTTTGGTTCTCTTCAACATGTGTGAATTGGGTTAATCTTTCTTTTCCTTGTTCTTGTTTTGTTTGATCCTAGGGTTTGGTTCAATATAATTGGTTCCTAGCTCTTTATAACTAGTAGGTCACATCATTATAATCTTAGGATTATGTATAATGAATGTTATATGTATTATATTATAGAATGAGGGGTTCTATAGGTTATTGGTAACCTTATGGTCACCCATGCTGTAAGACCGTCAAACTTCTCAAGATGGAGTGTGATAGAAAGAATGGCACCAATCAATCAATATGTAATGAAAAAAATAATATGATGAATAATGAATAATGAGTAGGACCCTATAATAATGAACACATACATGTGGGGGCATATGCCTAGGATACTATGGCCTCTCCAAGTAGGTCACTAATAATTTAGACTCCATCAACTGAGTCAGCATTACATACGATCTAATGGATGATCCTTCATTAGCAAAGGCATCTTTACACATATGTGTTCTATGGCTAGGTCATGGCTAGACAGGTATGATAGCAAACATTAGTGCAAATGGCCTTTCATTAACAAATAAAGCAAATATCAGTAGCATTAGGTTAATAGAAAAGTTTATTAATGATGAAACAATATGGTTTTCACAACAATCATGGTTTCAATGAACAATGACAATAATAATGATAACATAATAATCATAATACAATTTAGGTCATTTAGAATAAATAAATCAATGAAAAGATTAAGCAAAAGCAACTCATGGTGGGTTACCATGCATTAATATATTTCATAACTCACTTCACTATGCTATACTCCTTCCAATTAAGCTCAAATTATCTTTATTATGCATCAGGCTCATCAATTCATTAACTCACCTTACCTATACATGAATCCCTAATTCAATTATTAACTACATTTTTTAGAACCTTAATCTTAAGGCTTGATTCCCTAAATCTAACCATTGATTCTTAATTCTTATGCCTTACTAGAATTTATATCTTATAACAATTAAAAGCTAAACTTAGTTTTAGGGTTTCCTTACACATAGAGTTTCTGTGGATTCGAACTCAATAAATCTTATTTCAAATACTTTTTACCTAACTCATTTATTATGATTTAACCTTAATCAAACCATACCCAATTGAAAAATCAAAGGGACTTACCCAAAGTTTTTCCTTTTGCTTTAGCCAATACTCTTCTAAAGAAAGAAATGAAGAAAGAAATTACACTTGATTTCTTATGTCCCTCTTGAGATCATGTGTTTGCATTGAAGAAATGGAGGAATTTTGGATTAGATTAGACAACTTAAAACAAAAATGAAGAATGTAGGCTTAAGAAGAAAATAAAAGAGTTTGGAATGCTATGGAATGACATAGAAGTCTTTAAATTGAGAGAAAATGGACTAAAAATCATTTTGTGCCAACATACTATTCATTTTTAACTTTCTAGACAACACGAGTTTGTAATAATCAATATAGGCATGTTGGCCACTACCAAAATTTCAAATTCTAATGCAATTTGGAATGTAATAACATAAGTGTTGGAACTAGATTTTTGGCCTCTAATGGATAAATTTGCTGCTTTCTAATTTAACATTAGGGGGAAACACAAAGGTCGAATGAGTCACCACCTAGTTTTCAAAAACTAGGAAAATAAGGTGACTAAGATCCCTGTGCTTCTTACCTAACCACCTCAATTCAAAGACTTTGTGTAATAAGTTGAGTATGGACTTGAAAAGGTGTTAGGCACTAAAGTCGGCCCAAATGCGAGGCTAGCTTCCACTAATTGGTTATCTTTAATTTAGGATGGATATAACTTTATTAAAGCCTTACTATAGTGCAACAGTTATATCATATATTATAATTCAACATATAGGTGTGCATCTGTGACTCCCTAATTTTGCACCCTTATGATGCAGCCACAATTTGACACCTGATAAGATTAGTGTGCTATACAAAGTCATCATTTTCCTGAAAACCAACTTCTACTCAAAATTGACTGCTTGATTGACCAATAATTAATTTTGGACCCACCGACATTTACCAATAAATATTTTGAACTCTGAAACCCTCAAAAATTCCAAAAACTGACCCGGAATGCCTAACAAACTCAAGGTGGTTGGATCATATGTATTTACCACTAGATTAGGCAGTGGTGCCATCGCCACTCTAGGCAGTGTTACTAGCCTTCCTAGAAGCAACTGCCACTGACCTCTCTAGTGGCTAGTCTGCTTCACTAAAAATTCGATTTTATCCCTTTTTAACCTATTTTTAGCCCTTTTCTAGCCTTATCCTTTTTATCTTTTCATTTTTCATCTTTCCAAACTACCTTACCCCATTTTGCTTATAAATAAGCCTTAATTTCTTCATTTTTCTTCACCTCAAGAATTATTGTTGATAGGCTATCTACTAATTCTCTTCTTTCTCTCCCTCCAATAAATCTCATTTCTAATTAATTAATTAATCCATTCCATTCCCAACCAATTTAATTAATCTTTTTAATTAACTAATTTTTTAATCTCATCACTCAATTAATTAATTAATCCTTTCAATTAATTAATCACCTTTTTTTAAAATTAATCCATCTTATTAATTAATTAATCTTTTTAATTAATTAATCAATCCTTCAAATCCACTCCAATTAATTAATTAATCATTTTTAATCAATTAATCAATCAATTTGACCCTCCATTCTCATCGACTCTCCTTAAGTAAGATCCATGCCACCCAGCACCTATAAGATGGGACTTTAGTAAGGTAAAACTCTCTGTTTCCATATCACCTACTAAAACAAAAGGTATAATACATTTTGTCTCTAGTGCAGCCCCCAAATTAATCAATATGATCAATTTTTAAAACCTCTACTTAATCGTAGAATGAACTACATGAGTTTTGACCCCATTCAATAGGTACATAGGCATGTTTAGAATCTAAATCCAATTCTAAATTAATTTCTTTTCCCTTTTTCTTTCAAATGTAATTATTTATATTCATGTTTCACTTTGTAAAGGAAATTATGGTCTTTCTAGAACCCATAAGAGTTAGAGAAGGCATCCTATTTTTTTTATTTATGTAATTAGTTAATTATTTTGGAATTAAGGAGCGATTATATAGTTCTCTTAGTATTCATAAGGACTAGAGGAAAAACTCTCCTTAAATTATGGATGTTTATTTTTCTTTCTTTTCTTAAATTCCTCATGCATTCATAATTATATCATGTTCATGCATTTTAATTGTTATCTTATAATTGTCATTCATGAAACTGGTTTTTTAAGCCAAATTAAACTTAGGAGCCAAATCTAGATTATTTAAAACCAAAATCTAGTCCTCAAATCCTCTTTAGTTTCAAAGGCTAGAAATTTTATCCTTATGTAAATTAATCAAAGATTAATGAATTAGAGTCAATTTTGGGTTTTTCCTTAATATTTTTCCAAATAAATAGAATTAAAGTGGCTACTCTCAACGCATTTTCAAAATCAACCCATTGACCTTGAGGGCTCCAACTGTGAGTCCAAACTCAAATGAGCATTATGATCCCCCTCTTTAATGGATCAAATTGGTGCTCGAGCGAGGCCTCATAGCATCCAATATAAAGTCCATAAATTTAACCTAATTAGTAGCTATGTTCAACTAAAATGCAAAATCTTAAATTACCAAATTGCGAACCAAATTAAAAACTTTAGCAAAATAACCTAATTTTACTAACTATTTTCTTGCAATTTCAAAGATAAATCTAAATTTATTAAGTTGATCCGAAACTGCTTAATTAATTACCAAGTATTCATGCCATGTGAATTAAATAAAGGAGAATCATGCATAAGCCATACAGCCTTAATCTAATATGAAATTAACCTATTGATTTCATGCATTAAAAAAAGTAAATTTACCAAGTTATTCTAATCCATTTTTAACCAAATAAAAATAAATTAAATTAAATTAGAAAAGGCAAAATGGAAATTCCAAACACCTAAAGGCACGTGCCATAAGTGTGTACCTCTTTCATGGGACGTATGGCCATGCATGTGCCTCTAGCACACTTCTGCTCTTCATGTTCTTTACTTATTTTGCCTTAAATTCTAGATTTCGGGATCTTCAAAGGTGGTTCTAGCCTTTTGCAGCCTCCCAAATCATTCAAATGCATAAAATAACCAAGGATCCTTGAAATCAAAATAAAAACAAATAAAAATGCAAAACATAGAAGCCTTAGGGGCGCATGGCAGGGGCATGTGCCCCTAGCAAAGGGTGCATAAAGGATTCATGTGCCCCTAACAAGCTGCAACTCTTCCAACCTTACCCTATACTAGTTTTATTAATTTCTAGGATTTCAAAAACACTAATATATGAATGTACAGAAGCAAAAACTACTATATAACTAAAAACAAATGGCAGAAATTAAAATTAAACAAGATTATAACTAGCATGATATATCAAACGAACTTTAATAAGCAAAATTAACAATCAATAGCAATCCTAAACATGCAATACTAACCTAAACTAAAAAAATATCATATTTAATAAAATAAGAATCAACTTATAAAAATCTATCCCATATCTTCTTCAATCTATTGCATTAGATGAAGAGCATTAGGAGTCCTAGGTTATTATTAATTCAAGCCCTCAGCTTAACATAAAACAAACTTAATTTCTTACCCCTTTTATCCAAAAAGCAAAAATCAAAGCAAATGGATGTCAAGCTCCTAAGTTTCTCACCCTTCTACCTATTTTGTATTTTCTTTGGGTTTTAATCTTTCTTTAGTTCTAAATTTTGGCTAGACTTGCTCCTGAAATGTCCAAGAGTTATTTCTTTCACTCGGACTTCGAATTCCCCTCTTTAGATTGTTATAATGATAGTTAAATAGGTAGGGTTTCGGTGTTGGTTTAGGAAATGAAGAATCACCCTTTATTTTAGAAAAGATCTTTAATTTAGGTTTATTTCCTAATATTAGGATTGATGGGAATGATTTAGGAAAAGATTTTGGTCTTCCTGAATAGGTGATGGATCAGAAAAGGAAAGAAATCATGTGAGAAGCTCAAATCCTAGATTTTCTAAATAGGTGCCATGCTAGAAGTGTATGGGAGGGTGTGCACCTAGCTAGAGGCGCATAGGGATCCTATACGCCCCTAGCATAGTGCATGAAGAACAGCTCAGATAAAGGCACATAGGGAGACCATTTGCTTAGGGCATATAGGGGGTCCATGAGCCTTTAGCATAAGGCTTCTACTTTGTTCCTTCATTTTTCCATTTTTTGAGTTCTGGTTTAGTTTTTGTTCCTACGTATCTCAACATCCTTAAATATTCACCTTTTGATAGAAAAGACCTTTGCTGTCCTCATTGGGCTTTCAGATCGAAAATTAGGTGTTCACAATTTTCCCCACTTTGGCTTACATTATTACACAAGGTAAGGCAAAGTATGAACTCACTCTTACCTAATTTTTTAACCTTGCTCACACACACACATACCAAGGATTTCCATCTCCATTAAGATAGAATAAGCTTTGATTTTAGTGTTGCATTTTCCATCACTATCTCTCAATGGAACTATTGTCAGAGGGTTGCATTTTCCATCACTGTCTTTCGGTGGAATTACTGTTAGAGAGTTGCATTTTGTATCACTATCTTTCAGTGGAATAATTATCATAGAGTTGCCTTTTCCATCACTGTCATTCAGTGGAACAATTGCTGAGTTACTTTGCTTGTCTGGCAGACTTCATGCTTTTCACCTGTTTGGCAGACTTCATTCGTTTTGCCTGTTTAGCAGACTTCATTTTTTTGCCTATATGGCAAGCTTCAATATTTCCTACAAAATAATTCTTTGATAATATTCACCAGTCATCAAAACAATCCATTATATATTTTCCAATTCATGGAAAAAAATCATAAGCCATTTTCCATTTCATGGAAATTTTTGAAAAATATTTTTGCTTATTTTCCCTCCAAGAAAAATATTTTTCTTAATTTTCAATAATTTTCCCTTCCAAGGAAAAGGTTATTTTTCTTTTCTTTCAAAAATTCCAAATTATTTCCCAAGATGATTTTCAAAATTCATTTTAGTTTTCCATCTAAGAAAAATAATTTTTGGAATCTCCTTACTGTTTTCCCTTCATTTTCTCTGTTTTTCTCTATTTTTCCTTTCTTTTACTTTTCTTTTTCATTCTTTTTTCTTTCTCCTCCATTGTCATGACCCAGTTGTTAAGCCGTGATGGTCCTAGGGCATAGGGAGACTAAAGTCACCTAAACCCATAGAGCCCCTTTTAACTTATTATTTCTTACCATTTACCATGTTGAACCTTATTTCAATATCAAAACCCAATTGTTTTTTCTTAATGCCAACTACTATTTTGTCATTTTACATATAATCGAATGATCATTAATATCATTTTAATATTCATCTCATTTTACATATGTTCATTACTTATTACACTAACATTAATATGATCTACAATACAGCTCATAGTACATATAAATTCCATAACACATAAGTGGTAAACTTTCAGTAACCATGGAGCTCTAAAACAATATTCTTCATAATCATATAACCCAAATTCATACACTTGAAATTAGTAAAGCAACTTCCAAGCGGAAGGATAAGGCTTGAAATTTACCTTGCTGACTCGTCAATCTGACCTAAAAAATTTAAACAACTAAGGAAAGAGACAAAGTTCAATGAGTACATAATAATACAATATATAGTGTGTATAAGGATCATTATCATGATGGGCTTATTATAGCAATGGAGCGATGTTAATCAAGACTGTCATTATGAATCAATTTCTCATTTAAGATAGAAACAATATCTTTAGCAGAGATAGTAATTTCTTGGATGCGGAATGCTTCCCACACATATAAATTAAAGAGTGGCAGCTTAAGCCTTGCTTACTCGCATGCATCATATTATGCAAGACTGATAAGGTCTTATGGTTAGGCATTCCCCCTAATAGAAGTTAGGTACTCTTACCTTATCTATAGGCTTATACCAAGTGCACAAGGTCTGATGTATTATCCTACATCAGAAAGGTATTTTTGCTTATCAATAGGTATTAATAGAAAGGCTCATATAAAATTCATAATAGGAAATTCAATGGAAGATATGTCAATACAAGAATAATTCTTATCAAAGGTCACATTATGAAATCAATATGGAAGAGCTCATAATGGCCAAATGCCATAACAAAATATTATATCCAAACACAACATTCAATAGGCAATTCATGTTCAACAAGAAATTAGGATATTCCAATAAGGATGGTTTGATCAACAATAGTTCATAGACTATGGCACACATCATATTGTATTATTAAGTACTCACCTTGGACTCATTTGCTTCTATTTATGTTTAACTTTGATGCTAGCAATGCTCCTCATACTCTTAAACAATGCTAGTAATCACTTCCTTGTTATGACATTAGTTTAAATTTAGCTTAACTTTTTAACACCTTTATCTTATTCACTATAGTACTAACTTATTAATTTTAAGGTCAAGACACACTATACATATACTTGTTACTAATTTTAACATTTTTCCTTAATTGTTTTCCAAATGCCAAATATATTAACTTAAGGAAAGATAATTCCTTTCCTCCCAATTTTCCATTTCAACGTCATAATATCCAATTAGAATCAATTTAAACAATTTTCAATATTCAATGGGATTAATTTCACTTTCACCTTCCAATTCCATAAATGAATCCAATTTCATTAAAATTGGGGAAAATTATTTCTATCAATTGAATTTTGAAATTAACATTATAAAAATCATGTTGCACCATTCTTAAACTTAATTGCCCCTTCAATTTCATTAATTCAAGTTCAATTCTCAAAATTCCTAAAGTGGTCCATAAACCTTAAAATTTGGGGAAAACCATCAATTTCCCATCAAACCTCAAATTGGTCATAGATTCATCAAATTAATACTTAAACAATCAATTCTATCAATTAATTGAAATTGAATCATTTTATTTCATAAAACCCTCATTTGTCCCACTTAGGCCAAATTTGGGGAAAACCTATAATTCATTATCAAATCTCTAAATTAATCATAAATTATGAAATTGGCATGATAAAGAAACTATGTGGTCATGCAAATACCAAAACAAGCATTAAAACTCTATTTTCCCCTTTTAGCTAAATTTATTCCTTTAAAATTCTCTAATCTTAAACCAAGCTTCCATAATTCATTGTAACACTTTCTAACCATTTTTCTCTATCCAAAATAACCTTATATAGCCCCAAATCAAATTTAGAACACTTTTCTTTTTATTTCATCAAAGTGGTCGAACCATATAGATGAAGGAAACGGAAAGTTTTGCAATTAAAATACTAAAGTCATGTTTAGAATAAGGAAAGGAAAAGCTTAATTTCTTACCTTGGGAAACCTTGATTTTGAACTTCTATGTTGATGTTAATATGGGAAGATCTTTCTTTAGTTGGTGTCGAGTTTGCCAAAATGATGTTCATGCACATAATTTTCATATATATATATATATAAGATGTTGAATGGTGAGGATAGCTAAGATTTAATCAAGTTGGATGGCTAGGATCTTATCTAGGTTGATGATGTTCATCATAAGGTGTGGAAATAATAAAAATGAATGTAGACTTTGGTATAGGAAAAGTGAAAATTCAAGTGAAGAAGGATTTGACATAGTAAAAAATGGTGGCTTCCAAGTCAAATTTGGTGGCTAACTCATCTTGCACCATTTTAACCTTGGTTAACTTTTCTTAACTCTAGTCAAGTGTATGTTCACCTATTCATAGGTCTTGTGAGCCAGCCATTCAAATGGGCTTGGGCCTTAGGGTTCAAAAGCCCATTAACAAATCCATATATGCACATTTCATACTTAGTAACTTACTAAAATTTTCATTTCTTTACTTTCAGTTTGGTGTACATACTTTTACATTCTAATTTCACTACACACTCTAAATATTATTATATAAAATTTATTCACTTTATAATGCATATTTTCTAGCCTTTCATAGCATTATTCAAGTGTGTAAATCAGGTAGGCTCATTAGGTCAAACTAAGTTTGACTTCTATTGTACCATTGTAGTTTTGATTAAAATTAACTTCTCATATCACTATTATCATCTCAATGACTTAAGAAGTGATAAGATATTATGTTCATGCCTATTCACTAGCACTTTAGATTCACATTTTCAATAAATAATTAACGTAGTCACATTAAGTCAAACTCGGTTTGACTTTCGTTTTATGATAAAAATGCTTATCAAAATTGATTCCATTCTTCCTTCATTATCACGTTGTTCATTAAAATAAATCTCCTATGGCACCATTGTTAATTTTAATGGGCTAAGGAAACCTTGGATATTACATCCACACTATTTTCTTCATTCTTATTCAACCTCTATTCTCATTTTCCAAGTTGTTTTCTTCATCATTTTTCTTAATTTTTTCTTCTCATTCTCACAAAATCATCCATTTCTTTCCTCTGAACATCAAATTCATCATAAAAACACATTATTTTGGAAGATTCATATTTCCAAAATTTCAATTTTTCAAAACTTTGGAATTCCAAAATCTCAAACCTTGATGGATTTCCTTGCTGGGCTCTATTCCAAGCATCTAAGGAGCCTAATTTCAAATTTCTATCACTAGAAACTTCAAATTTGGGAAGAATAAGGATCATGAAACTTTGCCTTTTGAGATCACATTTAGCTGGAGTAGAGGTAAATTCACTTTCTTTCTTACTTAATTTCATTTTGGCATCCTAAATTTTGATCAAGTCAAATTTTCCATGAATTATTCTTCAATTTCTGTGATTCCAAAACTAAGGACATATGGATGAATGTGCACCTCTAGCTAGGAGCACATGACCCATTGTGTGCCTCTAGCATAAGGTGCATTGAGGTCATGCCTCTAGCATTATCTTTTTCAATTCTAGGAATTTTTCCATTATTTTCAGTCTATTATGCTTTGTTTCTCCCTTAAACATCTTTATGCACTTCTAGATATCTCCTTATGTATAAACTTATAGGAATAATTGAATCAGTTTGTATTAAAACCTATGTGGACCTTAGGTTGACTTTCTAATCCTAAAACTTGATTATGTCACTTTTATAGGAGAAAATTAATATTATGAAAGGAAGAGGGAGTGCCTTTACTACTTGGGAATGGTACCAGGAGCTCCTAAACCAGGTCAAATCTCAAATTAAAATGACAAGATTCCATCATTTCATTCATTCTTTTCTCAAGAAAAATCGAGTATAAATCAAAATTCTTTGTATGCTCTGATGCAGAGGTTGATACTGTGAACTCTTAATTTTACATCCTCGTCATTTGGCCATAGTTTGATGCCAGCTAAGATTAATGTGCTATATAGAGCTAGTACTATAGTTCCACATAAAATGGGCTTTCAGTCATATTAGTACTAGGATACTTAATTTTTGGATACTGAGACTTCTCCAACCTTGAACAGACCTTTTATATCATACAGCAATTTTCCCAAAAATGATTAGATTTCCACTTAAACTAACTGCTTAATTATTCTAAAATTAATTTTGAGTCTACCAAAGATGACCAGTGAATTTTCTAAACTTTGAAACTCCCAAAAATTGACCCGAAACTTTCAAACCAACTGAAAATCTCAAAATGCGAGCTGGGCCCACACTACATGGCAGCTGCATAACAGTCCTATGGCATCGCATCAGCCCTGTGGGTCGCTGTAGGTTGCACATGCAGCCTACGGCACCTCTCTGGGGTGGGTGATCCCCCTTTCTGTGCAAAAATGACCCTTTTACCCCTCTATAGCCTAATTTCCAATCCTTTCTAACCCTACCCCTCATTGTCTTTTCACATTTTCACTTCATAAGGTACCCTTAATCTCATTTGCCTATAAATAAGCCCTCCATTTCTCATTTCTCTTTACCCCTTGAGTTTGAGTAGATTGCTATCCTCAAATTCATCTCTTCTTCTCCCTCCAACTACTCTCTAATTAATTAATTAATCTTTGTAATTAATTAATTATCTCACCCTAACCAAGTTAATTAATCTTTTTAATTAACTAAAATTCTTGCTTTAAATTAAATTAAAATAATCACTCAATTAATTAATCTTTTTAATTAATTAATCACTTTTTTTCAAAATCAAATTAATCATTTTTTTTAATCCACCCCTCATCCAAATTAATTAATTAATCATTTTAATTAATTAATCCATTCACCCATTTCATCACATTAGTTAGTTAATTAATCATTTTAATTAATTAATTAATCCCTCAATTAATCTAACCGCTCGGTCCCAATAAAATGAAACTTTAGTTCGGTAAAACTCTATGCCCTCCAAAAGCAAAGATATCAGCCATTTCTTCTCACCCACAAACCCAAATCAAATCAACCAATCAAATCAACTCCTAAACCCCTCAACTTAATCATAGAATGAACTACATGGGTTTTGATCCCCATTCAATGGGGTCTGTTAGCAAGTTTGGAATTTAAATCAAACCAAAAATCCAAAACCAATCAATTCCTATTCCCCCTTTAATTAATTTATATAATTAGTTTTATTTGGAATTAAGAGGTGACTATGTGGTTCCCTTAGAATCCATAAAGACTAGAGGGAACACTCTCCTTAATTTTTGGATGTTTTATTTTACTTTTCTCCATGCACTCATGCCATACTCATGCATTAATCATAATATTATAATTGCCATTTAATACTTGTCATCCATGAAATTAATTTTCAAAGTCAAAATTAAACTTAAAAGCTAAATTTAGATTATTTAACTAAAAACCTAGTCCCCGAGCTCAACCTAGTTTGAGGCTAGTGATTTTATCATTGAGTAAATTAATTAACTAAAATTAATGAATTGGAGTCATGAATAGGTTTTTTCTTAATTTTCCCATTTTAGAAAATAAATTAAGGTAGCAACTTCCGAAATCATTTTTCAAAACCTCCTTAAAAATCATTCACATTTCCTTAAGGCAAAATTTTCCCCGAAAAAGGGAAGGGCGTTCGGACGAGTTCTCACAAATACCACTCATACTTTCCACTTTCCATTTGGAGAGATGACCTTTACTCTAATTGACTTTGCACTAACTATTCTCCCTTTTAGAGGGTGCCCAGTTCCATTCAATGACTGTCTCACCCGTCCATCTATTAAGGATAGGACAGCTTATATTACTCAGCTCCTCAGTATACCCTTGATTTTGTGAGCTTAAAATACATACTCTATGATGATATTAGGTTGCAATGTAAAGGATGGGATCCACATGATGTTGATGAGATCGACTAGATGGTGAGATGTTATATGCTTTACCTACTTGGGTCCATCATTCTAGCAGACAATAGGAACTCTGTTGATTTGAGTATTCTCTTAGTTTTGAGGAATTTAGAGCTTATTGGATCTTTTGCTTAGGGAGCTATTGGGTTGGCCTACCTCTATTACAACATGGACCTATCTGTCCAAAAGTTAGAGTAGATAGGAGGTCAGTAACACTTGATTGAAATAGTACTCTTGCTTTCTCTTTCACTCACTTCTGATATAATAATGTATCTTAACTATTGTCTTTTGGCATCCTAGATCTAGGGGTACGAGTATGGGCTCCTTCTTAACCTTTATTTTAATAGTTTAGCACCTAAGGAGGACCTTTTCCTTAAGCAAAGAGATAATGAGGCGGTCATTGCAATACCAGTGACACCTATCACTTAGATTGACATCAATATAGGTTTAACCACCTAAGTCATGATTAGCTAGAGGACCAAATAAGGTTAGTTCAAAATTGAATTTAAATTTTGGGATACTTTTTAGGCTTCTATTTTAGGTGATTACAGTTCCATGGAGTCATTTGAGGAGTTGTCCAGATTTTGTGATAAGTGTAATGACTTTGACTAGGAGAAGGTAGCTTCTACATTGTCATATGCATCACATCTAGTACTTGGTTGACAAAGAATATCAGTGGGAACCCAGTCCTAATGGCAAGTGGGTACCTCATGCCTTACTAACCATACCTTTCTTATTTCTTCTAAAGGGTAGAGTTTTATCAAACACATTAGCTAGCTAGACACCAAAGACCTTTGTGGAGCCCTTCTATGAAAGGGCTATAAACACTTCCTCATCCAACACTTACTTGTGATGATTCTTCCTTCTCATGAGGATCTGCTTTTAGATGCTTCAGTTCTATGGAATAGCTCAGCTTCTCATATTAAAAGAAAACTGAGCAATATGCCTATTTACATTCTCCCTTAAACTCTTTTAACCCTTGGATTTGATGTAGAGCATAAGACCTAAGAGAACTAGAGCTAATGAAGGCACTTCTGTCAATGTTGCTAGAGGTGTTGAGGCTTCTATTACTCCTAAGATTATGACAGGCCACCTTTTTCCATATCTGGACACCATATACTATTACATGACTAAGAGCAATAGCTTTTAAGATGGGATATATGATTTAACAGACACAATTCCTGCTTTTATCCCAACTAAGATGACCCATACATACACACACATATATATATGTGTGTATATATATATATATGTGCGTCTGTGTATGCGTGTGTATATATATATATATATATATATATATATATATATATATATATGTCTGTGTGTATACACACACACACACACACACTTATATATATGTGTGTGTGTGTGTGTTATATATATGTGTGTGTGTGTGTGTGTGTGTGTGTGTGTGTATGTATAACACACACACACACACACAAAAAACTCACATCCCACTCATCATACTTTTACAGCTCATAATTAAAGCACACTTAATTGTACAAAAGTGAAAGACAAATTAAAGTGGACAGGTCACTTAAAAGTACAGTCAGCTTTACTTTTTGAAAGGCTCATGACTTAGTGACATGTTGGGGTCTGAATCAGAGTCTCTTTCAAATTCATTAAAGTTTCTGAGTTCAGATTCACTGTCTAAATTACTTTGTCCTAATGGTCCTACTTTCAACTCATATAGGTCCTGAGAATCAATTATCAGATGGGTCCATAGTCTTTCAAAAGGGTCAAAGGTGTCATCAACTGAACTGAACACTTGTCTTATAGCTCCACAATACACTTGACATCTGTACTGATTATTCCAGTCTTCCTTAAGGCTCATAATCTTCTGGCAGTATTCAGGAGGATAATCCATCCAAGGTGTATCAGGATGAGTAGGGGGCCAAAATTCTCTTGTTGGTGAGTTGTTGATGGTACACATGAAGTGTTGGAATTGAACAAAATCATCTTCATGATCTCTACAGTTTTTGCTTATAGAGTAAGGGAAAGTTCTATAAACAAAATATTGAGGAGATACTTTCAATTCAATGTGGTCCTTGTCAATAACTTGAGGAGTCCATATCCTATGGAGAATAACGAGGCTGGTTACTTCCCTATTTTCATTACATTTTAAATTTTCTTCAGTGAAAATATTTTCCCAATCCATTAAGGGTGCGAACCATTCTAAAAAAGTTAACAAGGTGCATATTGACCATAGCTCTCTTTCTGAGTACAGTCAGATAAGTTTTGAACTCAAAAGGTTGGACTTCCAAGCAATGTGGTAGGAATGGCAGAAATACTATAAGAACACCAAAAACTCTTTTGGCTACATCTAGTAGTTATTAATAGAGAATTTCATAAAGGTGTATGGCCTGAGAAAAGGGTAGGTAGGATGAATGGCTAACCTTCTTATAAAGAAAGTTCCTTATTTTCTGATGAGAAGGTCTTGCTATGAAAAGCTTTTTTCATGAGCTAGATTTTAAAGTGCTCTTTCTGAAATGTTTTCCTCAACTTTTGGAGGGAGATGGTTTATGAAAGAAAACTCAGATCTGGATGAAGATGGGACTGAGGATGATGATGCCATGAAAACCAGGGGGATTGGTTTTACTTTGCTAATTAATGATATGGGTCGAGATAAGAAATCTGGGGTGAAATTTTTATCTCCTTTGATATGTTCCACATCATATTTATAGTGAGAGAACCATTCTTTCCACCTTAGCAATTATGGATGAGGAAGAATCTTGTTCTTGAATTGTAACATCTTTGGAAAGGACGAATAATCCATGATGATGGTGAAATGGTGTCCAATCAAATGGAATTTTATTTTTTTCATTCCATTCTTTATACCTAGCACCTCTTTGAAAGTTGAGTGGTAGTGGACCTCTGTGTAACAACCCACACCCACCCTAGGAATTTTCATGATAAATTGCTTGAATTAGAACCTATAAGGTTAAGTGTGTGCTTGTGTGAAAATTTGTGATCTAAGTGATTGATGAGTATGTGGCATATTAAATTAATTTTAATATGCATAATATGTGTTGCCATTATGAAATAAATGATTTACATGAAGTGCATTTGCATAAAAGAATTTATTTTAAATAAAATGATTTTTCATGCATAAGACAATTTTTAAGCATAAAATAATTTTATGGGTATTTTAAAATATTTTTAAATAAATATTTTGAGGGAAATGTCCAGAATTAATAAGAAAAATATTATTTTTATTTTAAATCCATTCAGCCAAAATTTTTAAAGAAAAAGCCCAAATACCCAAAAGCCTACTACACAAAAATGCTCCTAACCTATTTCATTAAGGATAAAAGTGAAAATTTCACTCCAATCCTAATATATATTCTAATTTTCAGCCAAACAAGGGTTTCCAGCATCCATTCCCTTATTCTTTCTATATTTTGGCAAAAAAACCTCTCAAAATAATCTTCTCTACCTAAATATCGAAAACACTTTACCGTTTCGCGATTTCATGACCGTAATTGTAAGTTCTTATTCTCTTTCGATTTCTAAACTATTTTCTATGAAATAAATTATAGGAAAATTATTTTGAATTGTTTGATTACTAATTTCTACAGATTCAATTCTATTTGAGTGAATTTTTGGGAGAGAAAATTTATTTTCTACCGAAAACACGAATCTTTCCGCAAGATTTCTCCAAAGGTGAATTCCATAACTTATAATCACAATTTTATTGCATAAACATCATAAGGGGGGGAAAATTTGTACTTGTTTGTATTCTAAACTGATTTTTGATTTGTTTTGATGAAAAATATTGCATGAAATAATATTTCTGCATATTTCTGTGATGACCGAAAAGTTTCAAAAAACAAAGGAATTCAAGGTTTTCGTGTTAGGACTTGGAAATTAGAAAATTTTATTCTTTCATCAGTATACGGCTGCTGATTTGTATGAATTTGTGTTCTAATGTGATATTTTTTTTGTTTAGATGAAAAATAATGACTTGAATCATATGTCTGTTTATCATTGAAATAAGTGAAATGCACGGAAAGCGCTGAAACTCATGATTTTTCACCTAAGCCTTTGAACTTGGAATTTTTTTGTATAAACCCTACCTATGGCTGCTAATTCATGAAGGAATGTGTTCTAAACTGACATTTTCAATGATTGAATGAAAAATGATGGTTTAAACAACCTATTTGTATATTTCTGAAATGACGAAAAATACTGAAAATAAGAAAACTTATATTTTGTGCACTATAATGCAAAAGATTGAATTTTTATATATTAATGACACCAATAGTGGCCAATTCTTATGAATTTATATTCTAGAATGATTTTTGTTATGTTTACATGAAAAATCTTGGTTCAAACCATGTTTTTACATATTTCTGAAATAGACGGAAAGCACAAAAAGAAGAATAATTTGGTTTTTACCTTAATGAATGCATTCGGCCTACATGAAAAATTTTGTCCAAATGTTTATAAATTTTATGTGATGTGTCTTGGTGATTGTTGACATGTATGTATGTATAGTAGATGATGAAATTGCGTGTTAGTTGAAGGTATGATCCTAGATAAGCTTAAATGTATTATAATATACTTAAGGTACACTTAAGGTATCTTAACCTTGTACTTTGATTAGAATGCAAATGTGATTAAGGAAATTGGAACTAGGAGTTATGATGAACTGATGATGGACATATGATTATGAGTTAATGAAGTAAAAGGGATCATAAGAGTTAAGTATGATGTTTGAAGAATTAATTGTTAAGTTGACATGTATGGAAGTGTAAAGTGAACTAAGATAATTGACAAGTGAATTGATATTGAGGTAATGATAATGTGATGACCTTAAAAGAGTATTGATATGATTGCAATGTGTTTTCATGTGAGCCTATAAGGCCTAAGTATGCAAGACTTTCAAGTCAACGTGATATGTGCAAGTGATGAGTACACCTATGTGTGGACTCTAAGTGTATGTGTATGCTATATGTACATGGGTAGTTATGGGATAGGAGCATCATGAGTAAATAAATACTAAGTATTAAATCAAATATTATGTTAAAGTTTGAGGAGCCTTAGAAGTGCAAAAGGGGCTACATGTACTAGGAGCAAAGGAACCCCAAGGTGAGTAAACATCGTATTCATGTTATAAGTGTAAACAACATTTTGTTGTGTTACAAGAATGTGATATATTATTATGTGAACCTTTGTGATCTTTGAAACCCAAGGTCTTTCCATTTTAATTTTATTATATGATTTCTTTGTCAAGCTTAGGTTGCCAAAGGACATTTGGTCCAAAACTATTTTGTTTATCCAATGAGAAATTTTTTTGTGATTAACTCCCTAACTTATATTCTTTCTGGAACTACACTTTCATTGTCTTATTGTTGAAAGCCAAACTACTATTGATATTGAATTACATGTTATCGTTGCCTTATGTGATATTGTTAATTGTGTTTACCAATAGCTCTAGCTATGGTACCTTTACCCTTATGCAGAATCCTCATGCCGATGTGAGTAATCATTGAAACCTGTGCACATGATCTTAACCTGATGGATAGGGGTAGTGTATCCACCTCAGCTAGAAGGGGCGGTTCTAGCCGTGGAGCCTGATCAGCTTCATGCTTTCCACGTGATAGGAGTTGGAATTTGGCAAAGGCCACCTCTCCTCAATGTGTTTGGAGTGAATTGAGCAATAGTCTTCACTCTCTACGTGTTATAAGTGTGATTTCTGCAAACTTGCCCAATTGAACCCTTGCTAAATTGCAACCTGATTCATGAGTTATAAACCATGAACTATGTGTATAAGCTATGTGTTTCCTTTCAAAGGAATATGTGATAATGTATGTGCCTTTTTGTTTACTCATTGAGATCATCTATCTCACCCCTTTTCCTTGTGTGGTTCCAGGTGAGCAAATGTGAGAGGCAAGGTGATGGCTTAAGCATTCTACTTTGCTTGGGGAATTCCTTGTCCGAGTTATCAATAATACTATATTTATGAAGTCTTGTCTTTAGATGCTCCGAGAATGTTGATTGATACTTATCGAGAATTGTGTTATTTTCCTTATGGATTTATATGTAATGATTTATTTTAAGTCTTTCGTAGTTATGGTATTTATCTAAATGTTTTAAATGAGTTAATGAAAGAGATTCAGTAAGATCCTAAGCATGATTGTTATATGTTAATGGGTTCTACGGGCATGGGTGACCTTATGTCTCCCCATGTTCTAGGACCGTCATATCTCATAAGGTTGGGATATGACACTCTGAGTCTTTGAATTTACCACTTTCGTATGCACTGATTTGTTTTTTACCGTCACATTCTTCCAATAATATTGCTCCCTAAAATCCGTCACTAGCGTCTGTCTAGAGATATCTTTTTCCTGTAAAGGGAATCTGCAGTGGTGGCAAGTTCTGTAGTTCCTTTTTCAAAGTTTGAACTGACTTTGTTTGCTTTTTAGACCACGTGGGTGGATTCTTTTTAAGCATGCTTCTGAGTGGACTAGCTTTATCAGTGAAATGGGGGACAAAGTCTCTCAAATAATTTGCTACCCCTAGGAACTGTTGGACTTACTTTTGAGTCAGATCATTATCTGAAAATCTCAATAATTTAGATGTTATGTGTGGTCCAAGGTGATACTTTCTGTCTTTAAAGACCATTCTAAGAAACTGAATCTCTTTTTAGGCCAAATGCATTTTTATGGCAGACAGTATTACTCCGTATCTTTTAGTGATTTCTATAAAGCTCTTGAGTAGCTATGCGTGACTAGCCTTATCTTCTGAAAAGAGTAACACATCATTAATGTAGATTAGTGAACAGTGCAATAGTGGCTCGTATATTCTAACCATTGCTTTTTGAAAAAGAGAAGGGGCCACTTTCAAGCCAAATGGCGTTACTGTCCACTAGTAATGATGGTTTGAAATGCAGAAAGTTATCTTGTATCTATCTTCTGGTTTGATTCCCAGCTGCCAAAAGCCCACTTTGAGATCAAACTTTAAAAAAATCTTTGCTGAAGATAAGTGAGTGAACAGGGACGATATCTATGGAAGTGGAAATTTATCATCCTTGAGGAAATGATTCAGGGGCTGGCAATCAATTACTAATCTCTTCTTGTTCCTGATCTATTCTGATCTTTTGTTGACATAGAATGCTTAGCATGCCCAATCTGACTTGGTTGCTTCAATTAATCCTTGGGACATTAACTGAGAACATTCTTGGACTACTAATTGTAAATTATCTGGTGACATTCCTAGATGAGTAGCTTTGGTTGGATTGACATCTTCATTTTGCTTAAATGGAAGAGTAATGTAAAAATCTAAATTTTTCCACAAAGGTGAGGGGTGAGTGAATTCCTTATGAGAATTAGCACAAAAATTTTGAACTAATTCATTTCTAATTTCATGAAAATTCTAGACTTAATGGGTTAAGAATAATGAAGGGATATTTGTGTAAAGCTGGAAATATTTTTTGAACTTGACTCCATTGGGAAGGATTTTAAGGTTTTTCATTTTCTAGAAAATATCAAAACCTAAAACAAGGTCTCTGTCTAGAAGAGAACATCCTAAGCAATGATCCCAAATATGACATCCTAGAAAGAACTAGATCTTAATAGGATTCTTGGTAATGCACTCAGTTCCAAATATTTTTCCATCAGCAACTCTGAAATATTCCTTGTAAGGCTTCCAATATTCATCAGGAAGAATAATTGGTTCATTATTGTGTTATGTGCACTAGTGCCTGTGAATGCAATAGCTTTAATGGGCCTTACATATTTCTCTACATAAATCTGAACATGAATAAATGGAACTAGATGAACTAATTTTTGGATAGCCAATGAACTTGGTTCAGCAAAGTAGATTGGACTGTAGTGATCATCATCAGAAGAATAGTCTTCAATGGAAAAAAGGCTTTCTAAGGAGTCTTGCTCATCTTCTGAGAACAAAGATTCAATATCTGCCTTTTCCAAATCAATTGGAACAATTTGCTGAAGATGCTGGATTAGCTTGACTACTTGCTTGGGTTTGTTGGGACAATTTTTTGCATAATGTCCTTTCCTTCCACAAAGATAACACTTATCTGTCTTCTTTCCTCTAAATCTTCTTTTCTTGAATCTGAACCCTTTCATTGATTTTTTTCCAAGATGGCCTTTTGATTTGAAGAAATGCTTCTTTTACTTTCTTGAAGGACATACATAGTCTTTATCTTGGCATTTGACATAAAGATCAAGTATGTAACAAGCATTTTTCATGGTAGGATCTTTGTGTCTTTTAAGGGTGTGTTTGAGAAGATGATGAGTATCACAGATTTTATGGAGAGATCTGATCATGAGATGGTAAATTCGGCCAAGGGCTAAATCAGTCACAGATTGGTTTCTATCTTGCAAAGCATTGTGAATGGCTGTTTCAAGGGGTTCTGGTAAAGAACTGACAAAGGCTTGTTTTAGGTCAAGATTGGTCATTCCTTTAAGTTGATAAAATTTTTTGGACATGTTGTTAAAATGCTTGTCTAGATCTTTTTTCTGGAGAGAACAACATTTCATCTTGAAATAATCTTTCTTGGTGTTTTCAAGATCTTCTGATGGCAATCCAATGAACTCATTTTGAAGATGACACACAAAAGTAGCCGGATCAGTGAGGACTAACCAGATCCTTACTAAGTCACTAAGATTGAGATACCAGTCTGCTAACTTTCCCATGCATCTGTGAATAAAATCGTCAATTGCCTATCTCTGCGTAACATCAGGCCTAGTAATCTGAACTTCAAGCCAAGCTCTAAACTCTTTAATTCTGTAAGCATACTGCTCAGGAGGAATGTCATCTAAAGTAAAGAACTGAGAAGACTTGGAATCTACCTTGGGAACATTTCTCCAAAATTCTTATTGCCAACTTTCCCTAGTGTTGTCTCTAGAATCAGAAGGGAAAGAATAGGTAGGTTCTTACTGCATAGGAGTAGGACCTGAATCTCCAAAATATTTTGATACTCTTGGACTAGAAGACTATTGTTTTTGTCCAGTATTAGAACTTTTTGGAGGAGGGTCAGCCATGAAGGCTTGAGGAATTTCAAGTTCTTCTTCAGATTCTGAGCCACTAGTTTTTGAAACTATTTCTGATGCAGAATCTTCAGAGGAACATTCTTGAGTGATCATAACAGCCTATTGTGGACTACTTGGTGATTCTAAGCAGTCATCAAGGAAATTGGTGAGAGAATTCATCATTAGGTTTTGTGAAAGAGTTGGGTCTATAGATTTTTATTTCAAATCTGGAGATTTGGGTTTTTGTGTTTGTGATTGAGGAGGTGGAGGTGTTGATCTGGTCTCAGCTAAGGATATAGGTGTTTTAGAGGTTTGTGGAAAAAACTATTCTTTTCTTTTAGCTATGTCTAGCTTATAGCCAAAATACTCAAGATCAGCTAAGGGTAGGGTTGGTAGAGAACCTTGAGGAGTGAATCTGAGTGATGGTTTTTTAGTCTGAGGTAGGAATGAAGAAAAAGGGTTGATGTGAAAGGATTTAAACTGTCTTCTCTGATTGCTTATTCCAAAGCTGTTAATTGTTGTTTTATACTATCAATCTCACTTTCTTTTTGGACAAGCTGATATGAAAATCCTCCTTTTTCTTTTATCAAGGCTTTCATTTCTTCCATTTTTATCTCTAATTTTGATTGTAGAGACAAATAGAGATTGTGTGTGGCTTTTGCATGACTGATCATGTATGAATCAAGGTTATTCACTTGGTGAGAGATCTATTCTACATGATGTCTCAATTCTCTTGAGGACTTTGTTCTGAGCTTGAGCATTCTCTGTCTGCCAATGAAGAACTGCTTCAGCTGGAGACACTAAGAGGGGTTTTCCTTCAGCATTAACACCAACAGGGTTCTTAATATAAGGAGTGGTCCTTATATTAGTGTTAGGATTGGTTATATCTGCCAAAGAATGAAAGTCTTCTTCATACTGAGTGGTGAATGGCTAAAACATATAGCATGATGGAAGAGAAGATTGCAAAGGGGATTCTTTGCGAATGATCTTTAGAGCTTGCTTGTAACATGGCAAAGGAGCCTTGTTATATTTTGGTTTATCAACAGGAGGTAAAGAACCTTTTGCAGTAGCCTATGGAAGAAGGAGAGACATAATCTGGAGATAAAAAATTTGAGATTTGATCAAGTGATAAAGCAGAAGAATCTCTATCATCATCATCCTTTTTTCAATAAACCTATTGCTTTGTGCATCCAGCAATTACAGACTTTCTCTGCTTCTATCTGTAAGGATCACTTTTTTCCAAAGAGGAATGATAACAATCATCACAGTCACATTTATCTTAGTAACAATGGCCATCTCTTTCAAAAGCATATATAGGTCTGCCATGTTTGTCAAAAGCTACAATTGGAACATTTTCTTCTTAAGGCCATAGAGTCATTATGAACTAGGTTAGAAAAGCTGATGAGGACTAAGGAGCTTCAGTCATGTTTTTCCTATCAAAAACAACTTCAACAGTTTTATCTTTCTTGGAAATAAAAACTAGTTGTGTTAATTGGAGGGGAGTTGAATTTTCGTGAAGCTTCTCATAATTGGTTACCCACTTTTCAGGTAACAAGAATCAAGTCATCTCTGGGTATTTGTCTAGGGATGTGAATACAAGTTGGAGAGTTTGCAGAATTTGCTATGATATGAATGGCTTCATTTGGGAAAGGAAGGTTGAGATCAATAGCATGGTTCTGAATTCTGTAGATTAATTGGTAATGAAGAGTTGTTGTAGTAGCATCGGCAACCTAAGGTGCTCCAATGATCTGGATCTGGACTTTAAAGGCAGACAAGACATGTGGGTCATTGAGGGC